>BNCR01000015.1:3674910-4016878 GCA_014656515.1 Oryzias celebensis | reverse complement strand
TTTTTTACAAAATAAAAATCATAGACTAATGTATGAGTATTTTTACATGGTGAAAGTACTAATGTATGAGTGTTTTCACAAAGTAAAAATCATGGACTAATGTATGAGTATTTTTTCAAAATAAAAATCATGGACTAATGTATGAGTGTTTTTACATGGTAAAGTACTAATGTATGAGTGTTTTTACAAAGTAAAATCATGGACTAATGTATGATTACTTCTACAAAGTAAAAATTATGGACTAATGTATAAGTGTTTTACAAAGTAAAAATCATTTACCAATGTATGTGTGTTTTTGCAAAGTAAAATCATGGACTAATGTATGAGTGTTTTTACAAGTAAAAATCAGGGACTAATGTACGAGTGTTTTTAAAAGAAAAATCATGGACTAATGTATGAGTGTTTTTAAAAAGACAAAAATCATTCACTAATGTATGAGTGTTTTTACATGGTGAAAAGTACTAATCTACGTATGTTTTTACAAAGTAAAAATCATGGACTAAGTATGCGTATTTTTACAAAGAAAAAATCATGGACTAATGTATGTGTGTTTTTAAAAAAGACAAAATCATGGACTAATGTATGTGTGTTTTTTTGGTCAAAGTAAAAATCATGGACTAATGTATGTGTGTTTTTACAAAAGTAAAATCATGGACTAATGTATGAGTGTTTTTAAAAAGTAAAATCATTTACCAATGTATGTGTGTTTTTGCTAAGTAAAAATCATGGACTAATGTATCAGTGTTTTTACAAAGTAAAAATCAGGGACTAATGTACGAGTGTTTTTACAAAGTAAAAATCATGGACTAATGTATGAGTGTTTTTAAAAAGAAAAAATCATGGACTAATGTAATGAGTGTTTTTAAAAAAGAAAAAATCATTCACTAATGTATGAGTGTTTTTTACATGGTGAAAGTAGTAATGTATGAGTGTTTTTACAAAGTAAAATCATGGACAATGTATGAGTACTTTACAAAGTAAAAATTATGGACTAATGTATGAGTGTTTTTACAAAGTAAAAATCATTTACAAATGTATGTGTGTTTTTGCAAAGCAAAAATCTGGACTAATGTATGAGTGTTTTTACAAAGTAAAATCATAGACTAATGTATGAGTGTTTTACAAAGTAAAATCAGGACTAATGTAGAGTGTTTTTACAAAGTAAAAATCATGGACTAATGTACGAGTGTTTTTACAAAGTAAAAAATCATGGGATTAATGTATGCGTATTTTTACAAAGAAAAATCATGGACTAATGTATGTGTGTTTTTAAAAAAGACAAAATCATGGACTAATGTATGTGTTTTTTGCAAAGTAAAAATCATGGACTAATGTATGTGTGTTTTTACAAAGTATAAAATCATGGACTAATGTATGTGTGTTTTTACAAAGTAAAATCATGGACTAATGTATGTGTTTTTTACAAAGTAAAAATCATAGACTAATGTATGAGTGTTTTACATGGTGAAAGTACTAATGTATGAGAGTTTTCTTAAAGTAAAAATCACGGACTAATGTATGAGTATTTTTCAAAATAAAAATCATGGACTAATGTATGAGTGTTTTTTACATGGTAAAGTACTAATGTATGAGTGTTTTTACAAAGTAAAAATCATGGACTAATGTATGAGTACTTTCTACAAAGTAAAAATTATGGACTAATGTATGAAGTGTTTTTACAAAGTAAAAATCATTTACCCAATGTATGTGTGTTTTTGCAAAGTAAAAATCATGGACTAATGTATGAGTGTTTTTACATGGTGAAAGTACTAATTACGTATGTTTTTACAAAGTAAAAATCATGGACTAATGTATGCGTATTTTTTCGAAGTAAAAATCATGGACTAATGTATGAGTGTTTTTACATCGTAAAAATTATGGACTAATGTATGAGTGTTTTACAAATAAATCATGGACTAATGAATGATGTTTTTACAATAAAAAATCATGGACTTATATATGTGTGTTTTTAAAAAGACAAAATCATGGACTGATGTATAAGTGTTTTACATGGTGAAATACTAATCTATGTATGTTTTTACAAAGTAAAAAATCATGGACTAATGTATAAGTATTTTTACGGAGTAAAAATCATGGACTAATGTATGAGTGTTTTTTACATCGTAAAAATTATGGACTAATGTATGAGTGTTTTTCCAAATAAAAAATCATGGACTAATGTATGTGTGTTTTAAAAAGACAAAATCATGGACTAATGTATGTGTGTTTTTGCAAAGTAATAATCATGGACTAATGTATGTGTGTTTTTACAAAGTAAAATCATGGACTAATGTATGTGTGTTTTTACAAAGTAAAATCATGGACTAATGTATGTGTGTTTTTACAAAGTAAAAATCATAGACTAATGTATGACGTGTTTTTTACATGTAAAGTCCTAATGTATGAGTGTTTTCACAAAGTAAAAATCATGGACTAATGTATGAGTATTTTTCAAAATAAAAATCATGGACTAATGTATGAGTATTTTTCAAAATAAAATCATGGACTAATGTATGAGTGTTTTTACATGGTGAAAGTCTAATGTATGAGTGTTTTTACAAAGTAAAAATCATGGACTAATGTATGAGTACTTCTACAAAGTAAAATTATGGACTAATGTATGAGTGTTTTTAACAAAGTAAAAATGATATTTACCAATGTATGTGTGTTTTTGCAAAGTAAAAATTATGGACTAATGTATGAGTGTTTTTCAAAGTAAAAATCATGGACTAATGTACGAGTGTTTTTAAAAAGAAAAATCATGGACTAATGTATGAGTGTTTTAAAAAAGAAAAAATCATGCACTAATGTATGAGTGTTTTTACATTGTGGAGTACTAATCTATGTATGTTTTTACAAAGTAAAAATCATGGACTAATGTATAAGTATTTTTACGAAGTAAAAAATCATGACTATTATGAGTGTTTTTACATCGTAAAAATTATGACTAATGTATGAGTGTTTTTCCAAAAAAAAATCATGGACTAATGTATGTTGTTTTAAAAAGACAAATCATGGACTAATGTAGTGTGTTTTGCAAAGTAAAAATCATGGACTAATGTATGTGTGTTTTTACAAAGTAAAGATCATGACTAATCTATGTGTGTTTTACAAAGTAAAAATCAATGGACTAATGTATGTGTGTTTTTACAAAGTAAAAATCATAGACTAATGTATGAGTGTTTTTTACATGGTGAAAGTCTAATGTATGAGTGTTTTACAAAGTAAAAATCATGGACTAATGTATGAGTATTTTTCAAAATAAAAATCATGGACTAATGTATGAGTATTTTTCAAAATAAAAATCATGGACTAAATGTTGAGTGTTTTTTACATGGTGAAAGTACTAATGTATGAGTGTTTTTTACAAAGTAAAAATCATTTACCAATGTATGTGTTTTTGCAAAGTAAAAATCATGGACTAATGTATGAGTGTTTTTACAAGTAAAAATCAGGGACTAATGTACGAGTGTTTTTAAAAAGAAAAAATCATGGACTAATGTATGAGTGTTTTTAAAAAGAAAAAATCATTCACTAATGTATGAGTGTTTTACATGGTGAAAGTACTAATCTACGTATGTTTTTACAAAAGTAAAATCATGGACTAATGTATGCGTGTTTTTACAAAGTAAAATCAGGGACTAATGTACGAGTGTTTTTACAAAGTTAAAATCATGGACTAATGTATGAGTGTTTTTAAAAAGAAAAAATCATGGACTAATGTATGAGTGTTTTTACATGGTGAAAGTACTAATCTACGTATGTTTTTACAAAGTAAAAATCATGGACTAATGTATGCGTATTTTTACGAAGTAAAAATCATGGACTAATGTATGAGTGTTTTTACATCGTAAAAATTATGGACTAATGTATGAGTGTTTTTACAAATAAAAAATCATGGACTAATGAATGAGTGTTTTTACAAATAAAAAATCATGGACTAATATATGTGTGTTTTTAAAAACAAAATCATGGACTGATGTATAAGTGTTTTTACATGGTGAAGTACTAATCTATGTATGTTTTTACAAAGTAAAAATCATGGACTAATGTATAAGTATTTTTACGAAGTAAAAATCATGGACTAATGTATGAGTGTTTTTACATCGTAAAAAGTATGGACTAATGTATGAGTGTTTTTCCAAATAAAAATCATGGACTAATGTATGTGTGTTTTTAAAAAGACAAAATCATGGACTAATGTATGTGTGTTTTTGCAAAGTAAAAATCATGGACTAATGTAGTGTGTTTTTACAAAGTAAAATCATGGACTAATGTATGTGTGTTTTTACAAGTAAAAATCATGGACTAAGTATGTGTGTTTTTACAAAGTAAAAATCATAGACTAATGTATGAGTGTTTTTTACATGGTGAAAGTCTAATGTATGAGTGTTTTCAACAAAGTAAAAATCATGACTAATGTATGAGTATTTTTCAAAATAAAAATCATGGACTAATGTATGAGTATTTTCAAAATAAAAATCATGGACTAATGTATGAGTGTTTTTACATGGTGAAAGTACTAATGTATGAGTGTTTTTACAAAGTAAAAATCATGGACTAATGTATGAGTACTTCTACAAGTAAAAATTATGGACTAATGTATGAGTGTTTTTACAAAGTAAAAATCATTTACCAATGTATGTGTGTTTTTGCAAAGTAAAAATCATGGACTAATGTATGAGTGTTTTTACAAAGTAAAAATCAGGGACTAATGTACGAGTGTTTTTAAAAAGAAAAAATCATGACTAATGTATGAGTGTTTTTAAAAAGAAAAAATCATTCACTAATGTATGAGTGTTTTACATGGTGAAAGTACTAATCTACGTATGTTTTACAAAGTAAAAATCATGGACTAATGTATGCGTGTTTTTACAAAGTAAAAATCAGGGACTAATGTACGAGTGTTTTACAAAGTTAAAATCATGGACTAATGTATGAGTGTTTTTAAAAAGAAAAAATCATGGACTAATGTATGAGTGTTTTTACATCGTAAAAATTATGGACTAATGTATGAGTGTTTTTACAAATAAAAATCATGGACTAATGAATGAGTGTTTTTACAATAAAAAATCATGGACTAATATATGTGTGTTTTTAAAAAGACAAAATCATGGACTAATTTATGTGTGTTTTTGCAAAGTAAAAATCATGGACTAATGTATGAGTGTTTTCACAAAGTAAAAATCATGGACTAATGTATGAGTATTTTTACAAAGTAAAATAATGGACTAATGTATGAATGTTTTTTACATGGTGAAAGTACTAATGTATGTGTGTTTTTGCAAAGTAAAATCATGGACTAATGTATGAGTGTTTTTACAAAGTAAAAATCAGGGACTAATGTACGAGTGTTTTACAAAGTAAAAATCATGGACTAATGTATGAGTACTTTTACAAAGTAAAAATCATGTACTATTGTATGAATGTTTTTACAAAGTAAAAATCATGTACCAATGTATGTGTGTTTTTGCAAAGTAAAAATCATGGACTAATGTATAGTGTTTTTACAAAGTAAAAATCAGGGACTAATGTACGAGTGTTTTTACAAAGTAAAATCATAGACTAATGTATGAGTGTTTTTTACATGGTGAAAGTCCTAATGTATGAGTGTTTTCACAAAAGTAAAATCATGGACTAATGTATGAGTATTTTTCAAAAGAAAAATCATGGACTAATGTATGAGTATTTTTCAAAATAAAATCATGGACTAATGTAATGAGTGTTTTTTACATGGTGAAAGTACTAATGTATGAGTGTTTTTACAAAGTAAAAATTCATTTACCAATGTATGTGTGTTTTTGCAAAGTAAAAATCATGGACTAATGTATGAGTGTTTTTTACAAAGTAAAAATCAGGGACTAATGTACGAGTGTTTTTAAAAAGAAAAAATCATGGACTAATGTATGAGTGTTTTTAAAAAGAAAAAATCATTCACTAATGTATGAGTGTTTTTACATGGTGAAAGTACTAATCTACGTATGTTTTTACAAAGTAAAAATCATGGACTAATGTATGCGTGTTTTACAAAGTAAAAATCAGGGACTAATGTATGAGTGTTTTTACAAAGTTAAAATCATGGACTAATGTATGAGTGTTTTTAAAAAGAAAAAATCATGGACTAATGTATGAGTGTTTTTACATCGTAAAAATTATGAACTAATGTATGAGTGTTTTTACAAAGTAAAAATCATGGACTAATGTATGAGTGTTTTTAAAAAGAAAAATCATGGACTAATGTATGAGTGTTTTAAAAAGACAAAAATCATTCACTAATGTATGAGTGTTTTTACATGGTGAAAGTACTAATCTACGTATGTTTTTTACAAAGTAAAAATCATGGACTAATGTATGCGTGTTTTTACAAAAGTAAAAATCAGGGACTAATGTACGAGTGTTTTTACAAAGTTAAAATCACGGACTAATGTATGAGTGTTTTTTAAAAAGAAAAATCATGGACTAATGTATGAGTGTTTTTACATCGTAAAAATTATGACTAATGTATGAGTGTTTTTACAAATAAAAAATCATGGACTAATGAATGAGTGTTTTTACAAATAAAAAATCATGGACTAATATATGTGTGTTTTTAAAAAGACAAAATCATGGACTAATTTATGTGTGTTTTTGCAAAGTAAAAATCATGGACTAATGTATGAGTGTTTTCACAAAGTAAAAATCATGGACTAATGTATGAGGTATTTTTACAAAGTAAAAATAATGACTAATGTATGAATGTTTTTTACATGGTGAAAGTACTAATGTATGTGTGTTTTTGCAAAGTAAAAATCATGGACTAATGTATGAGTGTTTTTACAAAGGAAAAATCAGGGACTGATGTACGAGTGTTTTTACAAAGTAAAAATCATGGACTAATGTATGAGTACTTTTACAAAGTAAAAATCATGGACTATTGTATGAATGTTTTTACAAAGTAAAATCATGTACCAATGTATGTGTGTTTTTGCAAAGTAAAAATCATGGACTAATGTATGAGTGTTTTTACAAAGTAAAAATCAGGGACTAATGTACGAGTGTTTTTACAAAGTAAAAATCATGGACTAATGTATGAGTGTTTTTAAAAAGAAAAAATCATTCACTAACGTATGAGTGTTTTAAAAAGAAAAGTCATTCACTAATGTTTGAGTGTTTTTACATGGTTAAAGTACTAATCTACGTATGTTTTTACAAAGTAAAAAATTATGGACTAATGTATGAGTGTTTTTACATGGTGAAAGTACTAATCTACGTATTTTTTACAAAGTAAAAATCATGGACTAAAGTATGCGTATTTTTACAAAGAAAAAATCATGACTAATGTATGTGTGTTTTGCAAAGTAAAAATCATGGACTAATGTATGTGTGTTTTTGCAAAGTAAAAATCATGGACTAATGTATGCGTATTTTTACAAAGTAAAAATCATGGACTAATGTATGAGTATTTTTACAAAGTAAAAAATCATGGACTAATGTATGAGTGTTTTTACAAAGTAAAAATCATGGACTAATGTATGAGTATTTTTACAAGGTAAAAATCATGGACTAATGTATGAGTGTTTTTAAAAAGAAAAAAATCATGCACTAATGTATGAGTGTTTTTACATGGTGAAAGTACTAATCTACGTATGTTTTTACAAAGTAAAAATAATGGACTAATGTATGCGTATTTTTACAAAGTAAAATTCATGGACTAATGTATGTGTGTTTTTACAAAGAAAAAATCATGGACTAATGTATGAGTGTTTTTACAAAGAAAAAATCATGGACTAATGTATGAGTGTTTTCAAAAAGAAAAAATCATGGACTAATGTATGAGTGTTTTTAAAAAGAAAAAATCATGGACTAATGTATGAGTGTTTTCAAAAAGAAAAAATCATGGACTAATGTATTTTTTACATGGTGAAAATCATGGACTAATGTATGAGTGTTTTTACAAAGTAAAAATCATGGACTAATGTATGAGTGTTTTTACATGGTGAAAGTACTAATGTATGAGTATTTTTACAAAGTAAAAATCATGGACTAATGTATGAGTGTTTTTACAAAGAAAAAATCATGGACTAATGTATGAGTGTTTTTAAAAAGAAAAATCATGGACTAATGTATTTTTTACATGGTGAAAATCATGGACTAATGTATGTGTGTTTTTACAAGGTAAAAATCCTGGACTAATGTATGAGCGTTTTTACAAAGAAAAAATCATGGACTAATGTATGAGTGTTTTTTAAAAAGAAAAAATCATTCACTAATGTATGAGTGTTTTTAAAAAGAAAAAATCATTCACTAATGTATGAGTGTTTTTAGATGGTGAAAGTACTAATCTACGGATGTTTTTACAAAGTAAAAATTATGGACTAATATATGAGTGTTTTTACATGGTGAAAGTACTAATCTACGTATGTTTTTACAAAGTAAAAATCATGGACTAATGTATGCGTATTTTTACAAAGAAAAAATCATGGACTAATGTATGTGTGTTTTTAAAAAGACAAAATCATGGACTAATGTATGTGTGTTTTTACAAAGTAAAAATCATGGACTAATGTATGTGTGTTTTTACAAAGTAAAAATCATGGACTAATGTGTGAGTGTTTTTTACCTAGTGAAAGTACTAATGTATGAGTGTTTTTACAAAGTAAAATCATGGACTAATGTATGAGTGTTTTTAAAAAGAAAAAATCATGGACTAATGTATAAAGTGTTTTTAAAAAAAAAAATCATGGACTAATATATGTGTGTTTTTAAAAAGACAAAATCATGGACTAATGTACGAGTTTTTTTACAAAGTAAAAATCATGGACTAAAGTATGAGTGTTTTTAAAAAGAAAAAATCATGGACCAATGTATGAGTGTTTTTAAAAAGAAAAAATCATGCACTAATGTATGAGTGTTTTTACATGGTTAAAGTACTAATCTACGTATGTTTTTACAAGGTAAAAATCATGGACTAATGTATGCGTATTTTTACAATGTAAAAATCATGGACTAATGTATGTGTGTTTTTGCAAAAAAAAAATCATGGACTAATGTATGAGTGTTTTTTACATCGTGAAAATCATGGACTAATGTATGAGTGTTTTTACAAATGAGAAAATCATGGACTAATGTATGAGTGTTTTTACAAATAGAAAATCATGGACTAATGTATGAATGTTTTCAAAAAGAAAAAATCATGGACTAATGTATTTTTTACATGGTGAAAATTATGGACTAATGAATGAGTGTTTTTAAAAAGAATAAATCATGCACTAATGTATGAGTGTTTTTACATGGTGAAAGTACTAATGTACGTATGTTTTTACAAAGTAAAAATCATGGACTAGTGTATGAGTGTTTTTAAAAAGAAAAATCATGGACTAATGTATGACTGTTTTTAGAAAGAAAAAATCATGGACTAATGTATTTTTTACATGGTGAAAATCATGGACTAATGTATGAGCGTTTTTACAAAGAAAAAATCATGGACTAATGTATGAGTGTTTTTAAAAAGAAAAAATCATTCACTAATGTATGAGTGTTTTTAAAAAGAAAAAATCATTCACTAATGTATGAGTGTTTTTACATGGTGAAAGTACTAATCTACGGATGTTTTTACAAAGTAAAAATTATGGACTAATATATGAGTGTTTTTACATGGTGAAAGTACTAATCTACGTATGTTTTTACAAAGTAAAAATCATGGACTAATGTATGCGTATTTTTACAAAAAAAATCATGGACTAATGTATGTGTGTTTTTAAAAAGACAAAATCATGGACTAATGTATGTGTGTTTTTACAAAGTAAAAATCATGGACTAATGTATGTGTGTTTTTACAAAGTAAAAATCATGGACTAATGTGTGAGTGTTTTTTTACCTAGTGAAAGTACTAATGTATGAGTGTTTTTAAAAAGAAAAAATCATTCACTAATGTATGAGTGTTTTTACATGGTGAAAGTACTAATCTACGTATGTTTTTACAAAGTAAAAATCATGGACTAATGTATGAGTGTTTTTTAAAAAGAAAAATCATGGACTAATGTATGAGTGTTTTTAAAAAGAAAAATCATTCACTAATGTATGAGTGTTTTTACATGGTGAAAGTACTAATCTACGTATGTTTTTACAAAGTCAAAATCATGGACTAATGTATGACTGTCTTTAGAAAGAAAAAATCATGGACTAATGTATTTTTTACATGGTTAAAATCATGGACTAATGTATGTGTGTTTTTACAAGGTAAAACTCCTGGACTAATGTATGAGTGTTTTTACAAAGAAAAAATCATGGACTAATGTATGAGTGTTTTTTACAAAGAAAAAATATTGGACTAATGTATGAGTGTTTTCACAAAGTAAAAATCATGGACTAATGTATGAGTATTTTTACAAAGTAAAAATCGTGGATTAATGTATGAGTGTTTTTACAAAGTAAAAATCATGGATTAGTGTATGAGTGTTTTTAAAAAGAAAAAATCATGGATTAATGTATGAGTGTTTTTACAAAGTAAAAATCATGGACCAATGTATGAGTGTTTTTAAAAAGAAAAAATCATGCACTAATGTATGAGTGTTTTTACATGGTGAAAGTACTAATCTACGTATGCTTTCACAAAGTCAAAATCATGGACTAATGTATGACTGTCTTTAGAAAGAAAAAATCATGGACTAATGTATTTTTTACATGGTGAAAATCATGGACTAATGTATGTGTGTTTTTACAAGGTAAAAGTCATGGACTAATGGATGAGTGTTTTTACAAAGAAAAAATCCTGGACTAATGTATGAGTGTTTTTAAAAAGAAAAAAATCATGGACTAATGTATGAGTGTTTTTAAAAAGAAAAAATCATTTACTAATGTATGAGTGTTTTTACATGGTGAAAGTACTAATCTAGGTATGTTTTTACAAAGTAAAAATTATGGACTAATGTATGAGTGTTTTTACATGGTGAAAGTACTAATCTACGTATGTTCTTACACAGTAAAAATCATGGAATAAAGTATGCGTATTTTTACAAAGTAAAAATCATGGACTAATGTATGTGTGTTTTTACAAAGTAAAAATCATGGACTAATGTATGTGTGTTTTTACAAAGTAAAAATCATGGACTAATGTATGCGTATTTTTACAAAGTAAAAATCATGGACTAATGTATGTGTGTTTTTGCAAAATAAAAATCATGGACTAATGTATGAGTGTTTTTACATCGTAAAATCATGGACTAATGTATGAGTGTTTTTACAAATAAAAAAATCATGGACTAATGTATGAGTGTTTTTACAAATAAAAAAATCATGGACTAATGTATGAGTGTTTTCAAAAAGAAAAAATCATGGACTGATGTATTTTTTACATGGTGAAAATCATGGACTAATGTATGAGTGTTTTTAAAAAGAAAAAATCATGGACTAATGTATGAGTGTTTTTAAAAAGAATAAATCATGCACTAATGTATGAGTGTTTTTTACATGGTGAAAGTACTAATGTACGTATGTTTTTACAAAGTAAAAATCATGGACTAATGTATGCGTATTTTTGCAAAGTAAAATTCATGGACTAATGTATGACTGTTTTTTACATGGTGAAAGTACTAATTGTTGAGAATATTGTATAGAAGTTATGCCATGTTTTATTCCCAACTTCTGGCCTGCAACAGACTGCAACAGGAGGTTCCAGTCAGCCAACACCCTGAACTTTATGACGTTTTTCTAAGGAGGAAGGGTGCCATTCCCCCACGCTTGACCCATGTTTGAACTGTACTCACAAACCTGTGTTGTTTCTCTTTTATGTGACACATCTGTTCTCTGTTGATAACATGCTGTGAGAGCTTCCTTTATCTTTATATGGAAGAAACAGGTTTCACCTATGACCTATTCTACCCCTCCCTAATCAGTTGAAACCTCGTGTAAACAGGGCGTTCCTATCTAATAAAAGGCAGCGAGAAGCAGAGGCTGCTCAGAATGTTTTGTAGGAGCTTATAACTGAGCAGCCTATGAACATTCTCCCTGCAGGTGAAAACTATATTTGACTCTCTCTCGTATTTCTTTTCAGATTTACTAATGTTTGGGTTTTAAACCTAACACTAATGTATGAGTGTTTTTACAAAGTAAAAATCATTGACTAATGTATGAGTATTTTTACAAAGTAAAAATCATAGATTAATGTATGTGTGTTTTTACAAAGAAAAAATCATGGACTAATATGAGTGTTTTTAAAAAGAAAAAATCATGGACTAATGTATTTTTTACATGGTGAAAATCATGGACTAATGTAAGAGGTTTTTTTAAAAAGAAAAAAATCATGGACTAATGTATGTGTGTTTTTACAAGGTAAAAATCATGGACTAATGTATGTGTGTTTTTACAAGGTAAAAATCATGGACTAATGTATGTGTGTTTTTACAAGGTAAAAATCATGGACTAATGTATGTGTGTTTTACAAGGTAAAAATCATGGACTAATGTATGAGTGTTTTTACATCGTAAAAATCATGGACTAATGTATGAGTGTTTTTACATGGTAAAAATCATGGACTAATGTATGTGTGTTTTTACAGGGTAAAAATCATGGACTATTGTATGTGTTTCCACATGGTGAAAATCATGGTCTCATTTATGTGTTTTCCTCAGCTTAAAAATTGTTGACGAATGTGTGTTCATTTTTACATTGAAAAAATAATGGACTGAAGTATATTGCCAGGACTAACATGATTACCAGTATACTAAAAATTAAAGGTGAATTTTTCGCCGATACTATCTTTTATTGGTTGTCTTTAGAACTCCAGAGATAAATGAAGACCGCTGTAGATAATGATCGCCCTTTTGATTGCGCTTACCGCCGGTTTCTCTTTAAGATTCTGCTCCATGATGCCTCCCTTATGGAAGACCCAAGACCTTTGCCTTCACTTCTGCACTGAATTCCTGAAATGAACCTTTTTGTCGCAGTCTCAGTTTTTGCATCCTCGTGTTCCATTTCTGCATTTTACAGTCTTGACATCTTGTATGGATACAAACCTCTGTTGATGGGATTTAAAACAGATTTACAAACAGATACTTTGCTTAAACACTTCTCTGTCACTGCAGACTACCTCATTCAAACAACAGCTTCTCTGTCTATAGTCTGTCATGGATTTTCTTTGGACCTACAAAAAACACAATCCATCTTTTGACCTTCTCTATTCCTCTCCAAAAACCAAATATTTTGTCTGTGGTTCTCTTTTTCTGCATGGAACCAAACTGTTGCCCACAAAAGTGCACTTCTGCCCTTAGCCTAGCTTCCTGTACTCTTTCCCATAATTTCATTATGCACCACTCATCTTACTACACTGCTGGATCACGATTTGTATGTTTCAATTCTAAAAGTGATGGACTAATGCATATTGTATATGCCTAAAAATCATACACAAATGCATGTGTATTTTACATACAATGAACATGGACTAATGCATGAGTGCTTTTAACATGGTCAAAGCGATTGACACATGCACGTGTGTTTTTACTTGTTAAAAGTTATGGACTAATAATAGAAGTGACTGCTCGTCTGCTGAAAAGAGAACTGCATTCTAAAATCTGCATAGATGGGAAAGAGATGGAAAAGAAGAGACAGATGCCACGGCAATGACCTGTCACCCCAGCTGACTCCAGCTCATGAGTCAAAATCACAGGTCATTCAGGGGAAGTGCAGGTCGTCACCGGCAGAGAGACAATTTAGATCAAATTTTTCAGGCTGTGGCCTAAAGACGGATGCATACAGTCACAGTGAACCATTCTCTCAGTGCCCATGTGACTTCAGCAGACAGAACTGAAGCTCGCAGTGTAATCATTCATGATCTGGGCTCACAGAACTTCAGAATCCTGAGGTGATTTTTATGGATTAAGCAGAACTTATTGATCCCTTGACCCCGTACACATAAAGACATGATGTAGAACAGAACTTCTCCCAAATACAGATTTTAAGCACCTGTTGTATGTTGAATGAATCCAGTTCAAGAAAATGGCAAATATGAATTATAGTATTCCCATTTAATCTTTTTTTGTAAAAGAATATTAACAAAGAATAAATAGTTTTAAGATGGTGAATATTCAACACTTAAAAATTGATTTAAGATTGGTTTAAGGTTCATTTCAGGACATATGAGAAAGAACCAGTTTTTTCTGCAGTTTAATTTCTTTCTGTGGTATTTTATAAAAATATATATATTTATTTATTTTTTTTCTATATGTGAATCTTTTTATTTCAAAGAATTATTTTATTTCTTAGCTGCAGCCTTTTAGTTTTAATTAAGTCATATTTAGTCTTTCATGTTGTCAGGAAAAGTAAACTGGGAAATATCTGGAGTTGAATTTAGAAACTTCCTGTTTTTTTCCCCAGATTACAAAGGTGCTGAAGAAAGTCGGTGACGTTGCAGCAGTAGGAGAGTGTCTGAAGAAAGCTCATGCCGTAAATTCAGAAGTGGGGAATGGAAACATTTCGTCAAGGAGGACGAGAAAACCTTTGCAACAATTTGACCACAAAAGTGAAACTTATGAGAAAACTGATGACAAAACAGAGAAGTTTATGTGCACAATAGTATGAAGAAATGTGAAAACTGAAGAAAAAAAACAGAAAAAATAAATCCAAGAAAACAAACGTGTTTAATAAAATCTAAAAAAAAAAGTTCCTGGTTCTACTCCAATCAAGTTTGAATCTAATCTCAAAGTGTTTCCAGAGGTCTTTTAATTATGATTATGCTGTTTTTTACGGCCTCTCACAACCCCAAGCCAACATTTACGATGTAACAAAAATGGCAATATTGAGCAATACCGGAGCTATCCAGCCTCACAGGTTGGAGCCAGATTCCAGTCAAGGAAAGAAAGGACCTAGATGGATGTATTTGTCTGCAAGTAGATGCTTTAGGATGGAGAAAAGTCGGGATCTTGTGGCCCGCCGGTTGTAGTTTTTATGTAACAACTGAGAGCTTTTTAAAGCAGCATTTTTTTCATCTGTTCCTAAATTCACAACGATGTGAAAGAAGAAATATTTAGAAATACAATCTAATCTAATCTAAACTTTAGATTTGTCCTTCGTCATGAGAACATGTTAAAAACACAATTTTTCATTGCAGCGGCTCTTTAACTTTAAAACAGTTATTCCACGGATCTTTAACATGAAAAACATTTTGCACATCACTTTGGTCAGCCTGACAGTCTTTAAGATATACAAGTATCTAATGGTTTATATCAGTATTGCACTACACTCAAACACTCCAGTAAATAACATTTTTTCTTACCTTTTTCATTGCTGCTAAGCAATTTCTTAGTAAAGTGTTGTAGTTAGAAAACAATTGATGATTTATTAGAATTAAGGAACACAAAACACATCGAGTCAAACTTCCTCTTAAAGTGGTGGATCAGCTGACATTGGTCAGTCACTGCAGATCAGAAAAGATCACTTCAAACATCAGAACTGATCAGTCACATAACAAACCTGCCTCCCTGATGTGTTTCACTTGGTTTAGTTGTTCATTGAAATAGTTGACTCTTGTTCCTAACCAACCAATTACTGCTGTACAAAGAAAACTGAACCGGTTGACGCCTAAAATTCCTGATTCTACCAAAGTGTGTTAAAAGAATTGATGTTTGACTGCTTTTACCAAAAATCAAAACAAACAAAACAACATTTTCTTATTGGTTTCTGTTAATGTCTTTCATTTGCCATGTTACTTGGGTGTAGTCTGGCTGACAGCTCTGCTCATCTCCAAATGTCCTTGAGGTTTTTAATGTCTGCAGTAAGAGGTGGTTCCAGAAGGCTGATCTGCTCATTTTTTTCACAAATTTCTTCTTTTAATTCTTTGAATATTATTTGTTATTAAAAATTATTTTAATACCAAACTTATTACAATAAAAAAAATGATGACACTTGTAGTTGAAGCTAAAAATGACAAACTATGACAAGAAATCCAACCAAGCCGAAAAAGCGTCACAGAATTTGAAAATAGACACAAACATGTAAGTAACCAGTTGAAACATTCAACAATCAACATTATTAGATTTGTTAAACATATAGACACAGAAAAAAAAAACAAAGGGATAATTACATTTTCCCAAAATTAACAAAAAATGTGACAAACAGAACTGACTCACATGATAAATTCAAGTCCAGAGTGAACTAGCTGGACTTTATCAGGACCTCTCCTTCACAGATAAATTTGTTTAAAAACTGAGCTTCCGCTGGCATCCAGCTCCCTCTCTTCTTTGGGTTCATCAGAGCGTGCTGAAGCAAAGGATCATGGGAATCTGGTATCCTGGAGCTTCAAATGTATGATGGGAAAGAACACAGCATTCATTCTATCAGAGATGCAGCTTTCTAATGCAAGATTATTATTTATGTGGAGAAAAAAAGGATCTTAATTTTGATTTGTTTTCCAAACATTTAACTTGGTCTGAATTGTGTTTTTAAAAAGATAAAAAAATATTATTTTTTTTAGGACAAGTGGAAAATGGTTTCTTCATTAGAAGCTAAACTTTGGTTAGAAGTCAAACGGATATTTAATGCTATGTACACACCGAGCGTGTAATGCAGCTTCTAACGTGCTAGACAAGTTCTGTCGCCAAGCGATTGCAGCACATTTACTACGTTGAAAGAGGTTTGGTGGGAAATGTCGAAGTGGCACAAATCTCATGAACTTCGCTTCAAGCTTTTTCTTCCTATTCAGAAACAATTATATGAAAGACTTGATGACATATAATTCTGACCAGGAACAAACTGCAATTATTGTTTTTTTCTTCCATGATCAATTTTCAAGATCAGTCCCTGATCGGTCAAAGTTCCACTGGTTTAATTTTGGACGAGTGTTTCATTGCCACACATAATTTGCAGAGTCTGAAAATGGCCTTGAAAATGGGGTGTGTCGACAAGTGAACATGAGAGTTTTGAACGTCGGAAAAAAATCATGTCGTCACTTGAACATGTGTTTCTGAGACTGTGTGTGAGCGTCGTTTAAAAAGATAAGAATTACAAGTAAAAAAGTAATTTAGCGAGAAAGTTGTCAAAACACAAAGCTAACAGACAAAAAAGGAACCTTTTAGTTTCTTAATAATGAATAAAAAAGCATTCTTACCGAGAGTGTCATTCCGTCCATCGATCCCACACCCAGTTGCTGCCGCTTTTAAGTAGACCCAGCCAGTATCCGTGAAAGTATCATAGTAAAACTTGGTGTTATTCTCTATAAACTCCTGTTAAACAAAGAAACAAAACAATCGCAGTCATGAAGGCAACAATGATGACCCAGTCTGAAAGCAGAAGCTCACCTGTTCCTGCAAGTTATCCACAACAACCAGATCCGAAACAGCTTTTTGGCAAACTTTCGGCTATCTCCCCAACTTTTCCACCCATGACTCTCCTCATAAAACATGTAGCACTTTTGCTGGAAGTGAATCCAGCCTCTCTGGCATGGCTGACACTCTAGACGGATGAAACAAAAAAGGAACATTTATCAAAGAAAGTATTGGTTAAGAAAATGTGCAGTAAGTGAGCTTACTTGTTTTTTACACCAAAGACAAAAAAGTGAATTTTTATTTGTTTTTATGTTTGTTCTCTGGTTTTGATGTCACTCCCATTCTGCTCATTTATTGGGAATGATTCTGGTTTTTATCAAACTTGATAAACTGCTTTCTTACACAGAATGTGTAAGATTGTTGGTTTTGCTACCATTTGGTTTTATGCTAAGAGAGTCTATGTTGGTTGAGCAGCATAAATCGGTGCTGAGTGTAAAATGATGAATGCTCAACTAGATGAGAGAACAGTTGGAAAGCCAAGACTGACAGGGTGATTACCGAACCATGCTAACATGACACAATCATAATTAAAAGACCACCTACAGAGTGGGACTGAAAGTAATGAACTGATCAATAATTAAAAAAAAAATGTAACAGGTAACTTTATGTAGTACTCCTTTTGTAAATTTTAAGCAAGAAAATATACTTTTTTTTCTCCAAATATTTCGTGACCAAAACAATATCCTTCATCCATCCATTAGTTAAAGTAAAATGTTTTTTAAAAATGCATGAAAAACTGAAAGAAAAGAAAATATTAGAAAACTTTATTTTTATTTATGCACACTTATTTTTAGTTGTTTAACTAATTATATCACTGAATTCTAATTTAACTCTCACTCTTTCATCCCAAAATATGAATGAATTTGTCATGAGTCAGCACTTTTTCCTCCTCTACTGGCTTTTCCTCCAAACTCCAACCTCCCAGTTCGTCATTCGTCACTGTGGGGTTTGAAGCTCACAAATGGTTTCAGGTCTTTGACTTCTGTTCTCATGTTACCAAAGATTTGAATTTCTCCAGCACTTTCCAGCCTCATCAGAACAATGATCTGTTTCTGGAAGCTCAGTTATTTCTTTCTGACAATGATAAAAATCAAAATCGCATTTATCCATCAGTATTTTCTATCAATTTCTAACTGAGTTAATGTCCTTTTTTGACCAAAATATGAACTCATTTAATGTAGATTGTTGTTATAATCATCTGGTATAAGTATTTGTTTGTGTGCACAAAAAATCCCCAAAACAAAACAAAAAAGATTCAGTAAATAAAAGAAATGACAAAGCAGAGTTCTCACTTTTCTGAGGACAAAGTCATTCACAGGAAAAGCTTTTAAATGACATAATGAAGCCCAGCGTTCGGTTGATTCATCTCTCTCTGAGCTCAGTTCTTCTGTCCGGTTCCTCAGAAGTTTGATCTGCAGGAGAAGCTGATTGTTTAAAGCTGAGAGATGCATCAGATCTGCCTGGCTGTTGTTCATCTGCAAATGACTAAAAAAAGAAAACGATTACAAAATGTCTCATCAGAAGATATAAAAAGCTGTGTTTCGATTAACGAAAAAAAAAAACATGATGTTCAGCTTAATTGTTCAGGAAATGTCTTCAAAATGAAAGGCTCTTTTATTTGATTATTTTGTACATAGTTATATAAACTTTTATTATAATAGAAGAAATGTGAACAAATTGATCATTTTATTTTTAACAATGGTTTCCAGCTATTTTTGAAAAACCACAGGACGTCACATGAGGCTTGAGGTTCAGATATTCTCTTTTACTTAAGCAAAAAGGCTTTTGTGCAAACCAAAAAAAGAAACTGCAAATAAAAAGAAATTATGTTGCAAATAAAAATTAAATAAAGCATTCTTGCTGCAAATAAAAAAAAAGGCACAAAGAAAGTGGATTATCGAGGAAATTCGTGAAAATAGTACAAAAAAAAAAAAGAAATGATCATTAGGTGGTGTTGGACTTCAATTATATTAACATTTTAGCCATCAGTTGTTTCCGCTCAGATGTGTTTTCTTTCCAGGCTCTCTGTTGTTAGTTGTGTTTGTCTGGGGCAAATGCTGGTCTAAGAGTGACACCGTGTGATGGTTCATGAACTGTGTTTTGCTGCTTATTGGAGTAAAGCAAACTCGATTATCCTCCTGTTAGTGGTCTTCTGCACACTGGATTTCTGTGTTACCAAAGCTAGCATAAACCAGCATCCTCCCATTTCCCATTTAACCTGGGGCTGCATGGCTAACCAAACAACACATGAAAAAGTACATAATGTATTGTGACATTGAACACTAACATCTTCACTTACTTTTTATTGATTTCCCAATTTGTACAATACGAGTTCTTCCTTTCTTCTTCTCACAGCGGTGCATGAATCCCCGACAATCCACTTCTCTTGTGGCTTTTTCATTTGCAGTGTTTTATTTTAAATTTGGAACATGATTTATTTTTCTTTGTAGTTTCTTTTTTGTTTCCACAGTTCCTTTTTTGTTTAAAATGGGGTCTCCACCACGCTATTCAAATTGAAAACAAGCCACCTCAAAGCAATATAAAGGCAAAAAATTTGCTCTTTGGTTGAAATTCAATTAATTTAAGTCAGGCTATTTTGGAAAAGAATAGTTATAATTTCTATCAGTCGAAGTAAAAGAAAATTTGTCTTTATTTCTAAAAATTAAAATGTATTTTATAACTCTTGAAGGTTTTGCACCAAAGTGAAACTTACTGTAGATGATGGTGACGATGCTCGCGATCAGGAGCACCGAGAAGATCCCCAAACTCAACCACAGTACACTTAACGGGGAACATTTGGGTTCTTGGGGTTCCATTTCACTTCCTGTCGGAGCTAAGAAACAAAGAGCTCATGTTGACCAACCAGAGATTCAAACAGACAGACAGAGCACAGCGATTCTAGAGTCGCCATCATCATTTAAACAGACTTTCCTGTGTTCATAGCCTGAAACCTTAAAACTGAGAGAGCCTAAACTCCTCAGTCAGCTTCTGCGAGTCTCATGTCATAAAAACGGCAGAAAGAAAGCTCCTGGAATATCCTTACATAGGTAGAAAACTCTACAATAGACAATTTTGATAAAAGGGTTGTTCAAAAACCCACTGACTCAACAGTAAATCCACTGTTCAAACTTGACTTCTGACTTATCTTCATTGGAAATGTTTACTCTGTCTGTTTGACTCTCCACTTTTAATTTTGAAGTCTAAACTTTGTTTAATACAATTATAGATTTATAATTAGAGATGCAACAATTCATTTCCCCATGATTCAGTTCAAACCTCGATTTGTGTGTCACGGTTTTGTTCCAATTAAATATATGATTCATGTTTCACAAAACAACATCAAACGGAAAATTCAAAAAAATATTTCTGTTTTCTAGACTTTGCTCCATTATGCTGAAAGGTAAAATCCTAAAGGAAGTGACATCTTCTGAGGTAATGGTGGTGCAGTGGAAGGGCGGTCGTCCTCTGATCGGAGGATTGCAAGTTGGATTCCCGCCCAGCCCACCCATGTGTCGAAGTGTCCTTGGGCAAGGCACTGAACCTAGGTAGAAAAGCACTATACAAGTATACACCATGTAAAGGAAAATATTCGATTTAAGTTTTATCAGATATTACGACAGAGTTTTAGATCCTAGTACTCTGTCGTAATACGAAGGAGTATTAGCAATTTTTCTAGATCTAAAGTCGTAAATCTACAACTAAAATCTTGTAAAGTTTCGTTTTTTTTCTTGTAAATGTACACATTTTAAAGTCGTAATATAAAAAAAAAAAAGTTTTAAACTGTCCCTAATACTCCGTGAGATTTAAATAAAATGAAAAAGGTTTTTATTTTTTGAAGGTCATTAAAATGTTTTGAAACTTTAATAAAAATGTGTAGAAAAAACTAAAACAGTTGTTAATAAAGACATGAAGAATGTGAAGAGAAGAACTCACTCTGTGAAGCTGCTTCCAACTTTTTTTGGTTAAGTTCCAACTCAGAATAAACCGTAGTGTCATCGTTTCTTCTGGAAGACAGAGATGTTATTTTACACAAAGAATTTCCATCACAGTGATAATAACTTTCAGAGTTTATGTAAGGAAAACTTTTAAAAACAGTGATTCTGCTTATTTATTGTCTCTAGACCTTGATACTTCTGTAAAGTCAGTAACATTTTCCTACCATTCACTTATAACCAGGTAAAACTGTTAAATAATGTATAAAACTTTAAATTCTTGTCTTTGTTGGTTGAGTGAAAGCTTTGACTCTGTAAACCTACCTTTCTGAGGTTGTTTTTTGTTTTGAAAATCACTGAGGCATAGTGAACTTCTTCATCCATCTTCAAAGAAAGCTCAATATGACAGAGGGGTTTAAAAAGCTGCCAGAGCTCCTCAGAACAGACGCCTTCCTCTGTAGCACTTTATTGAACACAACAGTGAGAAGCAGATTCTTTCATGATGTTTCTATTACTCAATTCTGTGTTTACGGGAAGAACATTGCTTATGGGATAATGATGTCCACAGTATTGAGTACAACAAGATTGCACATTAGAGCTCTGGTGAGGTCAGGGTCACATGAATTCCCTATGTTGCACAGTTTAATGAATTTAAGAATGAAATATTCTGTCAATTCTTATGAAAACCCACAAAAAGAAAAAACAGAATACTGTTATACAAATGCAGTTTAGAATGATTTGAATTTCCAAAATGGTATTGGAAATATTCATTTAAGTCAAGTCAGACTCTATTAGTAAAAAAAAGTGTTTTCCGTGCCACAAACCTCAAAGCGCTTTACAGTTAAAAATAAGCAGACAAACTAAATCCAACCCACTCCTGTGCCCTTACTCCTCCTCTCCATTCACACATACAGAGAATGTGTCACACATACATTTAGTTAACTTTAGCTAAACATCCATCCAACTATTTATTTTCTTCCACTCATGCGAGACCGGGTCACAGGGGCAGCAGTCGCTCCCTGGCCACTTCCTCCAGCTCCTCTGGTAGGACCCAGAGGCATCCCCAGGGTCTCTGCCCAGTGGAACGCCTCCCCAGGGGGGCGTTCAGGAGGCATCCACCTCAACTGGCTCATCTCGACACGGAGGAGCAACAACTCTACTCGGTGCTCTGTACAGTTGACCAAACTACTCAACCTAGCTCTAAGGGAGCGCCAAGCCACGGAGGAAGCTTGTTTCGGCCCATATATTCAGGGTCTTGTTCTTTCAGTCATGACCCAGAACTCATGACCACAAAGATTGACCAGTAAATGGAGAGCTTTGCTTTCTGGCTCAGCTCTCTTTTCACCAGTGGATAACTGTAATCTATGGATGGATAAGATAGGAAGGAAACCCCACAGAGTGAACCAGCAAAAACACAAAGTTCCTGATCAATCTGTCCAGCTGATCACTGTCCCTCACCGTGATGTTGTTGCCCAGACAGACCATAGAGGCATTAGTCTGCACAGACCAGCTAATTTGTGGTCAAGGTCAAAATATAAACTTGGTCCTGTCAGTCAGCTGACATTTTTAAAAATGGTATAGTCTATTCAAATGTCAATGAACAAGAGTCTGGCTGAAAAAGAAGAAGTTCAGGGGGAAAGGCCAGAACTTTGACATCACTTTCAACATGCAGCAACCTTTTAAAATGTTGCTTCAGACTGGTGATTAGGCAGGAAGAAGCACAAAAAAACTTTTTTGAAAGTTAATAAGTTAACTACTAAAATGATTTCAGTCTCAAACCACAAACCAATGTGACACATTTGCAAAAGAAAGTTTTAGACAAAATCTTGTTTCTCATTAAAACGTTTTATTTGTACAGAGCAACATTCTGTCATACACCAAAATCTGCTGAAATCAAAAGCACGTCCAGACCTGACAGAACGCTGCTTTGACCACAGAGTAAAACGGCAGTCAAGTCTGTGTTTGTGTGAAACAAGTCTTTGTCAAAAACAAAGGAAATGTTTCGACTAAACAAGGGGACGTTCAGTAAATTTCACGGCAAGCATCATGGTTGAGTTATAACCTCTGATGCACCTAGTGATTATGGTGTGAAATAGTTCAGTATAGTTCAGTTGAAAGGAATCGTTAGTAATACAGTAATTAGCATAATTGCTTCATTTAAAAGAGAACATCAGCTGAACTGTTCAGACAGCCCTGATCAAGTAAACATAAACAATGAAAACAAAAAAGTTTCTATAATTGCTGATCAGTTATTTTTCACGTATTTCTGCTTGTTCGTTTTTGCCGATGAGTTCCAACTGTGTTGGGTTGCAGACATCAGGCTGATTTTCAGCTCCTCCACAGATTCTTGATGGGATTCAAATCAGGACCATCAGGAAACCTTCATGATTTAGCTTGCTAACCATTTCTTTAGCCGTTTTGCTGCTTGATCTTTGGGTTATTGTTATGCTGAAAAATCCACAAGAGCAAATGACAGATCTTTATTATCTTTGTACACAAAAAAGCACACCTCTGAACAAAGACCTACATGCACTATATTATATGTGTATTAATGTTTAGTTTGAATCCTGTTCAAACACAAAAAAAGAATGGAACACACTTAACAGACTTTTCCAATTGTTTGAGAAACGCCACACATTTACTGATTTTGTCATGTAGAATTTCCCACTTTGACTTTCTAATCGGGTTTGATCAGAGCTCTGGTCTCACAGATCCAGCGGTTCCGCATGATACAGCTCACTTTGTCCCAGCTGGTCACAGGATCTGCTTGAGGTTTACTTAAAGCACAGGCCTGTGTGTAGCCCGGCTCCTCTGTCGTCCAGAACCTAAGAAAGAGAATCTTCATGATGTCACATTCTATCATCTGGAGGTTAACCATCACTACTACAAGAGGAAATACAGAGATAATGGAACTCCTTCATTTCAAGGTATCAAAACTCAAAACAAAAGAGGACAACAAATGATAGATATACATCTACATGTAAATGATGCCATCATAATTAAGAACACAACGAAAGGCATGTATTAAATATGCTTATCATTAAACTATCATTAAACTGCTCATTCAAAAAATTCAGATAGGTATCAGCCATAGTGATGATGAAGGTGTACATTGTGAGTATGTGCGCATGCATGTGTTTTTGTGTTTGTGCAAACATGCATGTGTGTTGCTTACATCACTGTGAAATTTCCTCCATTTACCCAAACCCATGTGTCAGATGGGTCTTTCTTGCTCAAGCCGATCCAGTAGCCATGTTTTGGACTGTCATATTGACTTGTGTTATTACTGATGAACTCCTGGATGTAAAATAAAGTAGAATATCATTAGTAAAAAGTGACCTTTGTTGAATTTTGTATCTTATTTGGTAAATTTACTAAATTACAATAAAAAGGAAATGCACAAGCACTCCATAACATTTAGCATAAAGAAGATAACGACTTTTTTTCATGGAAATTCTCTTCACTATGGAAACGTATTGCAGTCAATAAAAAAAATAAAAAACCACAGGTGATCTTGGATCAAAAGTTTTCGAGTTTTTCATTCTAATTTTATCAAGAACTATCCAAAAGCAAAGAACTACAAACAGGCTGAGTGCTAACCTCATCTGCTCATAAAAAACTGCAAGATGACCTGCAATTAAAAGTTGTAAAGCCACAATGTGTTCATGTCATTCACATGTCTACTTAGTTTATGTGCTCGTCACGACCTCGCCAGTCTTTCTTCTTCTTCCTACTCACTTTATACACAAACATTACAGAGGAAAATGTTGGGAAAATATTAAATATTGACCAGTATGAACTGTTTATTTGTTTTCATTTGTGAGTCAATCATTGTAATGATTGTGGATAAAGTAGGAAGAACCAAAAAATTAAAAAGTAATGCGGACTCTCTTGTGCAGCCAAAAAAGTAAAAAAGGTGCCATGCAGAGGGTAAAGGTAAAATTTAAAATAAAGGTATGATACCAGGACTTTTTAGTATTAAATCCCACAAAAATAGAAATCAGTGAAAAAAAGTCATATTTAATATAGGAGAGTACTAAAGTGAAAAAAAGATATAAAAAAACATAAATACAACAAACGAAGACTGAATTAACTGAATTTTGATTTGATCATACTTTCGGTTATGTGTCTTTAATCCAAGAAACGTGATAAACACAAAATAGTTTATAATACAAAAGAAAAAAAACATGGTGGTTTTGAAAATTCAATAAGAAATAAAACAACTGTAATAAAAAGACAGAAATATCTGTTTAGTGTAAAAACGATATTGATCCTTGTAGCTGAAAAAATACGGAAGTTCAGATTTTGCGGCTTTTAAAGTAAAACACCCACTCTGAAGAAAATGGTGTTTTTGGTGTTTTTAACATGATCTTGTGGTAATTTTCTGATAATGAAGGACATATATAAAGAAAATTAAGCTCAAGATTACATTTTTTGGTATTTTCTTATTAAAAATGTTGTGAATCAAGAACAGATAAAAAATTACGTTTAAAAAAGATTGTATATAGGCCGTATAAACTAGGCTGGATGGGCCACTCCATTTGGATTAGGGGTGTAATGATTTATCAACTTAATCGATTAATCAATTAATTGATTTTTATTCCTAGAATCCAACTAGACTTTAATTTTAATGAGCAAAATACAACATTTAAAAACCATGAGGTTAACCTCAAATATCCTGTTTTTAAAACAGCTGAAAGCTTGTCGAAGAGTTTCTGTTTGAAACTATTTTTGTTGTAAATTTAAATAAATGAAGTGAGTCTTGCCTGTTCCTGCAAGGTTTCAATCACCACCAGATCAGCTTCCTTTTCTTTGCAGAACTCCTGGCTTTTCTTCCAGGTTTTCCACTGACTGGAATACTCATCCTTTGTAAACAGGTAACAGTTTGACTGGAACAGAACCCAACCATCCAAGCAGGGTTTACACACTGAAAGACAAAACAAAATACAAATTGGCATAAATGTGTATGTTACATTCTTCAAAGTCAAATGGGGGGTTTAAAACACCACCTTTCTGTGGACAGAGTTCAGTAACAGGGAAGTTTTGGTAGTCCAGGATGACTGTGATGGTCCAGTTCATTTGGTCTCTGTCTCTGCTGAGGTTCTGCATCTGTCTCTGTAAGGTGTCCTTCTCTGTCTGCAGCTGCTGGTTCTGCACCCTTAACATGTTCTGTGTTCTGTGTTCCTGTGTGACTTTTGTCAGACAAACAGAGTTGTTGTACTTGCACTAAAAACCTTTGAAGCAGGGATGAAATGAACTTACAGAAGATGCTGAGAGAGATGATGACGAACACCAGGATGAGACAAATGACGCTTAAACTGGCTGCAGCCAAAGCAAGACGCCCATGAAGAGTAGGTTTCATCTTATTGCCTAAATCTGAAAAAAAGTAGGATATTTGTAGGGAAGTTCAAAGTGTTCTTTTGTTTCTTGTAAAAACTTCAAATAACCTGTGGTTGTTGGATGTGTGTCCCAAGACTTCGCTCCTGTCTTCAGCTCATCATAGATAACCTCCATGTTTTGTGTTTTTTCTGCAGAGAAAAAGCCTATAAACGTCAAAAAAGTCTGGATCAAGTCAAGACAAAATTTCTGCCCTTTTGTTTCTCATTTTACAGTAATATGGCGAATAATTAACAATTGAATAAAAAAATGCATATAAATATCAAATCTACTGTCCAGGTATTAAAACATGTTTTGTGTCTATGACAAAACAAAAAGGTGACTTGCAATTATATTTGTTAGTTCAACTAAATTATCAAGAAAAACACTTTTTTCCAAAACACTTTCAACAACTTTTTTCACCTTCATCATTCCGTTTGTGAACACAGACCAAGTCAGTATTTAGCCCAAACATTCCCTTAGGGTGGACATCATTATTGTAGAACCTAGAACTCACCTTCACATGACAGACCTGGACAGTCCAGAGCTCTACTGGATCTACCTATGGCAATTTAAAGTCTCCAGTCATTTTCTAACAAATCTTTCCTTATTAAACCACCCATGTGTGCGCTTTTTTAAATTAATGGTTTTAATCCAGGCCCTGCCACGGGCTTGCAACCTGCCCAACCCTGGGCAGGTTGCAAGCCCGTGGGTGGATGGATGGATAGATGCATGGATGGATAGATAAGTTTTAATCCACAAGAGGTTCCTAAAATACCATAATAAGACATTGTCTAATCGTAAAAAGACTGCAAATTTTATATATTTCAAAAATACACACCGGAAACTTCGACTTTATCTGTAGACACAGTATGTCAGCTCAGCATTTTAAGATTAATCAATGTTTTATCGGACAAAGTTGCTCAATTGCTCAGTTGCAAAATTGTTTAACCATTTTTATGCCCACCATAGGAAACTGAAAAAAATTAGAGTTAAAAAGGCCTTGCAGGTAAGCTGAACAAATGTGGCATAAAACATAGTTTATATCTTCTGTCGAAAATTTTATGAAAACCTATTTAGCAGTAGTAGTGTTTTCACAATCAATGTAAACTAGATGATTCAGATGTAGAGAAAAGCAGCTTTTCACCGTTATGCAACATTTTACTAATAAAAAGTGTTGCAATATGAATGAAACTGCTACAACATTGCTTTTCTCCATATCAGAATTCGTTGATTGCTTAAACAGTTGCAGAGTTCCAAGAGCATATTATTTGCTATTGGCGGCAACGTTTTGGTGATAAAGGGTAAACATAATTACTTTTACCTTATGATTCTCCCAGACCTATAGAGATCCTCAAATGCAGGTCTGCTCACAGTTTGTGTAGTTTGGGCAAAAACCTTGTTCACAGTTTTCTCTGTGTGGATGATGGATCTCACTGTGTTTCTTTAGAACCTTAAAACTGCAGAGATTTTTGAGTCTTTTTTTTTGTTCAAATCGTTTGTAAAATTTTTCCAGAGGACAGAATGATGGTAGGTTTTTTAAGAGTTGAATTTTTTTTACATTGTTTCATCTTTTTTACAACAGAATCGCTTCTGGAGAAACTGGAATCAACTCACAAGACAATTTTTGGCTGCTTTATGTAGAATCAAAAAATCCTATAAAAACTTGTTTGTTTTTTTTGCCAACATGGTTTACCTAAATGTAAAAAAAAACTACCCGATCATCTATAGATTTTCATTGGGACAAAACAAAAAACAAACATCTGTTCACAGCATTGTAACAGCCCATCTTCTGGAACTCAAATTGTAGCAGAAACAACCCCTCAATTCATTCAAAAGTCACAATAAAAGAACCAGCAACTTAAAACAAATCGGTAAGCAAAAATGTCTCCAAAATGTTGTTCAATTTGGACGGATAACCAAAAATGAGAAAAGATCATGGAGGAAAGGTCTCACCTTGTGCAGATGTATGGTTGGCCTTAAAAGTCACATTTATGTAATTAAGGTCCTGCTCCATTCCCTCATTCATTTAGATTTTAAACCTAAAGAAAATCTTAGCAACCACAACTGAAACCCAGAGACTTGGATCAGCAAAAGCACACATAGTGCCCTTACAGCTTTCTAGTTCTCCTTTTGGTGGGGGGTACAGCTGAGTTACATGAGACATCCTGTTGCACATTTGAGTCATGCAGAAGAAACTGAAGCCAGGGCTGGAGTGACTCTTGTCTGTCCACAGGACAGCTTTTTCTCAGGTCAATGGAGACAGTCAAAAATGAATTTCCATTAAGTGATTGTAGACGCTGAGGTATCTTAAAAACATTAAACTCTTGTCAGCAAACAGAAACAAATACATCATGGAACAGCCCTGTTTTTAAACAAAAATGTAATAAACAGGACTTGAGAAGCAGGAAAGAACCACTTAACAGATTGGTACTTCAAAAAGTTTAAAATCATTAACATCTCAAAGAGTATTTTATTTCTGTGTTTTGATTTTTGAAGCTGTTTGAACTAAAGCATGATTATACACTGCTCAAAAAAATAAAGGGATCACAACAAAAACACATCCTATACTGTACAAATGGAATATTATTTTTAAATGCTTTATTCTTTACCTAGATGCATGTGCTGACAGCACAACCATACAAAAATTATTAATGGAAATTGATTTTATTAGCTTATGGAAGTCTGAATGTGAAATCACACTCAACATTTAAAAAAGTGGAAGAGCACACTACAGTCTGATCCAACTTGGATGTAATGTCTCTAAAACAAGTCAAAATGAGGCTCAAGAGTGGGTGTGCCCTCCATGACCTTTCTGTAACGCCGGGCCTGTTTCTGATGTGACGGGCGGATGGTCTCCTGAGGGATCTCCTCCCACAAATGGACTAAAGTATCCACCAACTCCTGGACTGTCTGTGGTGCAACCTGGCATTGGTGGATGGACCAAGACATGACGTCCTAGATGTGCTCAGTTGGATTGAGGTCTGGGGAACAGGCAGGCCAGTCCATTACATCCATAACTTCGTCTAGGAGAAACTGTTGACACACACCAGCCACATGAGGTCTAGCATTGTCTTGCAATAGGAGGGACCCAGAATTGCACCCTTATGACAGTCAGGCTACCTCTGGTGAACACATGGAGAGCTGTGCGGCCCTGCAAAGAAATGCCCCAAACCATTACTGACCCACTGCCAAACTGGTCATGTTGGACTGTGTAGGAGACAGCAGACGTTCTCCACAGTGTCTCCAGACTGTCACTTCTATCACATGTGCTCAGTGTGAACCTACTGTGAAGAGCACAGGGCACTAGTGGACCTGTGGACATATACCTCATGGAGTCTGTTTCTAAGAGTCTGAGCAGACATGTACTCATTTAAAGCCTGTTGGAAGTCAGTTTGCGGGGCTCTAGCAGTACTCCTCCTGTTTCCCCTTGCACTTGTTGCCCTCCTACGGCCTCCTCCACATCTCCAGGTGTACTGCCCTGTCTCTTGGTAGGGCTTGCATGCTCTGGACACTACGCTGTCAGAAACAGCAAGCCTTCTTGCCACAGCTCACATTTCTGTGCCGTCCTGGATGAGTTGCACTACCTGGGCCACTTATGTGGGTTGTGGATGCCATCTCATATTACCGCTGGAGTGACAACACTACCAGCATTCAAGTCATCTCCTATTTGGACATTTTACTTACACAGAAGTGAGACTGACTTGGAGTAACATTGAACTGCTTAGGTGTTCCATTCCTTTTTTGAGCAGTGCATATTGGCCAGAAAAAGCTATTAGGACCCACGTTTTGGAACAATCTACCAATCAAGTTATGAACCGCCACTGACAAACCTAAGTTTTATTTAGAATAGCTTTTCTTGTACAATGTAACCTTGTTAATGTTTTCATTGGATTAACCTGTATTCATGGTTTTGCATGTTAGTTATTGCAGTCTGTATTAAAGTTCAGTACTCAATAACTTTGACTGGTTTGCAGAACTTTTAAGGTGGAAGTGACTAGATCTCTTGGTGAACAGCAGTTTAAGCTGATGACAGATTTGTTTTTTTGTGGAACAGCTAAGGTTGAATTGTTGTATTTGTCAGACTTCCTCTTTATTGACATTAGTGCACTTCCTCATGACTCTCTTCCTCTAAGGTCTGATCAGATATGTTAGTATGAGTATTTCCTAATATCCTTTAGCAGATTTCAGCATTGTCTTTTAACAGGCTACACAAACAAACTGTTATGAAGTGTTCCTTTCACTAATATTCATCTACTACAACACAGTAACACAGATGTCTTCTTAGCCTCTTAATAGAAACAACCTCATGTAGGGAAGGACTTTTCTATTAAAAAAAAAAAAAGTTTTTAAGTGGTAGTGTTGATACCAACCCCTTCACGACTCAGCTGGAGGTCTAAACTTTGTTTTATGGGAGGTTTATATGTTTTCAAGCTTCCTTCATATTGACTTAGGGTTTTGAGGCAGAAAATCACAATGGAATTGTCTGTAATTATGTTATTCTTTATGCGAAAAGCTTTCATTAACACAGAAAAAGATCCACTTTTGTTTTGACCTATGACCTTCACTAATGTGCTGTATATTGTATTCTTTTGTAAATGTGACACCTAACAGGATCCAACGCCAGAGTGGTTGAACTGGCCAAACACATGAATCCATCCACAAAGGTCAACTAAAACACTCCGGTCAGACACAGTCACCAAACAGACTAAAATTAATTTCATTGGTTCTTAACAGGGTTGGCAAAATGATGACTAGAACATGACATGCGGTCAGTACTTGAAGATTTGAGCAACACACTGGCAGAGATAAAAAGACCAAAAACCACACAGTTGAGTGCAGGCAGTAAACAGCTTTATGGTATGATAAGAGAATCATTTAAGACCAAGTGTGGTGAAAAAGTGTAAATATGAGTTAAAACAGACTAGGGCTGTCAACAATTAGTCAATGTCATCGACTAATCGACTAGAAAAAAATCTTCAACGCTATTGGTATTTTTTTTTTTTTGTCATTTTAAATAAATATAATAACCACCAGCACACAAAGAAATTTGGATTGCAAAGCACAACAGGAACTTTTGTAGGCGGTTTAGCCGGTCCTCAGTCATAGAAGAAGAAGATGGATTCAAACTTAGGTTTCGAGCACTTGAAGGATGCATCCAGCGGTCTTGGCATCTTTGTAGTTTGCACTCACATTATTCACATCTTATCAGAGAATATGTGTGATATTTTCTATCATCATGCTATTATTGGGCCGTAATGAGTATCTGAGTACTCTGTTACTCACAATCCGCTGCCAAAAATTCGATTATGAATATTAGCAACGTCCAAGATCGCTGATTTGCAATCTTTATAAATATATTTCTGTGTATTCTGTGTATTAAGATAGCAGAGCCACAGCCCCGAAGAGCACACATGACAAATTGTTGTGCGCGTGCATGCTCACTCAGATTCTGCGAGCCTGCAAACATCAGCCGTGCCCGAGGTAGACTTTTTGTGCTTGCGGGAGGGTGAAACAGGAACTCGCGGGAGCAGAAAGGAGCTCGCGAGAGCAGAGGTGCACTTGTAGGATGCCTAAATTGTTCATGAGGGAATGTTTGACGCATGAGTGGAGTGGCTTTATGTGTGCGTGGAGTTTTGACTAATAATTGACACCATAGATTTATTTTAATTTAATACATCCAGTAGAAAGACATAGCCAATTATGACTTTTTTGTGGTAGCATTTAGCTTACCTGGGACATTCAACTTTTTATCTTGTTTAAGGTGAAATTGAAATTCATGAACTATACGTGAAAAATTTCAGTTTCTGTGAATGCACCAAAAGCCGGGCATTAGCATTACCTCACATGACGCAAAACTCCACAGGCAGAGTACCAGCAGTATCACCTTTGTAGATAAAAAAAATAAAATAAAAAAATTGCACTGCAGGTTACGTAAAAAATAATCAGTGACTAACCAACTACTAAAATAATTGTTAGTGACAAATCAAACTGTTGGAATTTGATAAAAACTAATTATTAGCTATGAAAGCAAATTCTTAAAGCCACTGAAAGAGTAAAAACAAAAGTGTTTACAACACAAAGTTGACAAAAACTTAACACTATGAGACAATAATATTGTAGTATTACATCTTAAAACACACTTCTGTCTGCAGTGGTTGACCTCACTACAACATATGATATATCCATAGAAAACTACAAATTCCTTTTGTCTTTTTTCAGGAACAAAAGAAACGGGTCAGAAATTATTTATCTGCATCATTCTGTAACAGTTAAAGCATCACATTTCTCCAAAGTGATTTGCAAAATTAAAAAAGCACACTTCCTCAAAAATATAACGTGAGCGGTGGTGAAAACCACTGTTTAGTGAATAATGAGATCTTTAGCATTGCTGTAGCTGATAGGAAGCATTACAGGGAAAGAAGAAGTTTGATTTTCAGGAGGTCTTCTGATCTATAGATATGAAATGAGCACCGGCTCTATTTAAGCTCGTTCTGCTTTCCTGCACAGACGAATTTGATGCTTGAAAGATGGAGGAGGACATCCATTACTCCACTTTTGAATTCAAACATGGGGCTTCAGCTCCAAAAGGTAAGTCCCCTGATTTATACACATATTTATAACTTTAGAACTTTAACACACACAACAATTTAAAGTCATTTACCTGCTTCTTTGCTCCAGATGTTTAACCTTTTTTAGGAAAAACAAAAACAAATCCTAAGAATCAGGGAGCCTTTTGAAATCAATTACTATTAACAACTAATACATCCAACATGTACAGCATATTTTTAAATTGTTTTTGAGCTTTAGAGAAGGTGCTCATTTTCATTGTCACTTCATGTGTAACTATTTTAGGTAGATTTGTGTTCTGACTCAATATTTAACTTTTCCACTTGAATCTTAATTTTTTATCGCATTTACTGTGCTCAGCATAAATGAGTGCACCCTCTTTAAAAAGTACTGATTTTATCACTAGTGCGATGAACAAAAGGGCAATTTCCAAACTTTCCAAACTGAGGCAACCACACAAAGAGAGTTCAACAGACCAGTGACTTCACACTAGTGGTAAAAGTGGAAACATTTGCAGGGTGTTTGAAATTTCACATTAAAGCAGCTGGTCTGAGAACACAGGATAACAAAGTGCCTCAAAGCAAATGATCTCCAGGTTGTTTATGTGAAGAACATTTTATGACTTGTTAGTGTTTTAAGGTGGTTAAGAATTGCCTATTTTCTTTGAATGTTAAACTTCTGCATTATTTAAAACAAAACACATTAATTTTCCTTTAAATGGTAAGTAATGTGTTTTGTTTAAATCTACAAAAATACAGAAGTACTTGAATTTATTCAAATCTTGTTTCAAGCTTTGATTTTCTCAATAAAATTTGGATTTGCATTTAATGTTTTATGCTGAAATAAAACAACTTGATACACCAAACTGAACAGCAGTGTTGTTTGGATTTTGTCATTCTCATGATGTTCCTTTCTGTTCCACAGACAACATGCAGGAGCAAACAGTTTATTCTTCTATAAAAATTAAAAAGCCTTTGACCAGCGAAACACGTAAGTAAAAGCATCTATTCCTAACAGAGAAATTAATACCAATTTAAACTTCTGTAAAATGCCTTTCTGTCTTTACTATTATACAGAGTTCATTTGGTTGCCATGTACTGTATGTTATGAAAGAACACTAAAAGACTAAAACGTTTTAAACCAAAACCTTCCTAAGGTTGCTTCAAAAGAAGCAAAAAATATGTTTACTTATTGTTAACCTTCACTTTGAATTATCTGAGAAAATGTCATTCCAGCTTGGTTCAGTTTAATACATTTAAAAACAATCTAAGTTATGAGTTATACTAGTGACCAACAGATTACTTAGAGGAATCTCCTCAGAATTACCTGGGAAACTAATAGACTGCAGAGAGAAAATGTCCTCTAAAAGCATCATGCAGACTGCATCTACAGTAGGAGCTCTAGGTGATAAAGTCAAAATGGTTCCATTATTGAAGTCGTGCTTTGTCTGATTTGTAGACCCTTCATGTACACAGGAGACTGAGATAAAAAGGAAACGTTTGTTAATGACGATGGTTCTTTCATGTTTCTATCACACAGAACACAAAGAGGATGACGTCATTTATTCTCAAATTGAACCACAAAAAATTCCCTCTGCACCACGTGAGTTATAACGTTAATTTAACTAAAAACACCTGAACTTCACATTTCTTGATGCTGCTGCTTCTGCCTGTTTTCTTTAGAACATAAGGGTGAAATGTGAAATATTCTTCTTTTCAGCCTGTCTTCTCTCTTGTTACAAGTCACAACACTTCAGTTGGACAAAACACAACAGTTTTTTCCTGACATGACCAATAAAAACTTTTCACATGATAGAAAGGAAGTAAATTCATGAGTCAAAAAACATAAACATTGTAAATGGTAAAAACAAAAAAAAAATCAGGTTAATCACCCGTTTTGGTTGTGATTAATCCCAATTAATTACAATGTTTTATGACAGAAATTTTAATAGTACAATAGTACAATAGTAATTGACGCACGCCACAGCGGAAGCCTGAACTGGCAGAAGACGGTTGCTTTCCGGAGTGTAATTAATCTGTGTTAATATATATTAATGCATTACTTTGTTTAAATTAATCACCTGTGTTAATGTTGACAATCCTAATAAAAACCCACAAGTTTCCTTGGAAACCAGTTGTGTTAAGCTATGATCACTGCTTTCATTTTGTTTCTTTTTTTCATACAGCAAACAAGAACGAAACAATTTATTCTGACATTAAAAAAGGAAAACAAAAGAGAAAAAAAGAGAATGCACCAAGTAAGTCATGTAATTGTTTTCAAATGTAATGTGTTTTAGCAATAATACAACAAATTCTGACTACATATTATGTTTACCCATTAACTCTTAACTTTATTCACCAACAGAGGCCAAACATATGTTGCAGTCTTTGAGCTTAATTGGTCTCAGTTCAGGTTTACTGGTAAACCTGTTCATTTACTGATTTCAAGATCATTCAATTATTTTTGTCAAAAAATAGTCAAAAAAAAGTCAAATACTTTTTTTTTTTTTTTACCAGTAATACAAACAAGAGATATGCTGTTTTGCTGGTTGTTGACCTTTGCTCCCATCCCTTCAGGGGTGCCACAGCAAATATGCTTTCATTGATTCACACAGGTGATTTTGCAGAGAGTTTTGTGCCAGATGTCCAATCAATCAGCTGATTCTGACTTGAAGAAAAACAGCTTTTTATAGTGGATCGCAGTTTACATTGATTGCAGAAGAAGTTCACTGTTGTAAAGTGTTGAATATCAGCAGAAAGCTGCTTTTCTCTGCCTCAGAATGCGTAGAAAATTCATTAATTGAGTAAACGGTTGAAAATTACAGGAGTAGAAAGAATGTCAACACTGGAGCTGAAGCTCAGATGTGAAAGGGTTAACAATTATAAGTCAAACTGAAACACACATCCACTACATATTTCCATAAATGTTCCAACTGACTAACCTCCCAAAATTCCTTTAGACTACTTTTATAAATTAAGTTCTTTTCTTTACCTTTAGAGCTTTACTGTTTGTTAACCTTCTGTCATTTCTCTCATGCAGCAAAAAAGAACCAAGAAGCTGATTTTGACACAGTTAGTAAAGAGACTACACAGACTGCTAAAAAAAGTAAGTATCTGATGCTCTCATTGACTTATTAAGCTTACACTTTAACATGATAATACCAACATATACACATTTTAAAACAAACTGATTTGGTTTGAGAATTTTTAATACAGTCAGTTCCAGTTGCTGAAATAGCTTGGTCCTTTTGCACTGGCAGACACCCCCCACCCCCCACCCAGTCTCCGCTACTGATGCAGAATTCAAAGATTTCCACATCCATTGAGCAATCCCTCTGGACTGTCCTGAGAGGTGTTGGTACACCTTCAAGATAGGGCAGACTTTCCATGTTGAAGTAAACCTTCTGGACCACTTTCAAGAGTCATTTGTGGGTGATGAGGGTCTGATTGCCCTGTATATTTTCCCTGTTGCCCTGCTTACATACTGTATACAGTACCTGATTGAGTTCATCATCAAGCTCTGAAGAAGTCTGAAGATAGCAGTCCTCAAAGACAGTTGGGTTTGAGAAGAAAAAGCTTGAAAAAAATGGAAGAGATTGTTCTAGAAACAGGAAACACTGCTGAAGAGGACCGGGACCATTCAGAATAAAAACATGGGGAATTTTTATACATGTATAGATTTTCTTACTCTGCCAGAATCTGGGAGAGCAGACAAAAGCATTCTGATGCAAAATGTTGCATAAAATGTATGTAAGGAGAGATCTAAACTCAACCATTAAAAAGTCAATACTCCTATTCATGCATTTGCAAAGTTTCATCCTACCAGTCTATGTTTAACACTCGACAGTGTCAACTCTTTCTTATATGTAGGTTCCTCCATAACCTTAAACCTGTGCCTTGATAAAAAGAACTGTCCATCTGACTAAGCAAAGCTTCCACTGTCTTTGAGAATCAACATGACTAACAAAGAACTCTTCTGTTACTGACTATAAACATTTAATCGTTCCTGTTGAAACTCACTCAACTTAGATGGGCGGGCCATGTCCACAGGATGCCCAAAAGTCCTCTTCCCCGCTGCATTCTGCAGTGTCCTGCAAGATTACAAAAGACCAATTGGCCGACCCCGTTTGAGGTATAAAGATGTATTGAAAAGAGAAGGACTTCCAGATAGTCTCTTAGTCTCTTAGTGTCTTGTGGAGACAGACTTGTATGTATTCTGTCAGCAAGAATGAAGAGTCAGCTCTCACACTCTTTCATGCTCTTTTACAGTTACACAGCATTCAAGGAAAATCTTTCGGTTATGAACTAAGACCTTTCCAAACAACTACTTTCCTATTAATGCTACTTTTGGTCATATTTTCTTAAACCAAGCAGAAGTCCAAGGATCTGGCAGCAGGTTTCGTCTCCTACTGGTGTGTTTGGGGATAATTTGTTTCCTCCTGTGTGCCAGCATCATCATCATCATCATTTACTGTAAGTTTAAACAAACTAGTAGTATTTTAATTTTCAAAAATTATTTACATTTAATTGTTTTGCACAAGAGTTATTGATTGTGTATTACTGGCTTAACCCGTAGTAACAATTTACCTTACAGCTAGATATATGTGAAAAAAGGACAAACTTGTGCAGGACATGCAGGTGGTCCCCATGTAAAATCAAGGTTGTGGACCAATGGTGAGCCGATTGAGCAAAAATGTTCATGCCCATTTTTTCTACGGGCCTGCTGTAGGCAACAGGTCGTAGCAAACTCTCAAACAAATAAATAAGAGTGAAGTAGATGAGACACAGGTATGTTGTAAGGATTTTTTGTAACTGCCCCAAGTCCTACAGACTTAGGAGCCCAGTAATGTTGTGTGCGTTCCTTGCATGCAGCCTGAATGTTAGAAATGAAGAAGTTGGAAAATCAACTAAGCTTGTTTGGGCATCCTATGCACAGTATGTGCGTAACGCTTGTTTCACTCAAGTATCTGATATTGTAGATTTTACATCACAAAAAACAAATTAACACGCACCGGTTGCTAATTGCAAGTACATGCAGTAAATGTTTGGATCAAATTCATCAGCCCTTATTTTGGTGCATTTCTTTAAAGCTCCTCCTCTATTGTCCTTATGTGAGTGTAGACAAACATATGCAACTTGACAATATAACACTCCACATCCCTTCTGTTAATTCATTGTTCAGCTCAGGCTGAGGAAGCAGTGAGAAAATGTGTCACTTTTCAACAGGACACCACCAAATTCCTTCAGGAAAGCACAATGAACTGGAGGATAAAGCAACAGGACTGGCAGCAGCAACCAGAAATATTAATACAAAAGTGTTTATTTGGAGATGACAGTGTTGTAATACACTGGCTACACTAGTATCTCATGCTCTGGTAATAAGCAGCGCAATGCCACCAATGTGCTACAGCGGAGGTCCAACCCATTTTTTGCACCACAGACCAGTTTAATGTCAGACATACTTTTTAAATGGTTTAAGAACAACAAAATAAAATAATAGGACCCTCATAACACTGGATTTTCTGGCAATATGCACCATTCTAGTCAATCTGGCCTTGTTTCCTGAACTTCTTTTACTTTGGAGTTTACGGTCAGATGACACTAAAAATGTGTACATACTGTATACGTAGTAAGGATTACTTCACTTTTAGGCAATTGCAGTTTCTTAAAACATTTTTAGTAAAGACTTTTCAAAATAACCAGTTGTTTCAGATTACAGGCGACTACAGCGCTCCTCATGAGGTGGTGCTGGGGTACAGAATTGTAATGATGTGCTAAAGAGAAGAACAGAAACAACTGGTTTGTGATAGAAGTTAAAATACTTTATATAAACCCAAAGCAGAGTGCAAAGACTCTTGATTAAGAATCAGTAAAGAAGTTTCTTGAAAAAAAAATTAACAATAAGGTTATTTATTGTTGCTTCGGTTCCAACGGCTGTTTAGGCCAACATAATAATATAGAGCATTCAGGCTTTGTGACTGGAACTTCTTTTTTAGGTGTTGTGTCACTTTTTAATCCACACCCAGCAGTCAATCATAATCTAGTATTCACCCAGACCATGGTGTGAAACAACAGTAAACAGACGTTGCCCTGTCACAGTGGTGTCTGAGACAAACCAAACCCAAACACCAATCAGATTATCGTCTGCAAACACTCAACAATAATTGAAATTTTGAAGTAAACCAGGTTCATAATTTGTGAGCAACAGCTGCAGTTCAGTGAGAGGTGCTGAATCTTGGAACGTTATAGACGTGCATGTCACAAAACAAGAGATATTTAAGTAAAAATGTGCTTTTGTTAAAAAAAAACAAAAAAAAAAAAAAAAACAAAACACGTCTTTCTTTAAATTAATGACTATTCTGTTGTTTTTTTGGTTGTAGTTGCCATGGAAACAAACAAACAGAAACAAAATCTCAGTGACCTGGAAGCTAAAAATGAGCAACTGAATTTGGAAAAGAGAGATTTACAAAACCAGACTGAAGACCTAATGAGAAACATGACGGAACTGGAGAATCAGACTGAGAAGCTGACTGCTGAGAAGATGTTCTTTGAGAACCAAACCAAGGAGATGACAGTTAACATGACAATTCAACAAAGGCAGATCGAGCAGCTGAGAAACAACAGTGACAAACTTAACAGGACGCAGGCAGCAATCATCAATTACACAAACTTTCCAGTTGATCTCTTCTGCCCTGATGGAGGTAAATGTTTTTTCTGTGGTTTTAACAAACTTCTGCTTTATTTTATACATCAGTAGCCCTGATTTTAATTTGTATAACCTCCTGAGATCTGAGCTTTTGTGTGATGTGCATTTTGTATTTCTTATTGCTTTTTGAGATCAGTAGGACCTAATAACCATAATACCTGAAGTGTGAGTTTGTACAGGACATAGTTTTTGTAAAAGAATATGTCCTCGTTTGAGGACATCACTTTTACTTACGTTCTACCTTCAATCAACTGATAAAATGTGTCAAATTTTAGCTCCAAAAGAAACTAGAAAAAGTATTTTACAAAATAACATTCATGAACATTTCATTCATGAAATGTGGATACAATTTTTACCAGGGCATTTTTCTTCTGGGAACTCATGTGGAAGACTTTTTGTGACATTCCTGCCATTTTTTCTTCCTACTGATACTGATGTACTTCTGTGATGTCACCACAGGATGGAGGGGGCAGCGTTTCTAAATGTAGCTAACAGATCTAAGATTTGAAAAAGTGAGCATCATTGTGCTAAGAGGCACAAATGTAAGGTCCTAGTATGAGGACGCAGGGTCTCAGGAGGTTAATTTATTTACAACTTTAATCAAATTAAGAAGAAAAAAACACGACAAAGTCGTTTGGTCTGTGAATAGAAATAGTTTTTTTTTTTACTTATTCTGAGGGCTTTCTGTTTACATTTTAGCTTAATTTTAAAGTTAAATGGCATTAAAGTTAAAAAAATGTTTTCCTCTCTTCTATTCCTATGTACAGTTTGTCAGACGTGTCCCAAAGACTGGATTCAGTTTGAGCAAAGCTGCTATTTTTTTTATAACTTAAGCTCTCCGTGGAAAGCCTGGAATGAAAGTCGAGAGTTTTGTCAAAGAAACAAATCAGACCTGGTGGTTATCAGCAGTCTGGAGGAACAGGTTGGCTACAAAATGTTAAAATAAACATTTATTAATTATGTTGCAACTTTTTCGGTTAAATAAAAAAAAAGGAATTTTATATTTTGATTTTTCAGACATTCATCAAAAACAGAACAGAATACTACTATGACACCTGGCACGGATACTGGATTGGTTTACGAAAACTGAACAACGATTGGATCTGGGTGGATGACAGTCAAGACACACTTGGGTAAAGAAGAATTCTAACTACATTTTAACATGTTTATTAAATGTACTGATGGGTTTTTCTTTATGTTTAGGTACTGGAAGAACACAGGGAGCTCAGGAAATTTTGCAATTATAATCCAAAATGCGACTTTGACTCAGAGTTGGGTCATCAACAGAAATGGATTTATGAACAAATTCATCTGTGAGATTAAAGCTTACATTTTCTGATTAGTTAAACTGAACTCTTTTCCTGCTACATTCTCATCAAAAGTATGCAGTTTTAATTTTATGTGTGTTTATAAGAAAACAGAAATATCACAGAAAATATTCTCTGTGAATGTTTGGTTTAGTTCTATTACCTTCATGTAAAATTATTTTTTAGATGTTTTATAACCACCACTATTATAACCTCTGAATGTTTGTTTTAAAATAAAAAAAGCTCTTGTATAACTAAACTAACTACTAAACGTTCATTACAACACTTGAACAATTAGATTTGGATTTCTTTTGAGGCAATGTTTACAGTTTTTCCACTAAAAAGTTTTTCTCTCAAACCAAAGACCCCAGCGACAAACTTTGATTTGAGTTTCTTTATCATAGAGTCCAGCCTCAAAGTGGGCGGGCTTTTTGATGATACTAAGACGGCTCCAACCTTTGCATCCCACAAAGACTGAAAATTAAGGGACTAGCAGAGCTCCTGCATTTTGTTTTTCAGCTTTCCAGTTCCACGTTTCTCTTTTTTTATGGTTTTGTTGTGTCTCACATCGCTAGAATTTTCTCTGGAAATATTCCATCTGAATTTAATGCCAATAAATCCAGTTTGTAAAAAGGGGATTATAATTTCCACCTTCATTCACAATGAAAAAAAGTTTTCGTCTAGAATAAATTGCTTGTTTTTAAATAAAAATGTTTGTTCGACCCCACGCCTCTGTCCACGTCTGCGTGTGCAGGTGAAAAAACCATGAAATTGTAAAAAAAAAAAGAAAGAAATTCAAAAACATGTTGTCTTTTAAAGAACATTCTGAACAAAGGGTCTACATTATACATTTGTCGTTGCCACACTGATGGAACCACATGTGGACTTGTATAAAAATTATTACTTTGATTCATTTTGAATTCTAATGTTCTGCATGCAACATCACCATATAATGAACATTTTCACAACTCCTGAAGTAAATGTTATGAGTGGACCAAGCAGGTGAAAAGAGGAACCAGGCGAACCAAAGAAAACAATTAATGTCTAACTGCTGTTTCTGGGTCAATTCATTTATTTTGTCACATAGGAACAAGTGAAGAGCTTCTAAAATATTTTCAAAACTTCTTTATAAAGACAGGAACACTTCCTTCAAACATCCCTGTAGCCAATCAGGACAGAACATTAGAAAGAGAACACCTGCAAATGATAATGAGAAATCAGATGCTCTCTAACAGGAAAAACAAAGATGTGAAGAAAATGACTAAAACGTTCCAACAAGATAACAATTCTTTTAAATTCAAACATTCAAACTCATTGAAATACAGAACATTTTGCATCCTCCTCGCAGTATTAAAGATTTTTTTCTTTGTGTTTCATGTGTTTATATTTGTCTTTAAATATGAACAAATATAAACAAAAAATGATTATTTTCATGACAAACTTTTAAAAATAAAATAGTTTGTGTTAAATATGCCAGTATGTGAACTAGAGCCACAGAAGGAACCTCCAACTTACAGAGTATCCTTAACAGTAACAAAAGAGTGATCTCATAAAACATTAAGTTTATTTAATATTGTTTGAAAAGTGGGTTAAACAGCACAGGGGATCAATATATGAGAAAATGACCAAACCGTTAAAAAAGAAAAAGTTATTATTATTATAATTATTTTAAAATAATTTTAAGACCAGCTGAACCAAAGTAAAATGATGAACAATCAGATAAAACTGAGCTTATCTGGTTATTATTGGAGATCACAATCACACAGAAAAAACATCAATAAGATCATAAAAGAAGAAAACTTACACCTGAGTACAACAACAACAAGCACTGCTGATCCCTCCCTGCTCATGTGTCATGACCCTCATCACAGGGTCATTTTCTGAGCAGAATGATCAACATAAACAAGTCTGACCTCTCCTCTGCCCAACTCTCAAACATCCCTCTCTTTGCTGGGCCTTCAACAGTGAAGTGAATGTTTCTTTTTAAGCCTGACAGGTTACAGGAGAAACCCCCCTGCACTGAAAATACTGCCCTCTTGTGTACACCAGAGATACAACAAGGGAATATGAACCTGAAGGCTTCATCTGAAAGAAAAGTCATTCAATGCAGAAAAGCTGCAGTATGTAAAAAATAACATTTATATCTGCATTAAGACATTTTTTGTGTTTTTGTTATTAAAAGACCAACGTTCTGACAAAAGCAGTAAACTGCTAAAATTCAAGGTTTCAAGGAAACCAACCTTAATACATTTCTAAAAAAGTTCAGGTTCCTCAAAATGGTGTTGGCATGAAGTTTACAGAAACTTGTTCTGAAACTGTTAAGAAAATGGGATGTTGTGCAACATGGAACCACAAAGAAAAATTTGCTCTAACATTAAACTCACTGACTGCTGATCCTGGACTCTAATGAGGCCATTTTCTTCTCTACAGCTGAGATTTTCACTTTAAAACATCTTTGGGTTTTTTCTGTGTTTGAGTCATTTTTTAATCCTCATGGATAAAACTTCTCATGACCAAAATGTTCAAAAGTTTTCAAGAGGTAAGTGACTCATGTACTTTATTAAAAATGTAGGAACAGATTTTAGTCTCGAAGCAACAAATACTGTTTGTAAGATGAAAATTAACAGTTTAGGTTCCTAAGTTATTTAACTGAAATGTTTTTAGTTCTTTACCAGTGACAGCAGAACACAAACTACAGCAGATCGGATCACACTGAAAATTCAACACTTTAATAAAGAAAGTGTTTAAAGACTCAATATAAATGAACAGAATCAGGCTGCTTCGAAGCACTTCATGTCTGTGTCACAATGCAAACAAAGCAGCTTAAAAAATCCTTTCACTGGAACAATCAAATGTTTGGGAGACACAAAATGTCAATATTTCATGAAGCCCTAAACATCTATAGCAGTTTTATATTTGTTAACATTTGCGACTGACAGAAATCTTTAGGGTTTTCTTGTATCTTCCTCAAAGTGAATTTCATTCACCACGAGTCTCATTTGAGGTATTTTGTTGGCCTTTTATGTGATAGAGAAAAATGAATGAAAACTGGAATTCATTTAAAAATATGTGCTTCATTGGTTTGGAATTAAAAGGTCATCAGATAAACTGTACGTGGAGAGCAGAACCATCTGAAAGAGTCTGTACTAATTCAAGATTCACTGTTGTGTAACTTCAACATTTTATGTTTTGAGGAAAACAAAAAAATAAAGTCAGCAAGTCAGCTCAGGCTAGAATAAAATGTTTTAAAAAAATGTTTTTATTTCTAAAGCAACAAGCTGTGGTCCAATTCCAACCAAAAAAAAACGGTCCATTGATGTTTTTCTCAAGCTGCAATCTTCCAACATAACTCCAGAGACTTTATTTTTTCTTGGGTTTCTGACACCGGCGATGAAGCAGCTCCAGGTTCTCGTTTATTCCCACTGTTCCTGGGAATACTGAGCATCTTTCTCCTGGCGTGCATCATCATCATCATCCGAAGTAAGTTGTCTTCATTTGTTCTTTTTGCATCTTCTTTCATGTTCAGAAATCTGAATAAACTCATCAATAGATGTGGATGATGGAAACATTTTATTCTTTCTGTTCTTTGCTTCATGTCAACAACTGGACTTGGCTCTTTCTGGTTCACAGTAAGCGTGGTAATGTACGTTCAGGACACAAACCTCAGTGAGTTGAAGTTAAAGATGAAGACCATGGAGACTCAGACTGAGGAGCTGAGCAGAGAACGCGACGACCTCAGCTGGACGCTGGCGGTCATTCTCTCATTCGACAACTTCCCAGTTAAGGAAATCTGTCCGAACAAAAGTGAGTCTCTGATCTCTAACAGACTGAAAACAAAACGTGTAAAAGCAGCTTATCTGTTGTTTTCAGAGGTTGGATGGAACCACAGGTTTTAGTGGAGATGCTCTATCCCCTTTTGTTAAAGTGTTTCACTGAAACTAAATGATGGAAAAAAATATAGAGTTAGAACCTGTAGCAGGTTTATAGCTTAAAAGCTTCAGTTGTTTGTCACCTGTAACCTGAAGGCACAGATTTGCAGTAAAACCTAAAGCAATATAATCTGAAATTAAAAAATCCTCTCAACTAAAGCATCAGCAGTAATTCAGGGAACTAAAGTATCTGAGCTTCATTCAGCAGTTTGCTGCTCCCAGCATCAGTTATGGTTCATATTTTATCTTACTGCTTGTATTCTTACGTTTTAGACCATACGAAAAAGAAAAGCTACATTATAATTTATTTCTTCACTTCAAATATTTGTGCAATTCTTAATGTTTTGAAATGAACTGTATAAACAGAAGCTTGCTTGCTTGTTTGCTGTTTCATGAGTGCAGAGTGCGCATCGTGTCAGAAAAACTGGGTTCAGTTTCAGAGAAAGTGCTACTTCTTCTCCAATGATGGCGTTGTTTGGAAAACGTGGCAGGAAAGCCGACAGTTTTGTCAAAATGTCTCAGCCGATCTGGTCGTCATCGATAATCAGCAGGAACAAGTGAGAGCTGAAACAGCAGCATGACCACACTTTTCAATGTGAGGCTTTGATTTCAGATCCAGTTATGAAGATTTAAGTCTGCTTATTGCAGGAATTCATCAGTGAGCGTGTTCGACCCTACTACGACATGTATCATGGATACTGGATAGGGCTGGAGAAAAAGGGCAACGAGTGGGTCTGGATTGATGGACAGAGGAACACTCTGGAGTAAGAAAGCCTTTAAAAGAAAGGAGAACCTTCTTCGTTTCTCACACTGATAGTTGGAACTGGTTGATCTGAGCAAAAGTGACAGAAAACTATTTTTTGTCAACGACAGTTTCTATTTAAATAGTTGCACTGCAAACACTAAGGCTGGATCCAAATTTCTTCTGTACCCCTACATTTATCCCTCCAAGCAGAGAAATATGGAAATAAAACGTGCCTTCAAATTCGGACGTTACTACGGCTCAATGAAGTCATCAATAGTCCCCGGCCATCTACAGTAGGGAGTAGCTCAGCACTCAGAAAATACAGAACATCATCAGTTTTATAACAGAAAGTCATTACTTACATGTAAATATAAACATGTGAAGAAACCACAAGTGCGACCCAGTTCACCAAAGGGGGATAAGCAGCCCCGAGTCGCTACGGCTCCTTCTTAAAAAATTCCACTACAACTTTAAATGCCCCTACAATTGGAGCAAAAGGGAGTAGCCAGAGGGGTAGGAAAGCAATTCTGATTTGGCCTAAACGTTCTATGTTTATTTAACTTTTAGTCAGCTAAATTATTTTAAATAAAAATAAATTTAAAATATCTTTTTAACAATTTATTTAAAAATAATGAAGCTGTTTTGCTTAAATATCTGCAAGACTTCTGCTACTGCAGCAAGAATTTCAAAATATTTTGAGTTGCTTCAAATAGAAAAAAGGATTATATAAGCCAAAGTCTGATATACGACCAGAAATATTAATTGAGAAAAATCCTATAATTAATGAAGGACAGCATGGCTTTAGGAAAATATGAACTAGCACAATGGCAATAATTGATGTGTTGGAACATATCACCAGTGCATTGGACAACAAAACGTATCCAATCAGAACATGTCTTGACCTTAAAAAAGCATTTAGCTCAACGTGGAGGTTTGTGTCATGTACGGCACTGCCAATGCCTGGTGTGTGGTGCGTGTTCACAGAAATAGAAATTTTACACGTGTCTTCTTCTCCTTTCGGCTTTTCTGGTCAAGGGTCATCACAATGAATCAGTTTCCTCCATCTAACCCTGTCTCCTGTATCCTCTAACAGAAGCTACCTTCACGTCTTTGTTCACTGCATCCATAAACCACCTCTATGGTCGTCCTTTAGACCTCTTGCCTGCAGCTCTAGACTCAGCATCCTTCTACCAACAGATTCACTGTCTCTCCTCTGGACATGACCGAACCATCTCAGTCCGGCCTCTCTGACTTTATCTCTAAAACCTCTAACATGTGCTGTTCCTCTGAGAAATTGTACATGTACAGTACATGAACTTCAATGTCACCTTATAAAAGATGAAAAGTGTAAGGTCCCAGGTAAGACATATGCTAGCAGGAAAATCCCATCATTGGCTCACAAGCTATAAAGTTCCTGATCCCTGCACTAAATCATTGTCTGAACTGACCATAGAAATAGTCATCAAAAAATATTTTTATTAGTAAATATTAAAAAAATAATTTTACTTTATTACAATTAGTGAAAACAGAACTTTTAAATTACATTAATTACATAAATTACATGTTAAAAGTAAAAAGCTTTTGTGCGTCTTTTGTGTGTTTTGTGTGTCTGTGTCAGAGGTACAATTAAAGAACAGTCTGGGTAATGACCACATTAACATGAAAACATTCATATCTTTAAAGCACTTTGGTCACAGTATAGTGTGAATGCAATTTAAGGACAGTGTAAGTAATCAACGTGTGGAAGTGTGAGGTTTGCAACAACGCTAAGAATGGTTTCAGAAATGTTAATTTATTTATCATTGTTATTGTCTTTGGATGTTAACAATGATATGATGACACATGAGAATGTGTTGTAAAACCAACAGGAACAGTAAAATAGGTGGACTTGAATAAGCTCGACTTCTGCCCGCTCCCTGAATTCTGTTGGAAATGTTCTCATTCTTCCTTTTTTTAATTTTATTTTGTCAAGATGTTTTTCTTTGTTTCCATTGCGTTTCATGCTGAGTTGTTATCGGCATGTTGGAAAATAAAATGAATCCGATCAAGTTAAAGTTATAGTTTTAACATTGTTCTCCAATGAGGACGACATGGATGAAGGTGTCACTTTAGGTTACAGTCTTGGATATCATATTTAAAGTTTTAAATGAAAAGTTTACTTCTTTAAACCTATAAAATCAGTTGCCAAAAACAACATTGTGTGCTGTTTTGTCCTTAAGGTTTCGGGCAGGAGAACAATTTCCTTTTGGGGGTCGGCGCGGACTCTTGGTCCCTGGAAAAAATGTCCAGCAGAACTTGATTAAAGCAGACGCTTTCTTCAAAAACAAGTTCATCTGTGAGACTGGAGCCCTGATCATGACCTGATCACTTTAGTTAAAACCACAGGTGGTTTTACTTGCATTTCAACACAATTTCAAATGTATTTCTGTCTGAATAAATGCTGTTCATGTTTTAGCAGGTTCAGTCATTTCTTATTGAGAAGATTTTAAACTTTGATTTCAGGGGAAAAGCTAAAGGAATTCTCCAGTGTTAATAAAACATGTTCTAACTGTACTTCTGGATAAATGTTGTAAATAACTAATTATAAAGACCATCTTGTCTGAACATTTCCAATGTACAACTGATGTCTGTGGGTCAACTTTTAGGGATGTTACAACTTGAATTTACATTCAAAGATTTTGAAAAATGGAAGTAAGAGTCTAAGAGAGATTATTGACATTTTCAACTTGTTTTCATGCACCCTGGCCACAGATTATTGACATTATAACTATTCCCTGATCCACTTCGTTGTAAAAGCATTTGATACTTTGTGCAAAAATTCTTCTTCATTTTCATTTAACTTTCTTCAGACAATGATTATACAAACATAAATGGTTGTCCTGAAGTCTAAATGTTCTAATTTAGATTCTGCAATGTTTCTGTGCACTCAAAATGATAATGGAATCTTTTGAGATGTTTCTGGTGTATTGTAAAAAAGACTTTGGACTTTTTGTTGATGGGAGTTTAACCAGGAGAGAACAAATTGATTGAGCCAGATAACCCATCTTGTTATCACTAACTGTTGTTGTCTAATTCCTCATTAAAGTTGATTTATCTATGGCTGTCTTTTTGTAATTTAGTTTGGACAAATACATTTCAACTACACTCATTAAATTTCCTTTTATTTATTTATGAAACACCTTCTACCACCAGCCAAGGAAGCCCAAAGTGCTGTAGAGGGAGAACATACACTAAACATTGTGCAATAATAAAATGTAAAGAGAAAAAAGCAAAGCATAAATAGCATAAAACCAAAGAGATTAAAACCAACATAATAAAAGGGCTGGGCTGATGTTAAAATGATGTAATAGAGGAACGATTCTTATTTAAAATTCTCCAACAGAGTGACCTTTGTAAATGCCGGTGGCAACTGATTCCATAGTTTTGGAGCCAAAACAGCAAAGGCACGGTCCCCCCGAAACTTACTAGTCTTTGGTTCTGGGAGCCAGTAACACACACCGGTCCGCAGACCGTAAGGACTTTGGGCGGGAATATTTTAAAAGCAGACTGGAGAGGTTTTAACAATTTATTTAAAAATAATGAAGCCATTTTGCTTAAAAATTTGCAAGACTTCTGCTACTGCAGCAAAAATTTCAAAATATCTTGAGTTGCTTCAAATAGAAATAGGGATTATATAAGTAAAATTCTTTGATATACGACCAGGGACTTAAAAGTAAAAACAAGAATTTTAATAAAAACCAGGTACTGCACTTGCAGCCAGTTCAAAGACGCCAAGATCGGAGTTAAGTGGTCAAACTGTTTGTCCCACAAATCAACCTGGCTGCTGCATTTTAGACCAACTGTAGTCTGGGTATTGAACCCTTGGGTAACCCAGAAAAGAACTGCAATAATTCAGTCTGGACGGCAAGAAGGCATGGAGGATAATTTCAAGGTTCGTTTTTTAAATGAAAGACTTCATCTTAGCCAGACGGCACATCTGAAAAAAGCAGGACCTGGTCACAGCATTTATTTGGAGGTTGAGCATTGAAGTAGCATCGAGTTTCACACCCTAGTTGACCCTAGTGACCACACAGACTGCTGAAAAGGCACAAGAGAGAGGAGATTAACACCATGATCCCTTTGACCACTTGGAGTAAACACAATTATGTCAGTTTTGCTATCATTGATGCCAAGAAAGTGAGCCTAACCTCAGGAAGGCAGTCAATAATTGTTTTAATTGTGCGGTTGGGTCCCTTACATATAGAGACATACATTTGACAGTCATCGGCATAAAAGTGAAAACCACCTTATGCTCCCAAAACAGCATTCCCAGTGGCAACAAGTAGATGTAGAATACCAATGGCCTAGAACTGACCCCTGAGTGACCCCCCACTTCAGGGGGGTAACACTTGGATGAGTGAGAGCCCATTTTAACACAGAAAGACCTGTCTCTAAGGTAAAACTGCATCCACTGTTGGGCTTCCCCAGAAAGCCCATTGTTCCAGCCGGCCAATCAGGATCTCGTGATCAACTGTATCAAAGCTGCCGATAGATCCAATAAGAAAAGAACCGCCAGAAGATCTGCATCTGTTGCTTTCAAAACATCCTTATAATTTTTAAAAGTGTGGTCTCTGTGCTTTATCCAGACCTGAACCCCAACTGTAAAGGTTCCAGGATCTCGTGCATCAAAGCAAAGGATCAACTGTTGATAGACAATGTTCTCAAGGACTTTAGCACAAAAAGGTAGGTTGGATATTGGACTGTAGTTTGAAATCAATGCAGTATCAAGTAACTTGCTTGTTAACACATTTTAACCGAACCGAATTGTGGTGAAAGTGAATTGTTCATCCATGGAAAACACTTGTCTGGTTTATGGGGTTTATTTTAAGTAATAAAAATAAAACAATAAATAAATTGATAAATAAAAACAATCAAATATGTCAAACCGAGTTAAGATGCTAAATCATAGATTAACTGGAAAATAAAGAAAAATAAATCTGGATATTTCTCCAAATCATGAATAAGCATATTAGCATTTACATACAATACAGACACAAAACATTAGGTCCTTTAAAGAAAGTGATTGTCAGATAGCTTGAGTAATTGGTTGAAAAGGATTGAGAGGAATTCATTTTGTTTGATCTCACCGCTATTTTGATTTACCTGATTTTTTTACATAGTTCATAGTTGCCATAATCCTGTACTTAGAATCTATTAAAAGTTATTGATATTTTGTCAGTTCAAGTGCAGATTATTTATCAAGTAAAAAAGATTAAGCAGATTTTGATAATCATCAAAAGATAGTTTTACAAGAATCCAGAAACCATTATTACACTGTAATGTAAGACCAAGGACGGTAGGGGATTGGCAGAAGAGGCAGGGGGCCACCAGGGGGGTGGACGACGACGACGACGCCACACACACTCTTGTTTTGGGCGCAGACAGAAATGCAGTCCTCAGAGTTGCGGTCATTTGTGGTCCTACAAACTTCATTCGTTGACCACATCATGGAAATAGATGATGTTGAGTATTGAGTTTGTGTTTACATATGTTGGAGAGCTCTAAAGAGGTGCTGGCAAGCACGTCGCCGTGTCTGGGTTCACCAGATCCTTCAGTCTCTCATGATGCAGAGTGCTGCACTCCTTTAAACTTTACTTCTGTCTGTCTGTGGCCCAGTTTGAACATTAACCTGAGAGGGGAAAATAAAAATGTAACCGGTGGATCTAATTTAGCAAACATACATAAAAACACTATACGAACCCCCCAAAATGATGAACCACAATTATTATATTAGCAGTAAACCTTATTATAAGTTAAATAGTAATTATTATTGTTACTATTCACTATTAACTAATAAGCTAAATTAAAATTAGTTATTAAAGTAATGACCTATGTAATAGCTCAATGTGAACCGTGTATGAGTTAGTTTGAATCAGCACTAGCTGAGTTTATTTCTTTAACAGTTCTTCTTACAGTTTTTTCTATGAATTTTATGGCTGCCAGAGAATCACAGACCAACTCCACTAAGAAATCTGACCGTTGCGAACGGTTTATTCTTCTGTCCCACTTTGCACATGTGCAGTAAGGATCAGCAGTAGGGATGGGTTGTTGAGATTTTATTAATACTACTCCTGTTATCGATACTGTTTGATTTGGTATTCTCATCAGTATTCTTATTTATACTTTTCTGAGTGAAAACAAGGAGGGAGAAGACATAATAAACTACTGGTATGTACTTTAAACCCTTTTGTGTTATAACCCTTTTTTATTAGATTATAATAATTGAACGTCCTTTGCAACACTAAATAAAATTACCAAAAAATACAAATGTGTATTTGTTTTTAATAAGAACTAAAATATGGAGTAAATCAATCACACATACACACTAAGCGAAGAGACAAACCGCACTATAATCGGTAAATTCTTGACTCATGAGGTCACATCACTTTGACGAGAAAAAACATTCAAGACATTTTTACCTGAAATGTAAGACTTTTTATGGCCTTATTTCAGTAAAAAAGAACATTTAGGACTTTTAAAACGTTTTAAATGTTTTCAAATGTGTTTGTGAAAGTAAAATATGAATAGCAGTGAGTCAGCTTAAGCATATCAGATTCAGCTAAAACATAAACTTGTTTTATTAGTGTCAATGCCTCTTTATGATTCAGCTGGAGTTTTCTTTTCTAAACTGTTTTTTGGTAGGTTTATACAAATTTGTCTTTATGCTTATTGATCTATGACCTGCGACCTTGACTAATGTGTTGAGCTAAAACTTGGCATCCTGGCTTAACTATCATGCACATGTTTGTTTCAAGATTTAGAACATTTTGAATCACTCAAATATTTCTGAATGTGAGATTACAAAAAAGGTTTTTAGGGTCAGAAAATAGCCCGAGTGTCATAATAATTTGTGGACAATTCAAGAAAATGCTGATTAAGGAAAAAGATTTTCCAACTGAAATTGGAGATAGGAAGGTGAATCAGAAAACTGTTGTTTATTGTCTTATGTTGTAAATACATTCGCCCACATGAAAGGATCCAACACCAGAGTGGTTGAACAGGCCGAACACATGAATCCTTCCACACAAGTCAACTAAAACACTCCGGTCAGACACAGTCACCAAACAGACTAAAGGTCATTTCATTGGTTCTTAACAGGGTTGGCAACATGATGACTAGAACATGACGTGCGGTCGGTACTTGAAGATTTGAGCAACACAATGGCAGAGATGAAAAGACCAAAAACGTCACAGCTGAGTGCAGGAAGGAAACAGCTTTATGGTTTGATAAGAGAATCATGTAAGACCAAGTGTGGTGAAAACAGACACTGACACTGCAGTTCCACACTATTATAGCTGTAACTACACAAACTAATATACTTTAGACAACTGTAGTAAAATCAGGTTGCTTTGACCAAATAGAGGCTCCAATTCTGGCTTAAAATAAGATCACTTTTGTACAATTATTTACATTTGTTTTAACCATCTAAACAAGAATAAATCATACTTTCATCAAAACACTTCAGTAAAGCAATGATATACTGTAAAAACTCTTGTTGCAAAATTATTTACAGTATAACTATTACTTAACCTTTTAAAATAGTTAAACAACTAAAATATATTTAAAAGATGGATTATAAGTTAACTACAGGGCCATTTAATGTGATTTGTGAACATCTGCTTCTCCATTTGCATCATCACAGTCAATGTATGAAGAGCTTTAAAAACACAAACCAAGCCTTTACAACACATTTTGAGAATTTTGTTTAAAATCATGTTTAAGTCAAAAACCTAACATTCATGATTAAATTCTAATGGGATTCAATAAATACTTGTCAATATTTATAGAGGCAGATTTGTAAAAAAGAATAAAAACAGAATGTCTAAATGTTTACAGCACAACGTTACTCACTAAAGATTTCACCCAACACTATGAGCCAATAGTACTGTTGTACATCTTAAAACGTTCCTGTTTGCAGTGGTTGACTTTTATAAGATAGATATATAAACAATGGATTCATTTTGTCTTTGTTCAGTTTTTAAGGCCCAAAAGAAACGGGTCAGAAACTCTCCTTTGCTTCATTTTGCAACAGCAAAGCATCAAATTACAAGTTCTCCAAATTAATTTGCAAAATAAAAAGAACTGTAGTTCCTTACATAAACAAAGCAAACAGTGATGGACACCAGAACTTTCAAGTAACATGAGATCTTCTGCAGTGTTATCTGAAGCTGGTAGAAACCATTACAGAAGGAGAAGATGTTTTCTCTCTGTGAGGTCTGCAGATTTCCTTTAGATTTAGAACCAACACTGGTTCTATAAAAGCTTGTTCCGCTTTGATGCAAAGCAGAATTTGATGTTGAAGGATGGAGGACATCCAACACTCTGTTGCTGTTTTCAAAAAGGATGCTTCAGCTCCAAAGAGTAAGTCTTTGATCAATTTAAACACAACATGTTAATACCTTTAGAACTTTTATTCACACACAAAAGTTTAAAGCTCTTTTTATTGTTTTTTTTTTTGTTCTGATGTCTTTTCTTTAAAAAAACAAAACTGACATCCATTTAAAGATGTTTCTTGCCTAATTAATCTTTACCATTACTTTTGTTCATAGTTTTGACAGTATTTCAGGTTTTTACAGAAAGTGCTCTTTTTCCTTATTCCTTCATTTGTTTTTATTTTTATAGATAGTTTTGTATTTAATTTTCCAGCCTAACCTCCATTTCTTGTAGAAAGTACATTTTGTTTTTAATGTTTCATGTTTCCACCATTCCAATATGTTTATCAATTTTAAATAAAAATAAAACTGTTTTCATCAAATGAAATAAAAGATTAGAAAGTTAGAAGAAAATTCGCCTGTTTATCAAGGAAATGGCTACAGACCACAATCTACATAAATAAAATGCTTGCATTTATTTATAACATTTAAAGACATTCAAAAGTATTGTTTAAAAAAAATAGAGGATCTACACACCACTTTCAGCTTGTAGTGTTTTCAGGAACACCTCAGAATCACCTCATTTTACCTGATAGTTTCTCAAACTCTGGAAACTATTGGACGAACAAAAGCCTAAAGAACAGTTCAGCTGCATTGTTGGCTGGAGGTTACAGGTATGACAGTAACAACTGCCTTGTCTTTACTTTGTCTTTCTCATGATGCCGTTTCCTCTTTTACTGTTTTTCTGCTCTACAGACAGTAAGGAGGAGCAGTCGCTTTATGTTAATCTAAAAATGAAAACGTCTTCAACCACTGAAACACATAAGTTAAACCATTAATTCATAAAGGTTTTTTTGTCATGAGGAGGTTATTTGTCTGTTTAGAAAGAACACAAAATAAGACTTGAAGGCTTTATACCAAGATCTTCTCAAGGTTTCGCACAAATAAGTCAATTGATTTTTACAATTTCGGTTATATCAGTGACCAAAGATTAAATGAAAGTATTTCCCTAAGTTAAGCTGAAAATTGAGTTACTGTAGAGAGAAAACGTCCATCTAAGAACTATTAATGATAAAGCGGAAATAGTTCCATCGTTGAGGATGTGCTTTGGCAAATCTTTAGACTTGTTCAAATTGTTGCGGGAACGACCTTAACACTTCTACAAAGAATTTCCAGAGCCTTTGTTGTACGGACGACCCCAGAATGTTCTGGAACACTTTTAGGAAGCCGTGTGGAAGATAACAGATGAGAGAGGAGCCCATGAGGGTCTAAATTAATGAACTCACGGATACAATCCCGACATTTGCTTTTAAGAAGAATGTCACGACTCTCCAGCATCCGTTTCTGCTTGGAATAGAAACAATCAAAGTGCTGCTGCTGTGACTTCAATGAAGGCTATCAGGCTTTATGAGAAAGTCATCTCGATGTTCTTGATTTTACCACTTCTGATGTATCTTTGTTGTATCCATGTTGCCTGCATACGATCAGCATTATTTTGCCCTGATGTCTTTAGTGTGCTTGGAGAATTTTTAAAATCATTTAACAGAAAACAGCTGTTGGTTTCCGCTGTTTGATTAGTTCAAGAGCTGATTTTTGATTCCTATAAAACCAAAGTAAGGGTCTGGTTTGCATAATCTGTGTAACCTTTGATCTAATCATTCAACTCTTTTTGATGGCAGAACATTGCAGTTCTGCTGGCATGGGCACTTTAAAGAAAATTATTTTTTTTTTAAACCAACTTTTCTTTCATTCTCTGTGGTACATGAGCAGTTATAATAATGAAGTTTTTCCAAATCAACAAGAAAGACGTTTGTTCAGGAGTTATTTAGAATGACTCAAATAGAGGAAGACTGTCTTAGTGGCAGAAAATCAAAAGAAAGATTTATGTAAAAAAAAATAAAAGAAAGAGAACAAGTGAGCTTAAACATGACTAAACAGGCAAAAAAAACTAAGGGATGGTCAAACAGATTACAGAACTAAAACAAAATAAAGACAAGGCTTCTGACCAAACCGAGCATTAATTGGCAAATGAAAAGCTAAGTATGAGTAGGATTGTACATTATTTAATGGATTATTATCTGCATCAAATGCATCTTCACTCCTTTTTCCTTTACAGCTGATCTGTTTCAAGATGTAAACCACGTTTCCTAAAAATCAAGTAAACAGAGAATGAAAATATATGAAAATGTGAAAGATTATGTCCATTTCCTGGTCGGGTAGTTAAGATTACATACATTCATTCTATGAAACTATAGTGGACTGATCTAGATCCAGAACGCTTCTGTCTGCTCTCAGAGATTCTGATAAAGTCCCACCTTTCAGTGACAGTGACCGGATGAGAATTCAAATCTATTTGTTTTCAGTCAAAAAACGTTGTATTCTTTAATTTAGGAACTGATAATTTTCCAGATATAAATATTTGACTATTATTGCTAACTGTGGTTATATTTTCCTAAACCAGAAGTCCAAGCTTCCAGCAGAAGGTCTCGTGTCCTGTTGGTGTCTTTGGGGATAATTTGTGTCTTCCTGTGTGTGAGAATCATCCTCACCATCTGCTACTGTAAGTCTAAAAGAAATATGTACTTTTCATTTTCAACATTTGACGGTTATGCACCAACAGTCATGTGTGTAACTGCTTATTTTAAACTTGAAAATAGAAAAAAAGTTCCAGGTAAGGAAATTCCATTTGTATATTTGTGTTCAAAATCATTTAGAAGGATAAGAGGGATTTTAGAACTCATTACTTGGTTAATTAAGCAGCTCTTGAATTGAAGTTGCAGCGTCCTTAAAAAGATCTGAAACAATAAGTTTTTCTTCCTCTTGCTTTGTTTTACATTATAAAGTTTATTGCTTCATAAATGAGGAAGAACACTGTGACATCATGTCAAGACATTTGAATGACAGGAATTGCTATCCAAAAGTTTGTAATTTAACAACAGTATACAGATGTTGCTTAGTCACATTAACAGAAAAAAATGTCAGCAAACTTGGTTCATAATTTGTGACCAACAGTTGCAGTTCAGTGAGCGAATTTCTGAATCTGAGAACATTATAAACATGCATGTCAAAATATTAGAGATGTTTCAGTAAATTTTTTTTGCTATCAAAAAAGTCTGGTGATTAAATTAATTACTATTCTGTATCATTTGGGTTGTAGTCACGATGGAAACAAACAAACAGCACAATCTCAGTGACCTGGAAGCAAAAATTGAGCAACTCACTGCTGAGAAGATGTTCTTTGAGAACCAAACCAAGGAGATGACAGTTAACATGACAATCCTGAAGGAGCAGATCAAACTGCTGAGAAATGACAGTGACAAACTCTACAGGATCCAGGCAGCAATTATCAGTTACACCAACGTTCCAGGTGATCTCTTCTGCCCTGATGGAGGTAAATGTTGAATCTGTGACTGTAACAAACTTTTGCTTTTGATTATACATCAGTAGCCCAGATTTGAATGGGTTTGATTTATTTATAACTTTAATCAAATTAAGAAAAAAAACATGACAAAGTAGTTTGGTTTGTGAGTAGAAACAGTTTTTCATTCTTTTGTTTTTTTCTTTTTATGTATTTATTTTTTTAACTTTAAGTAATTTAGCTTTAAAGTAAAAGGTTATCATTTTGGTTTCCTCTTTTCCATTCTTACAGTTTGTCACACCTGCCCCAAAGACTGGATTCAGTTTAAGGAAAGCTGCTATTTTTTTTATAACTTAAACTCTCCGTGGAAAACCTGGAACCAAAGTCGAGAGTTTTGTCAAAGAGAGAAATCAGACCTGGTGGTTATCAGCAGTCTGGAGGAACAGGTTGGCTACAAAATGTTAAAATAAACATTTCTTAACTATGATGCAACTTTTTTGGTTAAATTAAAAAAAAAAAAAGGTGTTTAACATTTTTATTATCAGACATTCATTAAAAGCAAAATAAACTTCTACTTTGACATCTGGCACGGAAACTGGATTGGTTTACGAAAACTGAACAACGATTGGATCTGGGTGGATGACAGTCAAGACACACTTGGGTAAAGAAGAATTCTTACTACATTTTAACATGTTTATTAAATGTGCTGATGGGTTTTTCTTTATGTTTAGGTACTGGAAGAACACAGGGAGCTCACACGATTTTGCATATAATCAAAAATGCGACTTTGACTCAGAGTTGGTACATTAACAGAAATGGATTTGAGAACAAATTCATCTGTGAGATTCAAGCTTTAATTTTCTGATTAGTTAAACTGAACTCTTTTCCTGCTACATTCTCATCAAACGTACGTAGTTTTTCTTTTATGTGTTTTTGATAAGAAAACAGAACCTTAACAGTAAATTATCCTCTAAAGGTATTTCATTAACAAATGTTATTATTTTCATTTAAAAGGATTTTAATATGTTTTATAACAACCATCATCATAATCAAAACAGGTTCCAACAAGCTTAAAATGTCTAAATGTTTGCTATAAAACATATGCAGCCCTGAGAAATTGCAGCACTAAACCTTAACTTTAACACATTTTCAACTGGGATTAGTTTGAGAAAAGGTTTACAGTTTAGGTTAGGGTTACTGCTGGGAATCACATCATTCAAGGAAATACATTAATAATAATAAAGTAAAGAGATGTGACAAGCAACACTGGTGCGTCAGAACTGTGTCGATTCCACTAAAGTGAAACTCCGTATTGGTGCGTGTATAGCTTTAAGAAAAAGCTACGCCAAATTGTGTTGGTATGTTGTGACGCTATGTTTAGCCTGTTGTTGTGGATTTATTGAATGAAAATGAAACTGTGTTCAACTACTGTCTTTATGGATCGTTCCAATAAAGAAGTTTGCCTCAGTCTGGAATCAATTTGATCTTTTGACATCAAATTTATGAAGTGATTTTTGTAACATCACATTGAGAACAAAAATAGCAGTTCTGAGATCAAAATTTCTAAAATTGCAAAGAAAATATTCAGTTTTAAAAACGAAATTTACAAAGTTGTGTGATCGGAATTTCCTATTACACTCAATCTGTTATACTAATTGTATTATTTTAATTAATTATATCCTCTGTTGTACCTTTATTGAAGATTTTAAAGTGTGACTGTGTTTCTGCAGACATGTTTCGTGTTTGAGTAGTTGAAATCTGATCAGCTGCACCGAGCAACCGAGAGCTGACCTTAGCAAAAGCACAAACACATCCTCTTTGAACCCGTTCTTTTAGAGAAGTGTTAACTAAAATGGTCTCGCCAGATGTAAGTGTGCAGGTCTAAAGGTCATGAAAAGTGCAAAGTTGTTTGTGCATCTCTATAAAAAGGCGGTACGCCACTCATTGTTGGGACATTCCCTTTGAATGTTCTCTACATGTCTGATCAACGTTTACTCTCTTTGATTATTGTTCATTAAAACCTTGTGCATGCTCTTAAAGTTTGGTTCTCACATTCAGATTTCAGAAAATATTCCACAACAGTTGCAAATAAAAATAAAAATCAAGAGGTCTAAAGTTGTCTCTCTGCCTATCTTTGATTTTGCATTCAGAACTTTAAGTTTAGTGTGAATAATGTGCCACAAAACGGCCAATCACAGACAAGAAGGTTCATGGTTTCTGGTCTAGATTCTATCCTGTCAAGTGTCTTAGCCTTGCCTTGATGGTTTTTGGAGGCAGGCTAACACAGACTTTGGACTGGTTCTGTTCAACCAGCATTCTACAATCTTCAAACATTTTGCTCTGAGTAGAACCCAGAAGGAGCAGAAAAACCAACATACAACAGGGTTCTATATTTATTTATGTTAGCGTGGTGACCAACGTGTTTAAAATGCCCACAACCAAAATACGTCTCAGCTCCATCTCTGTCCAGCTGGATAAGTTATGTAACAATTATGATATCTATCTGAAATTTAGTTTGTTTTTTTTCATGAATGAAACATTAAATTATATTTTTTAAAAAGCATTTTTACATGATTTTGTTTTTTTAATTTAGACAAAAGCAGGCACGAGTTCTTAAAAATGCAGCAGAGGATGATCTGCTGAAACAAATTGACTCAAAAGAAAAATAATGGTAACATTAAAAGTCAAAAATGCCATTTTTTCTACTAAATACATGAAGTCCATTTTGGTAAACCATCATTCTTTTCTTTTTTCCTTCTGTTGATTCTGTTCTCCTGTTCCAAATAAAAGTGTAAATGATGGTGATTTCTTACATATAATTTTAATTTAATCTATCCAGTAAGAAGACATACATATTGCAACTGTACAAACATTAAAATAAAAAGTAAGAATTGTGGTTCGATCTGTGAATCACTGAGCTGGATTTGTGAAACAAATCGGATCGCCACCTAAGTAACAACCCTCAGCCTTAAAGGACACACGTAACACCAGCACTATAGCACCTGGTGCTGAGGTCAAGCCACACCTCCTGACCACATGAAGCCATGAAGTGATCAGCATACTCGTCCCCTCCTGACATGGAGCTGGACGTGGAAACAGTTGTTTACTCCTTTTACTATGTTTGTGTTTGCAGACAGATAATGCCTCTACGGCCATATAATCTGTCTAATTTTTACTGCTTGTCGGTTGGTCATCAATGCTTGATGTTTGTCAGCCAGAACTTTGTAGAACATAATCCAACTTTGATCCAATTTTTTTCATAACTTATTAATGAATGGTTTAATTTTTCTAAACAAGGAATTTGTCTCACTTGCTCATCAACCAATTCAGGAAGGCTAGTGGAGGGGTACCTCAAAAATTGTTACACAATGAAACCAAATCGTGGAGAAAGTGAATCGTTGCATCCCTGCATTTGTATATGATTAAGTGAAAGTGTCTAAAATACGTTTTGTTCTAGATTCAATGATTTATTTTACTGTTTTGTGACATTACACTAGGCTAAGTTTAAATCAATTGAAAGTTTTTGCTCATTGTTACTTGCTTATTAACAATTAAAAAACTTCTTTGGGGTGGAATTTTTAATTTTTTTTTTTTTCTTTTTTTTTTTTTTTAAACAAAAATCATATTTAGTTGAAACTAAACTGCAACCCAAAAATCTGAGGTTTAAACTGTCTGGTTTGTTTCAAGCAATAAATACATTGATTAATTAAACAAACATGTCAAACCTAGTTAAGATGCTACGTCATTTAGTAATTATAAAATAAAAAAATTGATTAATTGCCTGAAAGGGAGGGGGAGAAAGCAAACTTATTTGATCCCACCCCAATTGTGATCTACTTAACTTTTTTAACGTAGCTTTCATAAACCTTTTCTTCAAATTTAAATAACTTTAAATATGTGTTATCAGTCCACGTATGTAGATTATTATCGAAAGCTATTATTACAACATTCCAGAAACCATTATTACACTGCAATGTGAGATCAAGGACAGGATTGGGAATGACCATGAATGACCATGAGGTCACCAGGGAGGTGTGAAGAACTGTTGGGCACAGGCAGAAACGCTGCCCTCTGTGTTGTGGTCCATTTCTGGCCACCAGAAGTGAAGTTAATGCAGATTTACAGGTATAGACTGAGCCATACCTGGATGACACGCAAGACGGGAAGAATGAATCCATTAACATCCAGGATTGAACAGCGGTTGGAACATAAAGACGACACTCAGGTCCAGTTCTGGGGTCTGGTTCTGATCCTTGGAGGGGGGACCTGGACACAGACAAGATGGCGCCCAAACACATCATTAGCCAAAAGCAGAAGTATACATACTAGAAGATTCGTGGAGCTCACAGCGGCAATGAGAAAATGTAAATCATTTCATTTTTTTTTAAGTTAATATTTTCTAAAAAGTGTTCAGATTTGTAGAACTACACCAGTTTACAATGGAATTTTAGCTTCAGTCTTTACACTTCTTGGACGACCGGAACTTTTCAACTCTTAAAGCGAACAACGGGAATCGGCTCATTCTATCACAAAGAAAAGTGGTTTTGTGCTGGTTTATACTTTATTACTTTATATTAGTAAGGTGTTGCTTATTGGTGAAAACCCACTTTAAAGTGGGCGAAAAGTCACTTTTTTCTGTGAATCAACTGATTACATGAGGAGTTACGGTGTGTCAAAGGGGTCAAAAGCTTGGGGGGTGGGGGTGTTTAACAACACCATGTGACAGGAGGGAGGAAGAATGGGCGTGAAGTCAGGGGGTCTTGAGTCATCTGAAAACTGTCTCGAAAGGGCAACAGGCTTCTGGTTCTTAGAGCTCGGCCAAAAAGAGACACAGAAAATAAAAAAAAATAAAAAAACAAACACAAAGTGGCTTGTCACGGCTTCAGACATTTGGCTACCTTCAAGTAAGCCAAGTTCTTATGATTGAGCGTGGTAACAGCTTCTTGTGCTTGCAGGGAGCAGACGAATAGGACTTTAGCTGAAATGAATCGTGTGAGGGCTTGAGCATTCCAGTGGAGGAAATAAGTAATTGATCCACTGCTGATCTTATTGGTTTGCCTACTTAGAAACGGTTTTGCCAGTTTGATTATGTCCTAAGATATTAGCTGACCGGACAGAAAAGAAAGAAGGGGAGAAAAAGAGAGGGACATCCCAGAGCTGCCAGAGCTACTGTAGGGAGAAGTTGGGGTACACCCTGGAAGATTGTCAGTACATCACAGGCCAACACAGAGAACACTCATGTTCACAACCAAAGTTCAGCTTAGACAAACCAATTAATAAATGAAGCATGTTTTTGGACTTTGAGACGAGAGCCTAGAGAAAACCCACACATGTTGAGGAAGAACACGAGAACTTCACACAGACAGGTCCCAGCAGGTCAAATATGTTCATGAAACAAAAATATTACACAGCAGTAAATCAGCTTAAGCAGATCAGATTCAGCTCCAACATCATGTATTGTTGGCAGTGTCAATGCCAGCTCCTCCATGACTTAGCTGGAGTTTCTAAACTCTTGCTTTATGGCCTCAATGTTTGTTATAAGATTTAGAACTTCTTGCATCACTCAAATATTTTCTGAAAGTGAGCTTGCAAAAATATATACCAAAAAAAAAAAAAAAACCTCTGTCACCAAACAGACTAAATCTCATTTCATTGGTTCTAAACAGGGTTGGCAACATGATGACTAGAACATGACATGCGGTCAGTTTTTGAAGATTTGAGCAATACACTGGCAGAGATGAAAAGACCAAAAACCACACAGCTGAGTGCAGACAGGGAACATTTATGGTATGATAAGAGAATCATTTAAGACCAAGTGTGGTGAAGACAGAAACTGACACTGCAGTTACACACTATGGTTCCCAAACCATGTGAAAGATTTTACAATTTCACATCAACACTAAACACGTGGATGCTGTTTATATTTGTTTGTTATTATTTATTTATTTTCTTTGTTTATATAGTTTTATTTGATTTTCCAAAAGCTGATGTTAAGTCAAGTGGACGCTGATTAAAGTTAGAAATACTTATAACAAAACAGAGTAATCCTCTGTAGACAAATGTGTGACAACATTTTAAAATTCAAAACAAACATTTACAGAACATTTCAATAACTTTGCTTAAAAAATTTTGACACAAAGCAAACAAACAAACTCTGTTGGGATTTGATAAAAACTAATTATTAGCTATGAAAGCAAATTCTTAAATCCACTGAAAGAGTAAAAACAGAAGTGTTTACAACACAAAGTTGACAAAACTGACTTTACTCAACACTATGAGACAATAGTATTGTAGTAATACATCTTAAAACACACTTCTGTCTGCAGTGGTTGACCTCAGCACAACATATGATATATCCATAGAAAACTATGAATTCCTTTTGTCTTCGTTCATGTTTTCAAGAACAAAGGAAACGGGTCAGAAACCTTTTCTCTGCAACATTCTGTAACAGTTAAAGCATCACATTTCTATTTCTCCAGAGTGATTTGCAAAATGAAAAAGAACACACTTCCTCAAAAAGATAACGTGAGCGGTGGTGGAAACCACTGTTTAATGAATAACGAGATCTTTAGCAATCCTGTCTGTAGCTGATAGGAAGCATTGCAGGGAAAGAAGAAGTTTGATTTTTAAGACATCCCTTTATCTATAGGTTTAAAATCAGCACCGGCTCTATTTAAGCTCGTTCTGCTTTCATGCTCAGCAGAATTTGATGCTTGAAAGATGGAGGAGGACATCCATTACTCCACTGTGGAATTCAAACATCGGGCTTCAGCTCCAAAAAGTAAGTTTCCTGATTTATACACATGTTTATACCTTTAAACTTTAACACACACAACAATTTAAAGTCGTTTTACCTGCTTCTTTGGTCCAGATGTTTCCTTTTAAGAAAAACAAAACATAAAATTTAACAAATCGTTTTTGAAATTTCATACTATTAATAACTAATATGTCCAACATGTACAGCATATTTTGAAATTGTTTGCCCAGTTGAGTTGCTGGGCAGGAAGGAGGCTGGAAAGACTTGCAGACGTACTGTGAGGGTCTTCTTGAAACATCTGGCTGAGCCCTCCATCAGGGAAGTCTTGAACTCCCGCATCCGGGAGAGCTTCAAACAGGTCCAGAGGGAGGTTGGTGACATTGAGTCCGAGTGGACCACGTTCTCCACCTCCATTGTCTCTGATGCTGTTCGGAACTGTGGTCACAAGGTCTCTGGTGGCTGTCGTCATGGCAACCTCCAAACCCCGGTGGTGGACACCAGAAGTAAGAGATGCCATCAAGCTGAAGAGGAGGGTGCTGGAGGGTTTGTGGGAGTTCGCTTATCCTGTCCATATGTGTTCTGTGAATTTGGAGAAGGCGTTTGACCATGACCCCCGTGGTGTCCTGTGGAGGGTGCTCTGGGAGTATGGGGTCCGGGGAGCCTTACTGAGGGCTGTCCGGTCTCTGTATGACCGGTGCAGGAGCTTGGTCTGCATAGCCGGCAGTAAGTCAGACCTGTTCCTGGTGCATGTTTGATTCCGCCGCCCTTCATCACCGGTTCCGTTCATAGTCTTTATGGCCAGAATTTCTAGACGCAGCCAGGGGCCCAAAGGGGATCTGGTCAGTTGATGTGGCTCGAGCATCAGGTTCGGATGCCCCCTGGACGCCTCCCTGGGGAGGTGTTCCGAGCACATTCCACTGGAAGAAGGCCCCTGGGAAGACCCAGACACGCTGGAGAGACTATGTCTCTCAGCTGGCCTGGGAACGCCTTGGGGTCCCCCCAGAGGACCAGGAGGAAGTGGCCGAGGGGAGAAAAGTCAGGGCATCTTTGTTCAGACCGCTGGTTCCGTGACCCGATTACAGATGAACGGAGGAGGGATTGAGGGTGGATGGATGAAGAAATTAAACTTAAATTGATACAGCTAACTTGAGAGTGATGATGTTTGAATTTTGGTTTTCTGTTCCACAGACAATAAAGAGGAGCTCGCTGTTTATTCTTCTATAAAAAAGAAAAAGCCTTTGACCAGCAAAACAGGTAAGTTAAAGCATCAATTCTAACAATGTAATAAATACCATTTAAACTAGTCTAAAATGCCTGTCTGTCCTTGCTTGGAGCCCTTTTATTATGTAGAGGTCCTTTAGTTGTGGTGTATGTTTAGAAAGAACACACCCACCCACAGACACACCCACACCCACACCCACACACACACACACACACACAAAGACTTGAGGGTTTTAAACCAAAACCTTCTCAAGATTTTGCACAAAGAAGAAAAGAAAAAACAAACAAGTGCAACAAATTCCTTCACTTATGATTAAATTTAACTTTGAATGATCTAAGAATGATTTATTCCAGTATATTTTAAGTTTATTAATTTTCAAATTAACTTAAGTTATGGGTTATATTAGTGAACAATAGATTAAATGGATGAATCTTCTTAGAATTAATTGAGATGCTAAGTGACTGCAGAGAGAAAATGTCCTCTAAAAGCATCATGCAGACTGCATCTAAATTAGGAGCTCTAGATGATAAAGTCAAAATGGTTCCATCATTGAGGTTGTGCTTTGTCTGATTTGTAGACCATCATGTACATTGGAGATTGAGACAAAAGAACATTTTTGTTAATGATGATGATTCTTTCATATTTCTATCACACAGAGATCAAAGAGGATGACGTCATTTATTCTCAAGTTGTACCGAAAAACTTTTTTCCTCCTGCACCATGTGAGTTCTGACATTAATTAAACAAAAAAAACACCTAAATGAACATTCTTTGCTGCTGCTGCCTGTTTGTTTTTTAACCATAGTGGTGAAAATGTACAATATAGTTGGTCGCCTGTCTTCTTTCTAATTACAACTTACAATGTTTAAGCTATTCTCTCGTAAACACACAATTCTTTTCCTGACATGACCAATAAAAATTCCTCAGATGATAGAAATGAGTCAAAAAAACACAAACATAATATATGATAAAAAACCCACACGTTTTCTTGAAAACCAGCTTTGTTAAACTATGATCACTTCCCTCATTCTGTTTCTTTTTTTCATACAGCAAACCAGAACGAAACAGTGTATTCTGACATTAAAAAGGGCAAACAAAAGAGCAAAAAAGAGAATGGACCAAGTAAGTCATGACATTGTTTTCAAATGCAGAGTATTTTATCAATAATTAAACAAATTCTGACTTCAGGATGAAAAGACTGTATATGGAGTAACCGTAAGTCTTTTATAACACATTTATTTTTGCCTTCCTAATTATTCACCACCGGAGTCCAAACATCTGTTGTCACCTTTGACCTTAATTGGCATCAGCTCAGGTTCAGCTGTTTCAGTTAAACCCGTTTGTTAGGTTCAAAATCAAACAAATATTTCAGTCAAACAAATTCAAATACTCTTTTTCTGTAATACAAATTGAAGATCAGCATTTTGAGCTGCATTTGTTAGTTTCACTGCTGTAGAGGACGTCTCAATCGCATGGCTGAAAAAGGAAACATAAGCCAAAAAGGGTTTGCTATTTTACAGTTGGACAGTATTCAAAGGAAAAAAACATTGCATTTTTTCAGTTATGAAGTAAGTTCTTACCAAACAACTGATTTCCTATTAATGCGACCTTTGGTCATATTTTCTTAACCCAAGCAGAAGTCCAATCATCTGGCAGCAGATTACGGCTCCTACTGGTGTGTTTGGGGATAATATGTTTCCTCCTGTGTGCCAGCATCATCATCATCATCATTTACTGTAAGTTTAAACAAATTCTTTTTTTTTTCAAATTATTGACAACTATTTTTTTTGTACCACAATGATGAATTTTGAGAAACTGGCTTAAGCCTGACAGTGAGTTCGAAATTATTATGCATACAATTGAATGCAAGGGTCAAAAAATTATATTGTTTGTTTTTCAATTAAATCCATGGATAATATATTGTGTCTCCGGGCTCTTTTGATCATTGAAATCGTTCTCAGACACCTGTGATCATTAGTTTGTCAGGTGAGCTCAATTAAAGGAAAACTATTAAAGAAGGATTTTCCACATTAAGCAAAACCAAGATTTTCAAGCAATAAAGAAAAAGGATTTTTCTGCTGCTGAAAAGCGTTAACTTGGACAAGGTATAAAAACTTTGGATATTTAATGAAAACCAAAGCGTGATAACAGAACTATTAGGAGATTTGTGGCTGATTCAGAGCACACACAGGTTAAAGGAAGAATAAGGAAAGTTTCTGCCATATAATTAAACCGAATTAAGAGAGTAGCTGCTAAAATACCATCAGTGTTGGCTAAATTACTTCTAAAAAGGAATTGATTATTGATTAAAAAGAAATTGACATGGGCAGAGCGCAACATTTAACCACGCCCACGTCTGCACACTGCAGCCAGAATTGTGCTACACTGTTCTACTGTCAAGAGATACTTCTACAAATATGGTCTTCATGGAGGAGTCATCAGAAGAAAACCTCTTCTACATTCTCACCAAAGGTTCAATGTTTTAAGTTCACATATGAACATAGAAACAAGCCTGATGCCTTTTGGAAACGAGTTCAATGGACCAGGTTCAGATGGAACTTTTTGGCTGCAATGAGCAAAGGTACGTTTGGAGAAGAAAGAGTCCAGAGTTTCATGAAAAGAACCTCTGTCCAACTGTTAAGCATGGGGGTGGATCAATCATGCTTTGGGTTTGTATTGCAGCCACAGACACAGGAAACATTTCACCATTTGAAGGAAGAATGGATTCCACCAAATTTCAGCAAATTCTGGACACTAACTTGATGATCTGTGAAAAAAATGGAGGAGAAGATGGCTTCTACAAATGATAATGATCCTAAACACACTACAATTACATTAAGAGGCAGAAACTGGAGGTTTGGCAGTGGCCTTCCCAAACACCTGACCTCAACATCAATGAAAGTCTATGGAAAGACCTGAAAAGACCAGTGTGTAACAGACATCCCAGAAATCTAAAAAACACGGCATTATTTTGTTTCCTGTTATGTTTTTATTTTGAAAGGATAAATGATGGAAATAAAGCCTAATCTTTTCTTTTAACATATTAAAAGGATGTCTCTAGAAGATTTTTCAATCTTTCCTTGGGTTCTTAATGCACAATAACATTTTACCTGGGGTTCCCAAACTTTCCATCCTCACAGTAGATATTCCGTATATCTTCCAATAATGGTCTTCAAACACCAGGTCTAACAGGAGCTCGTTGTCTCTTTGAAAAGATTTTGTACTTTTGTATAGTTTAGTAATTGTAAAAAGAAATGTTTGTCAGTAAAAATGTTTTTAACTACAGAATTAAAAAGCCGTTCATCCCTAAAAAAAAGGCTTTGGCTGATGTCAGTATTTACAGAAAAAACAAAATTCTTTTGTACTGTACTAGTTAGAGTCTCAACTCTCGGTTGAGACATTTATTTTATTGACAGCTCTGCCTTGACATTAAAATGACCAAAAAGCATTACTTTAGTTCTGTCCACATTCAAAGATAGTCTATACTAATCCATGTTTTATTTAACTTAGCTCAGTATTCACCACATAGACAAGTTACTTATGGTTGTCTGTGGAATAAAAAATGGTTACATTGTCAGCAAATAATGAATTTTACACATTTTGAAACGCTGAATTTGTCATTAATGTAAACACTGAACAGCAGGGGACCCAGAATTGATCCTTGTGCGTCATGTCTTATGGTTATACTAATGACTTCTCTGTATAATTTGGGTTGCAGTCACCATGGAACCAAACAAACAGAAGCAAAACGACCTCAGTGAACTGAAAGCTAAAAATGAGCAACTGAATTTGGAGAATAGACGTTTACAAAACCAGACTGAAGACCTAATGAGAAACATGACGGAACTGGAGAATCAGACTGAGAAGCTGACTGCTGAGAAGATGTTCTTTGAGAACCAAACCAAGGACATGACAGTTAACATGACAATCCTGAAGGAGAAGATCAAGCTGCTGAGAAATGACAGTGACAAACTCTACAGGATCCAGGCAGCAATTATCAGTTACACCAACTTTCCAGGTGATCTCTTCTGCCCTGATGGAGGTAAATGTTGAATCTGTGACTGTAAAAAGCTTTTGCTTTAGATTATACATCAGTAGCCCAGATTTGAATGTGTTTGATTTATTTACAACTTTAATCAAATTAAGAAAAAAAACATGACAAAGTAGTTTGGTTTGTGAGTAGAAACAGTTTTTCATTCTTTTGTTTTTTTCTTTTTTAACTTTAAGTAATTTAGCTTTAAAGTCAAATGTTATCATTTTGGTTTCCTCTTTTCCATTCTTACAGTTTGTCAGATGTGTCCCAAAGACTGGATTCAGTTTAAGGAAAGCTGCTATTTTTTTTATAACTTAAGCTCTCCGTGGAAAGCCTGGAATGAAAGTCGAGAGTTTTGTCAAAGAAACAAATCAGACCTGGTGGTTATCAGCAGTCTGGAGGAACAGGTTGGCTACAAAATGTTAAAATAAACATTTCTTAACTATGATGCAACTATTTTGGTTAAATTAAAAAAAAAGGTGTTTAACATTTTTATTATCAGACATTCATTAAAAGCAAAATAAACTTCTACTATGACATCTGGCACGGATACTGGATTGGTTTACGAAAACTGAACAACGATTGGATCTGGGTGGATGACAGTAAAGACACACTTGGGTAAAGAAGAATTCTTACTACATTTTAACATGTTTATTAAATGTGCTGATGGGTTTTTCTTTATGTTTAGGTACTGGAATAACCCAGGGAGCTCAGAAAATTTTGCCCTTATAGTCCAAAATGCGACTTTGAACCAGAGCTGGGCCCAAAACAGGAATGGCTTTGAGAACAGATTCATCTGTGAGATTAAAGCTTTAATTTTCTGATTAGTTAAACTGAACTCTTTTCCTATATTCTCATCAAATGTATGTATATTTCACTTTTATGTGCTTTTGATAAGAAAACAGAACTTATATAAATTGTGTTTCATGAACATTTGGTTTGGTTCTAAACAATAGCAAACTTTATTCCTGTATATCTAACAATAGATGCAGGTCTCTAATAAACAGCAGGTCTTGTGAGGATTCTGTTCTTGGTGTTTTTGTCATGTTCTGCTTTCCTTGTCAAGTTCACCAGGTTCAGGTTGATAGTCCACAGCTGGCTTCCTTTGGTAAATCATCCTCTGTCTTAAGTGTCTGGTTTTCAGTTCCTCAGTGTCAAGTCATCTGCTCTTCTAGTTTTGTCACTCCTTTGTTGCTCCCAGTGTTTAATCATATTTCTGTTTATTTAATAAAGGTTTTAAACCTGGCCTCCTGCATTTTGAGTTCGTCATCTCTAGTTCCTATAAGGGTCTAACAGGCGTTTGTTACTTTAGACGCCGGTCTCTGATAATGTCCGTGCTCCTATAACACCCCCCCCACACACACACACACACCCACACCCACACCCACACACACACACACACACACACACGTGCAGACGTCGTCTGTTTGATTTAGTGCATAAAATTCTTATGCCAAAGAACATTCTGGTGAGGAATTTGCACAACATTTGAGGGGTGTATTCTAAAACAGAATGCTGCGAGTCTACCAGGAAAATGATTGGCATGGAGGTGAAGATGTTTTTTTGATACAAAGACTGATGATGCTTCAAAGAGAAAAACGTTCACAGCCAGTGCTAACCAGAACACAATACAATGTTATCATTTCAATAAATCCTGAAATGTTCGTCTGCTGTTGTCTACATTTCTTGATCGAATTTCACTGCAAATTTAACCTACTAGCCATCACCATTCTGTCTGTGATTAAATGAACGTCGTTCAACAAGAGACACTTCCACATTTCTCTCTTACAGTTTTGTTGTTTCTTACACCAGTGAAAGTTTCTCTGGAAACATTCAATTCAATGTAGCGCTATTAAAATCAGTTTGTCAAAATGACTTATAATGGTTACCGTTTTTCACAGTATAAGAAAAAAGGGGTTTGTTTCCACTAAATAGAATACATCTAAATTAAAAGAAAGAATTGCTGTAAGGTGGCACATCCGGATGTTCATGTGAAAAAAAGGAAAAATCTTAAAATGTAAAACATTTAAAATACATTTTAAAAACCTGTTGTCTTTTGAAGAACTTTTTGAACAAGTGTTCAGCTATGATAAACATTTGTAATTGTTACACTGCAGCAAGAGTGGACTTGTATAGAAATATGACTTTGATTCAGTTTAAATTTTACATTTCTGCATGTAACATAACCCATTACAAAAAACCTTAACAACTCCTGAGGTAGTAAAGTTTTTTATCCTTGTGCTATATATGTTAATGGGTTTTCTGTTGCCTTTAAATATAAAGAAATAAGCTAAAAACAAGAAACTCAGTGAGGATTTTAATGACAAACTTTTGAAAAATAGTTGGTGTTTATTATATGTGTACTAGAACCATTAAGTAGCAATGCCCAAGTTACAGAGTATCCTCAAAGGTAACAAGAGATCAATCTCATAAAACTCAATGTTTATTAAACATGTTTAAAAACTGGGTTAAAAAGCTCAAGGGGTAACATTTGTGAAAATTAGCAAAACTTTAATAAAAACACAATTTTCAGACCAGCTGAACAGAAGTAAAATTATAAACAACCAGATAAAGCTAAGCTGAGGTGCTCCGTTTACGTGTTAAATGATACATGAAGATTAATGAAATAAAAATGTGGGACAACCGGAATCTGTTTATCAAATTTGTTTTACAAAAGTATCAGATCGTGACTCAATATCTGCAAAAACTTGATATAAATGACTTGGAATCAGAACGGGCCAAAAAAATACCCGATCTGGACATCCCTATTAGTAATAAAAGCAGAGGGGTCACATGACTTTGCTTACTGGCTCCAGTTTAAAGCTTAATAACCCATGATACATTTGTCTTTGTTCAGTTTTTCCAGGAACAAAGGAAACAGGTCACAAACTCCTCTGCATCATTTTGCAAAAAAAAGCATCAAATTACAATTTCTCCAAATTCTTTGGCAAATTAAAAAGAACTGTACTTCCTTACATAGACAAAGCAAACAGTGATGGACGCCAGAACTCTGAAGTAACAAGAGATGTTCTGCAGTGTCATCTGAAGCTGGTAGGAACCATTACAGGGGCAGAAGAAGAAGTTTCTTCCTCTTTGTGAGGTCTGCAGATCTTTAGAGTTAGAACCAACACTGGCTCTATAAAAGCTCGTTCTACAGAATGTGATGTTGAAGGATGGAGGAGGACATGCAATACTCCGTTGTGGTTTTCAAAAATGATGCTTCAGCTCCAAACAGTAAGTCCCCTGATTTAATCAATTTATACACATCATGTCAACACATAAAAGTTTAAAAAGATTTCTCCTGTTTCTATTTTGTCACGACATATTCTCTTTGAAAAAAAAAAAACTGGCATTAATTTAACAGATCCCTTTTCAAAGTTGATCCTCGTCACCAATTAATATATTGAATTTGTACAGTATATTTTCAAATTAGTGGAACAATCGAAAAAGGGAATTATTTTCAACATTTTTTTCTTTTGGAATTCTTTTAGGTAGATTTATGTTTTGACAATTTTGTTTTTCCATTTTAAGCTCAATTTCTTGTAGGATTTGCATTTTCTTTTTAACATGTCATGTTTCCAAATAAGCTCTTCAATTATTACCAATAAAACTGTTTTAACATCATAGTTGAATAATTAAGGGGACTTTTAGAGAAACATTAAAATAGTTTCTTTAATCACAGCATAAAGAAAATGTTTGCATGCATTTGTAAAATGTAAATTAAAAAGTTTTAAAGTTTTTTATTATTATTATTAAACAATAGCGGTTCTACACATTTCTAGTTTTTCAGTGTTTACATTATCACCTCAGGGTCACCTCATTTTTACCTGGTACTTTCTCAACCTCAGTGGAGAATGTTGATGAACTGCTTCCTAACCAACAGTTTAGCTCCAATGTTGGGTGGAGGTTGAGGTTACAATGATAAAAATGAATCATAGAAAATACAAATCATACAAAATAATCCACATCTGTTGGTAAAAGTCAAACATTTTCAGGGCGATTTCATATTAAAGCAGCTGGTAAGAAAACAGAGGATCATTCAGAGCCTCAAAGTAGATTATTTGCAGGTTAATTTATAAATCAGTTGTATTAAATGTGGTTCAAATGTGTCAAGTTTTTATTTTTTTATTTTAATCATTCAAGTCAAAGTCCTTTTTGTTGTCTTACACCTAGGTGTGTGAAATTTGTTCTCCATCTTTGACTAGGGGTGCAACAGATCAGGGATGAATCGTGTGGATCACTTGCCACATTTCTGAACGCATGTGTACCCCAGTTGACCCCCGCCCTGCCTGCATGCATCATTCAAATTAATCATGTGGGAGCACTTCGCCCTTCTAATCAACTATAACAACAAAGGGTTATTGGAAAAAAATGGTGTTGCTGCATTCACACCAAACAAGATTCGCGCCCAACACCTTTGTTTTGATGTGCATGACATTCACTGCTGGACTCTTGTCCCAAAGTGTTTTCATAAACCTGATGCGTCGGCACATCTTGAAGGATCTACTCTCAAAAAGTTTTTATCTACAAGATATCGCCACTACATCATGGCAGACTCAGATAATGAGAGATCAGATTAACTTTTTTATTTTGTAGAGCTCTAAAATAAGCCATCAGTAAGCATGTCTCCATGTCTGCAGGACTTGTGTCTAAAGGACAGATTCTTTCAGCAACGCTTCTATTTCTGTGACCCGGTTTGCCGACTCCTGTCCACAGACACTGTAGCAGGAGAAAGACGCTGCTATGTCTGTGCCCAGTGACGGTGTGTTATAGCAGCAGGGGACATAGTGAAAGGATTTAAAATGCTGGCAGGCCTTGTTTTTTTTTTGGTCATCCATTTTTTAAATCTACAATGAGCTTATTTGGGGGGTGGGGAATCCTTCATAATGAACTTTTAATACATGGGCATCTAGAGTATTACTTTAAATATAGGAATCTTAAATTCAAAGACATCATTAGCGATTTTTTTAATTTAACAAATGGGCTTTAATGAACAAATGTTTTGAAAGGATGTGCTGTGTGTGTGTATTTTTAAAGTATTTTATGTTTTATTACATATGTTTTAAACAAATAAGTTGTAAGCTTTTGTCTTGTTATTTTGTCCTGTTTGTCTTTGTAATTGATCCAAAAAATGATCCGAACCTTGTCATGATCCTACCTATGAGTTTTGTGATCTGTTGCACCCCCACATTTGACCCATGTCCTGGGATAGTGGTGAACTGCAGACACAGGAACCATTCAGTAATGAAACACCTCGACCCCTTAATGCTGAGTGTCAAACAGGAAGACCTGGGTCCCATTTTTTATAGTCTTTGGCATCATTCGATCACGGGTTTAAACTCATGACCTTCCAGTCTCAGGACAGAAACTCTACCATAATGCCACCGAGTTGGTTAGTAACAATGGACTTTAATTCTAATTCTTTAAAATTCAACAACTACAGATTTGCCTTTTCATTTGAAAACACGGGTTTCGTGTTAATCCAAAAAAAAAGTTTTGCCTTCATGCAGATCTTTTTGGTTTAGAATTTTGACTTAGTATCTGAAATGTTAATTTCAAATAAATCAAATTTATGCCACAAAATTGAGGGAAGTGCTGCTCACGCAATTGATTTCTCTCAATTGTTTTTCTGTTCCGCAGAAAATAAGGAGGAGCTCACAGTTTACTCCTTTATAAATTCTGGAAAGCCTTTAACCAGCGAAATACGTAAGTAAAAGCATCAATTTCTAAAAATGTAATTAATACCAATTTATTACACAAGCGCTGAGCTCTTGTTATTTAGAGGTCAATTGGTTGACATATGTTCAGAAAAAACAAAATACTTTTTTGAGCAAGATCTTCAAGGTTAGTAGTTCTGAAATGTTTGTTTGCAGGGGTTCCAAGACAGGAATAATCCTGTGAGTCAGCAGGCAGGGATTACAAGAGACTCTTCTTAAAATGAACAAGGTTTTATTAAACACAAAAGAACAATGGTTCATAAAACAGTGGAAGAGGTGGACCTGCAGAATAAATAAGTTCCATAAAACCGCAAACTGCATGCATAAAACCCACTTTAAAAGGGGGGGAACCAAGATTCCTGCGGGCTAACTCTTCCCATAAAAACATTAGACTCAATATTGTAGCGGCCTTCGTACCATGTAAGCCTAGATGGAGCAGAACTCAGCTAAGCTAACTAGCGAGGTGCTAGCATCTATCGCCTACACTCTTCTGGCAAAAGAATGAGCTGACCCGTGTCTCATACACCGCAGGACCCCGGGTAGCTGGAGAGATCAGGAGGCATAATAAAATGGCAGAGTCCAATGCACTGGGCAGAACTTTTTAATATGCCAGCTTAACATTACACACACTCAACAGATTGAACATTGCAAAGGTCTTGCATAGCAACAACCAACTCACTCATGGTTCAACAGAACTAAACCAAACACCCACAATGCACCGGTGCCGTGTGCAGGATCACTACACAGCCCCCCTCTTAGAGGGTTAAGTGTCCTCACAACCCTTAAACGTCCTCTAATACAAAGTCTTGCAAGTAGGCAGGTCTTTGCCGAACACGCACTGGCCTTCCCCGTGGCGTGTTACCTGGGCCAGGCTCGGTTCCAAGTCCATTATTATTGCTCTCTGTATCGGTGTTGAGGGTTATGGAGCCATCACTGACTTCTTCAGTCTGTTGCACAGGGGCCATGGGTCGGTATGGTGCCAACCGGTCTTTGTGGAGAACCACACGACGCCCACGACCTGGCAGGCGGACCCGGAACACCACATCAGAGATCTGGTTCATGATCTGCCCCGGCCCTTGCCAGTGATGTGTCAATTTGGGGGAAAGCCCCCGCTTCCTCGTTGGACAGTACACCCAGACTTGATCCCCAAGTGCGAGCGGCGGTCCATGTGCCCTGGAATCATACGCCCGCTTCTGACGGGCTCCGGCTTCCTGTAGAGTCTCTCGCGCTACTTGATGTACCTCATCAAGCCGCCCTCTCAGCCGCCGCAAATAATCCAGCTCTGGGCCACCCACAATCTCAGGCTCAGGTGGAGCTCCAAACACCAGATCCACCGGTGTTCGTAGCTCCCTTCCAAACATTAGGGCTGCCGGGGTGCACTGGCTAGACTCCTGGACAGCAGTGCGGTATGCCCATAACACAAGGGGCAAGTGCTGGTCCCAGTCCCTCTGGTGACGGCTGGTAAGGATTGCAAGTTGAGTGGCCAAAGTACGGTTAAACCGCTCCACCAACCCATCACTTTGAGGATGAAGAGGCGTGGTCCTGGTCTTTTTAATCCCCAAGCGCTGGCACACCTCACTGAACAGCCGACTCTCAAAGTTCCGTCCTTGATCGCTATGTAGCTCCTCAGGAACTCCAAATCGGGTGAACATCTCGTCCACCAACCTCTGTGCTGTAGTGGTGGCACTCTGATCTGGGACTGCATACGCCTCTGGCCACTTAGTGAAGTAGTCCATGGCCACAAGGACGTAGCGGTTTCCAGTGTCAGTGGTGGGAAAAGGGCCTAAAATGTCCACACCAACCCTCTCCATAGGTGCCCCCACTAAATACTGCTGCAACGGCCCTCGTGAACGTTGGTTGGGTCCTTTCTGGGCAGTGCAGGTGTCGCAGCAGTGGACGTACAGTTCTGCATCTTGTCGACAACCTGGCCAGTAGAACCTTTGTCTGAGCCGCCGCACTGTTTTGTTGTTTCCGAAGTGCCCTGCCCCAGCTGAACCATGAATCCAATGGAGGACCTCTTGGCGAAGGTTGCGGGGCACCAGGAGTTGAACATGGTCAGCACCTGCACCTGGTGCCCGCCACCTCCTATAGAGAACATTGTTGTGAAGCTCCAGATTGTCCCACTGGGAGTGCAAAATCTTCAGCTCCGGTCCTCGGAAGGACACAGCTGACCAGTCTGGACGCCTCTGGTCTTCCAGCCAGCCTCTCACCTCAGCCAGCACCTGATCAGCCTTCTGTTGCTCCTTGAGCTGTTCTAAAGAGAATGGCTCCCTTTCAGACCTTGTCCCAGCTGGGCAGGCTGCGGCTGCCAAGGGTCCCATTCCTTGTCCCTCTTGGCGAAGGCAATGGCGACACTCATCGATGAGGCAGGGGCGCCTGGAGAGGGCATCAGCATTAGTGTGTTGGCGTCCTGGCCGATGCTGGACCTCAAAATCATACTCCTGTAGGATTTCCAACCACCTGGCCACCTGGCCCTCAGGCTGTTTAAAGTTTAACATCCAGGTGAGGCTGGCATGGTCGGTTCGTAGCCTGAACTTTGTGCCCAGGAGGTAGGGCCGAAAGTGTCTTACCGCTAAAATTACAGCCAGCAGCTCCCGTCTGGTGACACAGTAGTTTCTCTGCGGTCGACTTAAGCTGCAGCTGTAATAGGCCACAACCTTTTCACCAGTTTTGTCCGGCTGGGAGAGCACGGCTCCTACCCCCACATTGCTTGCATCGGTGTCCAAAGTGAATGGCTGACTGGGATCAGGATAAGCCAGCACAGGAGCATCAGCAAGGGCAGTCTTTAGCTGTTGAAAGGCTGCCGCACACCCCTCAGACCATTCAAAATGCTTGCCTTTTTCTGTCAATCGGTGCAAGGGGTTGGCAATGGTGGCAAAATCCCTAACAAAACGGCGGTAGTAGGATGCTAAGCCAAGGAAGCTTCGTAGCTCAGAGGTGTTTGATGGTGTGGGCCAATCTCTCACTGCCGCAACCTTTGCAGGGTCAGTTGCCACTCCATCCTCACTGATGACATGACCAAGGAACTGTATTTGGCGGCCCAGAAGGGTGCACTTGGTTGGATTTAGACGCAGTCCAGCCTGTCGAATCGCTGCAAAGACTTCATGCAGATTCTGGACAGCTTCTGTGAAGCTCTGCGCATGGACCAGCAGGTCATCCAAATACACTACGCAGCGAGTGCGGGGAATGTCCTTCAGAACCCGCTCCATAAGTCTCTCAAAAGTAGCCGGAGCATTACAAAGTCCAAATGGCATTACTTTAAACTGCCATAGTCCTTGGCCAATGGTAAACGCTGTCTTGGGCCGTGCCTCTGGTGCTAGCTCCACCTGCCAGTACCCGCTGCGTAAATCCAATGAGCTGAACCAACACGAGCCGGTCACATAGTCCAATGCATCATCAATGCGGGGCAAGGGATAGGAGTCTTTGCGAGTTACTGCATTAAGGCGCCTGTAGTCCACACATGGGCGCCAACCACCACCTTTCTTGCGTACCATAACCACAGGTGCGGCCCAGGGGCTTTCTGAGGGCTCAATAATGCCATTAGCTGCCATGTCTTTAATCAGTTCTTCAGCTGCATGGCGCTTCGCTAGCGGCAGGCGGTGAGGGCGAAGGCGTATTGGTTTAGCCTCCCCAGTGTCAATGTGGTGCTGGACCAGACCTGTTCTGGTGCAGTCCTCTTCACGAGCGGCAAAGATGTCCCCAAACTCCTGCAATAAGCACCGGAGCTGCTCCTTCTGCGTCCCATTGAGGTGAGCATTGCTGCGTTGCTCCAGCTCTTTAATCGCTGCCACAGTTTCAGGGGATGGGGCAGGAGTTAGAGAAGTGTCAGATGTAACAATTTGAACTCCATGACTTCTTTGAAGTTTCCGGGACCGCCGGTGGCGGTGACGTTGACGTGCAGGTTTGCTGCGATTGGCTGCAGTGCTCCTTTGCTCCTTAATGCGGCCTCTTCCTGACTGCAGTTGGATGACCTCGGTGCCTATGCAGAGTGAGGCTCGTGACACATCAACACATGCCCCCCAGCGACCCAGTAGGTCAAGTCCTATAATGCAGTCATCCCGAATGTCAGCCAGCCAAAACTCATGTTCAGACACATGAGCCCCAACTGCCACAGGCAACAATTTCTTCCCTGGCATGATGGTTTGTTCACCTGTCACTGTGAGGAGTGCAGTATTAGTAGGAACCCAGCCCTCTGGGAGGGAGCCTGAAGTCCCTGGTAATAGCCCCGTCTTGACAAGACAGATGGTGGACCCTGTATCTACCAAGGCACTGCAGGGCTGGCCACCAATCAAACAGTCCAAGTATAGTCCACGTGTTGGGCCACAGCGGCCGACAGATGGAGAGATGGTTCCCAAGGGTGTGATTTGGGGTGAGGGTCCCCTTACTGCCTCACCCCACTGGTGTTTCCCGGAGCAACCTGGGGTCTGGGACGGGGGTTCGGTGCTGGGCAGTCCCTGGCAAAATGCCCTGGTTCTCCGCAGCGGTGGCAGCAATTGGGAGTCATCCGGCGGCGTGGGTTTCGAACAGCTTGTGCTTGGCTGACCTCTTCCTGCGCAAAGTCCTCCAATTTTTGGTCAGCAGCCCTAACCAGTGGTGATCTCTCAGCTGATCCAGCACACAAAACTTCCTCTGCTTGCTCAGCTCCTCTCAGGGCCTCTCCAAGGGTAATGGGAAAAGAGAGACGCACGTGTTGGCGCAGAGATTCAGGCGTCAGACCCCGCAGAAATGCATGAAGGCTTAGCTCTTCCCTGGCTGCACTTGAAAAGTTAGGGTAGCCATGTCGTATGTGCAGCTGAATATCAGCAGCATAGGCTCCCAGACTCTCTCCGCTACGCCGCCTCCTGCTGATCAGCTGCTCCCTGCTTTGCTCACTGGAGACTCGCTGCCCAAACCGTCTGTTAAGGGCAGCAGTAATGGCTTGCAAGTCACAACGCTCTTCCGTAGATAAGTCCACTAAGACCTGAAGGGCTGGACCTTCCAGAGCAAGAGCAAGGTGTATAGCTGTCTCCTTGCTGCTCCATCCATCATGCAAAGCTGCCAAATCCACTTGGGCGAGGTAAGGCTCAAGGGGAGTCAGCCCGCTAAATCTTGGCAGCTTTGCGGGGGTTCGAGTAACGTTACTCCTCTGTTCTGCAGCCGGAGGGGTTAAGTCCGCCATTGAGGATTCTTGGACTCTTGCTTGAGTCGCTTGATAGGTTGGGCGGGGAGCACTGGTACCATCTGGTTGGCGATGCACCGAGGCTTTTTGTCTTGTGCCTAGTCGCAGGCGTTCCCGAAGCAAACTGTTCTCTAAGGTCAATCGCTCTATTTCGCTAGCTATCTGCTCCATCGTTGTGTCTTACGTATAGCAGCGATCCCACTTCTGACACCAATGTAGCGGCCTTCGTACCATGTAAGCCTAGATGGAGCAGAACTCAGCTAAGCTAACTAGCGAGGTGCTAGCATCTATCGCCTACACTCTTCTGGCAAAAGAATGAGCTGACCCGTGTCTCATACACCGCAGGACCCCGGGTAGCTGGAGAGATCAGGAGGCATAATAAAATGGCAGAGTCCAATGCACTGGGCAGAACTTTTTAATATGCCAGCTTAACATTACACACACTCAACAGATTGAACATTGCAAAGGTCTTGCATAGCAACAACCAACTCACTCATGGTTCAACAGAACTAAACCAAACACCCACAATGCACCGGTGCCGTGTGCAGGATCACTACAATATAAAAAGCGAGAGTCTTTAACATGGAGCGTGTGTGACGGTGCGCTACTTAGCTCGTCCAGTTGACGAGGGCCCCCGCCGGGGGGGTCCGCGCTTCGGTGATAACCTGAGGAATCTCAGCTGCGGTGACACAGGGTGCTGATGGATGAGGACAGAGCACCAGCTCACTCCTAGCTCGGCCCTGTTCTTTCTAAAGGAGACAGCGGGCCTCCCCTCCTTGCGCTGGAACAGCTCCTCCCCTCTACCTGTCTTCACCGCCGGCAGCCCTAAACGGCAGCGAGCGGCCCCCTCCCCACAAGGCCGAGTGGCTGGTAGCGCTGGCAGAATGCTCTCTCCCAAGGAGTCTCTGCTTCCTTTTAATTAGTCCCTCATCAGGTGGGAATGGCTGTCACCTGTGCTCACCATTCACACAGCAGCGCTGCTGGTTGTCATCACAGTTCTTATGAGAAAAATGCTACAAGAACAAGTTAAAAAGAAGAAAGGTGGAGGGGGACTTTAAATTCTCTGATTTCTGCTGTAAATGCATCAGCTTCAGTTTGAATTTTACAGTTCTGCGTGTAACAGAATATTTCACAAAGTCAACAGAAATGTCTTATTACATCATACACTGATTATTTTCTGTGAGGTACTAAATGAAACTTTTGGACTTCATCAAAAAGTAAAGCTTTCACTCATAGGTGGTGAATCACAGCCTACTGGCTTCTTTTGAGGGTTAAATCCAAAATCCAACCATCTTTGGTGAAAGTCGACCATGGATTTAAACTCACATCCTTCCAGTCTCAGGGCAGACACTCTACCACAAATCCACTGAGTCGCTTAGTAACAATGCCCCTGATTTTATGTCAAATTCAACGGCTGCAGATTTGCCTTTAAAGGGGGAATTATGTACTTCATATTAATCTACATAAAATACAAATATCTGGATTTATTCAGACCTTTTTAAGTTTGATTTTGTCAATTAAATGTTGACTTAGGATTTTAAAATTTACATTCAAATAAAACAAGTTCATACTGCAAACCTGAGACCAATGCTGCTTGGATTTTGTCATTCTCATAGTACTGTTGTCTTAAACTGTTTTTGTGTTCTGCAGAAAATAAGGAGGAGCATACAGTTTATTCTTTTATAAATTCTGAAAAGCTTTTAACCAGCTAAACACGCAAGTTCAACCATCAGTTTCTTGCTACATAATTAACACAAATTTAAACTTGTTTAAAATGTCTTTCGCTCTTTGCTCGGAGCTCTTCTGTCATATAAAGGTCAATTAATGTGTGTCTTTAGAAAGAACACACAGACTTTTTAAAGCAAGGTCTTAAAGTTATTCATAAAGAAGTACAGAAAGATAGCAACTTCAGCAAAAATACAATCATTTACAATTTTTAAATGTATAAATGTTGGTAAAAGTATCTGTATTTAGGCGTCTGCTCGGCGCATTAGCTTTATGTCACGCGACAACGGCAAGACAGGCGGATGTGGTAAATAGAATCTAGTAGTTTTCCAAAATAAAACTTCCGTCAGAATCAAAAAATAAAAAAGCAGAAAGAATCTAAGTTAGCGAATGCATTTTTTTCTGTCTGTGAATTGGTACCAGTTCATGGCCCAGGTGTTTGGGACCCCTGATTTAGTGGAAACAGGAAGAACATTGAAAAATGACGATTTATGCAAATGTTGGCTGATACAGATACTGGCACCAAAATATCGCCCACCCTTAGCATCTACATTAAGGTTCCAGGTGATGACCAAAGTTCCACTGTTGAGGATGTGCTTTGTCCAATTTGTAGACAATTCATGAAGAGGGGAGAATCATACAAAAGGAAAGTTTTGCTAAAGATGGTAATTTCTTCATCCTTCTATCACACAGAAAACAAAGAGGGTGATGTCATTTACTCTCAAGTTGAACCAGAAAGCGTCTGTTCCTCTGTACCATGTGAGTTATGACATTTAGAAGACATGTTATACATTCCACTGATGCCTCCAACTTCAACAACACTTCCTGTTTTCACCAAAGATTGCCTTTGTAGTATGAAGACATAAGTGTTAGCAATTCTAAGACAAATGCATATACATGTAAACTTTATATTTTATTTATGTCTTCAGTGGCCATCCTCCCAAAACTCATTTAAAGTACTTTGATAACCTAGGATCTTTGTTTTACTGTAAGAACTTTAACTTTCTGTTCATTTTCTGTCATGTAGCAAAGACGCCAGAAGCTGATTCTGACACAAAAAGTAAAGAAACTTCACAAACTACTGCCATAAGTAAGTTTTGCCGTTTACTCAATGACTATTCAAGCTTACACTTTATTATTCAATGTTTTTTTAAACAAACTGATTTGGTTTGAGGCTTAAAAAACTACTGCACTGAAAAAAAAGCTACTGAAATGGTTCAGCCTTTCCACACTAGCAGGACTGCAGCAGTAAAAGAATCTCCTCAAGTCTCAACTACTCAGTGTCCACCAAAGACACAGGACACAGACTGTCCTGAGAGAATCGTTTTACTTCATTCCAAAACACTGCTGGTGTTTACACACCTATTTACACAGGGCAAAATTTCAATGTCAAAGTGAACTTTCTGACACCTTTCTCAACACTTCTGAAATCTCTAACAAACCATGTCCAAACCTTTTGAAGTGCATACACCGCAGAAATGTCCTGGAACACTTTTTAGGAAGTTATGTGGAAGACAACAGATAAACCAGGAACCAGCACAGACTCACTGTGGATATTTGCTGGGAAGAATGTTATGACTTTCTGAGCTCTGTTGCTTCTTTGAAAAGAAGCAATCCAGCAAGATAAAGTGCTGCTGATGTGACCTCAATGTAGGCTATCAGACTTTAAGAGAAAGTCTTCCCAATGTTCTAGATTTGACCACTTCTGATGGGACATGTCCTGCTGCAAACACAGTTTCACATTCTATTTCCTCTCTGATTATTAGAACATTCCCAAGTATCTCAGTTGTATCCATGTTTCCCTCATACAATCAGCAGGTCTTGTCCTGATGTCTTTAATGTGCTTGGAGAAGTTCTACAGTCATTTAGCTGGTGGTCTGCTGTTTGGTGAGTTTAGGTTAAAGGGGAGAGCCGTTTTCTGTTCCCATAAAACTAAAGTAAGGGTCTGGTTTGCATAATCTGCTCAACCTTTGATCAGGAACCAGTGAGCAGAACAGGAGCACTTCTTAGAACCCATCTGGAGCTGAAAAACTGAAGAGGAATGTCTCATACAATCTTGATTGAATCCAAATTGCTTCCCTACCCCTACAGCTTCTTCGTACCCCTTCATCTATCCCTCCAAGCAAAGAGATGGAAAAAAATAGTGTCTTCAAATTCGAATGTTTTGCTTTTGATGACATCATCAACAGTAGCCAGTCATCGCTGTTTGTGCGCAGCTCAGAAAATACATAACTTCAGGTTCATAACTCTAAAAAGTAATGAAAAAACGAATTTCATGTCACGCTGAATAATTTCATATTTACATTTAAATTGGGATGCATCGAATATTTGGCAATTATTCTGCCGAATACTGAAAACAACATTTGGCTTCGGAGGGAATGAGGCTGAATTGTGGCGCTTGATGCAAGTATGTAATCAACGTGCATCTGCAATCTGGCACTTTAAAATGTCAGCTGTGTGGAAGTATTTCAAAGGGAATGACAGCGATAATAAATCAGCATTTTGCAGCGGCTGAGAAACTAAGTTGCTGCAAAGTGGTTCATCGGCCAAAACCTTCACCACATCATTTAAAAGCAAAACACCCAGAACAGCATGAAGAATACAAGAAAGACACTGCTGCAGCTCCACGTGAACAAACGAAAGCTAGCTGTGTTAGCAGCACTCTGTTTGTGTCTGACATGTTTGAAAAGATAAAGAATTTGCAAGCGATGGCGCCAAAGCAATCGCAAAAAGAGTAATGGAATACATGGCTTTAGATGACCAACTGTTTGGCGTGGTGGAAGACCTTGACTCTCTGAGGCTTTTGGAGTACATCGAACCCCTGTACACCGAGTAGGCTGCATTTCTCTCATGCCCGTTTGCCTGAAATGTATTCAAGTGTCGCTTATAGCGTCCATGAGCTGTTAGTTAAAAACAATGATGCTTATCTCAGCTTCACAACAGACATATGGAGCTCGGATGGCACCCCCACCAGCATGCTGTTTGACTGCGCAGTGGATAGACGCAGATTCCAAGTTTCGAAAGATTGTAGTTCACTCACAGGAGTTCAGAGGCTCGCATACGCCTGGAGTAATGTCCAACGCTTTCACCAAGAAGTTTGAAACTTGGTGCATCAACCTGGCTAAAGTGCACGCAGTAGTCAGTGATAATGCTTGCAGCATGGCAAAAGCAAGTGAAGACAGTAACTTTAAAAGCATAAAGTGCATAGCCCATGCTCTACAGATAGTGGTGTTAAGTCAGCGCAGTATTGTGGTTATCACAGCAAAAGGTAGGAAAATTGTTGGTCACTTTTAGCATTCCCCTCTGGCCTCCAGTCTATTCAAGAACAGTTCGGAAAACCACCAAAACAGTTAGAGCAGGATGTAAACACAAGGTGGAAAAGTACTTATTATATGCAAGAGGAAAACTACAATGAAAGTGGACAAATGATGATTTACAGAAAAGTGGTTTATTATTTTCTGTATTTCCTTTTTAGTGTTTGATAACAATGAACTGAACCTACAAGATCATTTCCATTCCAAGGTATTTGGCTGCTCCGTGCACAAGCATAGATAGTGAGGCTGTTTAGTGCTGCATCCAATGTCCTTGATAAGAGGAATAATCAACTGTCATGTGACAAAGCAGAGAAGCTCCTGTTCTAAAAGAACTTGCATTAGAGTTAAGCAATCAGCCTATGTTAAGGTTTCCTATGCACTTTATTTGGGGTTTGACAAAGGTACAGTTGTTAGTGCTTTGTCTGTAAAACAATTTAAATATTTCAGAGGTCGTGGTTTGCCTTTTTATTTTGAAGCTGAATTAGTGTTACTGAATCTGTTCTGGCCCTTGGATGAGTTGTGTTCTCGTACAAGTGTTTACATGCACACACTTATTGAAAGTAATAATAATCTGTTAGAATCAATGTTTTGTTTGAAGGCCTCGCCTTATGAAATGCTTGATAACATTTAAAACAAACATTTGTTTTATTTGAAAAAGGTGTGTAAAATGTATTCTAGGCCATTACTGAAATATTTAAAAAATAAAGAAAACTCAACATTCTCATTTAATATACACTATTCTGTATTCAGTCAAGCGTTTTAATTATTTTTTGGCTGTGGCCAAACATTTGAACTTCGGTGCATCCCTACACTTATGTGCTTCAGAGGACACCCACATGAAGAAATGCGTCTCTGCTCCGCCTACAGGCGCCATGCAGATCACCCCACGTGTGAAGTGATACGCAGCCCTAAATCCCTACTGCTCATCCTTTAAAAAAAAACCTTCAGACAACACTACAGCTTCAAATGGCCTCCATGTTTACCGTTTGCAACCCCCCCTCCAACAACTTTCATTAGTCAAGTAAATGTAAATGTTTGTGATGGTTCACATTTTTTCATCTAGATGGACCCTGTATCTGCGCTAACAGATTCAAGCCCTTGATCCTCTCCACCGAGACCCTTTCCTATGATGATGTGTTCTACCAGACCTGCCTTAGAAACATCTTAGGATTAGTATTGTTGCTTTATAAACACAAGGTCTCCACAGATGCACACTGTCCAGCCTCTGGGAGAGTCCGTCAATAAGGCCGTCATCACCAGCAATTGTCCAGCTTGAAGGCCAATACCCTATTGTACTGGACAACCCAGGTCATAGCAAAACTATCCCAAACAAACCTCATATTTCTGCCTCAAGACATTGGGCTGCCATGGTCACGTTTGTGGTCAAGTGAGAAAAAAAAAAATTCTGATGATTTTATCTGGCAAAGTGACATCTTTCAGTGATAATCTCAAACAATGTTTTTTCAATAAACGTACTTTTATTAAGTTATAAACTAAGATCTTTCCAAACATAACTCTTTTCCTATTATTGTTAATTTTGGTGATATTTTCTTAAACCAAGCAGAAGTTCAAGCATCCAGCAGAAGGTTTCGTATCCTGTTGGTGTCTTTGGGGATAACTTGTTTCCTCCTGTGTGTGAGCATCATCATCATCTGCTACTGTAAGTATAAACAAATAAGTAATCATTTTAACCGTTTACATTTAAACTCTAGCGTAATAAATGTCTATTTTAAAAGTGTGCAACCAGCAAATGTTACTGGCTTCACTTAAACTTATTTAAAAATATATAAATAAACAAATCAAGTAAGGAAGTTTAGGCTTTAAAAGTGCTTCAAAATAAATGATTACATTATGAGCATGTGTTTTCAGAAATCCTTTAAATCAGTGAGAAGCATTTAAAGAACTCACAACTTAGTTAATTAGCTCCTTTGGCAGAAGAGCTTTAGCTCAAGTGTTGACATTCTTTAAATTCCTGTAACTTGTCAAATGTTTACACAAATATTGTAATTCCAGCAGATTCTGAAGCAGCCTTGCACTGATATGCAACGCTTTACAGAAATGAAGTGCCTACGCAATCAACGTGTACCAGCTGATTCTGTGGGGGAAAAAAAGCAGCTTTGGGCTGTTGTGCAAGACTTTACAAATGTTAAGTTAGTAAAGTTAGCAAACACTTAACTAATCTAAATACTTTACAAATGTGAAGTGTTGCATACTGATGCAAAGCCAACATGCCAAGCCACTTATCTCTGTTAGATTCTGCCTCACCTATGCTGCTCTTTGTTTTCCTTACCAAGAGCACAAACATCACAAAAGCACTGAGTTTGTTTCATTCAAGTTTACCTTGTGGTTGTGTGTACCTGCTTGGTCTCATAAAACTGAGGAACATGTAGCCAGGACCATGCTTTTGTAGAGGTGGAAATTAGTGATGAGGAGCAGGTGTGCAACAAGGCAGCACCAGGATGAGAGACAGCCACGCCCCCTGCCCACACCACCCTGCAGAAGCAACAAAAAGAAGGAAAACATCAGCAAAGAACCACAAGGAAAGAAAGAGAAACCAAACCTTAACAGAATCAGAGACACATATCAGATGTTTGATCCAAGATGGCCTTAAACAGATACAAAATATTATTTTTGGAAACTTCTCAGAAAACTGGGTTGATAATTTGTGATTCATTATTTTTAATTAGCAAAACAGTGCTATTTCCTGTAACTTGGAAAGTTGTAGACATCCGTGTCACTAAATGAGTTATTATTCAGCAAAAATGTGTTCCTATTCAAAAAGGTGTCTTGATTGAATTAATGGCTATTATGTGTTGGGTTTCAGTCACCATGGAAACAATCAAACAGAAGCAAAATCTCAGTGACCTGGCAAGAAAAAATGAACAACTGACTTTGGAGAAGAAACATTTACAAAACCAGACTGAGGATCTGAATAGAAACATGACAAAACTAAAGAATCAGAATGAAGATCTGAATAGAAACATGACAAAACTAGAGAATCAGAATGAAGATCTGAATAGAAACATGACAAAACTAGAGAATCAGAATGAAGATCTGAATAGAAACATGACAAAACTAGAGAATCAGACAAAGCATCTGACCACTGAGAAGATGTTCTTTGAGAACCAAACCAAGGAGATGACAGTTAACATGACAATTCAACAAAAGCAAATCGAGCAGCTGAGAAACAACAGTGACAAACTCAACAGGATCCAGGCAGCAATCATCAATTACACCAACTTTCCAGTTGATCTCTTCTGCCCTGATGGAGGTAAATGTTTTCTCTGTGACTGACAATTTTTTCTTTACATTATACATCATTAGCCCTGAATTTGATTTGTCTAACTAATATACAAATATATTCAAATTAAAAAAATGAAATAAACATGACAAAGTAGTTTGTTTTAAGAAAATAAATAGTTTTTCATTCTGTTGGAGGCTCTCTTTTTTCATCTTAAAAGTAGTATAGCTTACCATTTGGGTTAAATGTTATCATTTTTGTTTGGTTTCTTTCATTCTTACATACAGTTTGTCAGACCTGCCCTAAATACTGGATTCAGTTTAAGGAAAGCTGCTATTTTTTTTATAACTCAAACTCTCCATGGAAAACCTGGGACCAAAGTCGAGAGTTTTGTCAAAGAAACAAATCAGACCTGGTGGTTATCAGCAGTCTGGAGGAACAGGTTGGCTACAAAATGTTAAGCAAAATGTATTTTGTTCCTTTTTAAAACTGCATAAAGGTGGCAATGTTTTCATTTCAAATTTTGATTTTCAGACATTCATTAAAAGCAAAATAAACTTCTACTTTGACACCTGGCACGGATACTGGATTGGTTTACGAAAACTGAACAACGATTGGATCTGGGTGGATGACAGTCAAGACACACTTGGGTAAAGAAGAATTCTAACTACATTTTAACATGTTTATTAAATGTACTGATGGGTTTTTCTTTATGTTTAGGTACTGGAATAACACAGGGAGCTCAGAAAACTTTGCAATTATAATCCAAAATGCGACTTTGACTCAGAGTTGGGCCATCAACCGAAATGGATATTTGAACAAATTCATCTGTGAGATTAAAGCTTACATTTTGTGATTAGTTAAACTGAACTCTTTCCTGCTACATTCTCATCAAACGTACGTAGTTTTTTGATGAAATATAGAACTTTTTACAGTCAAATAATATTCTTTGAGTTTTCAGTTTTGTTCTACATAAGAGCAAAGTTCATTATTCATCAGTTAAGATTATTTTTAGATGTAATATATTTACAGTGATCATCTTTAAAATTGGTGGGAACGAGCTTGAAATCTCTGAACTTTTGCTTGAAAATGTATGCAGCTCTGTATTATTGCAGGACCCAAAGCTCCTGAAAACAAATCCTGTACACAATGCACTGCAGCACAGAGAAGGCTTGTTTTTTTGTTTGTTTTTTATCAAACTTTGTTTTGGTCAGAAGTCACAAAGTTATGTGATTTGTTTACAACTACTTTTATGACCTTTTCCTGTCATTTAGGTGTGTTTTCACTGATTACTAATTGTGGATTTGGATTAAATTTCTTACATCCCTTGCACAGTTTGAGGGGGTTAAGGTTGAGACATTTTTTTTCTGTTTTTCCATTTAAATAGTTTCATTCTTCACTTTGGTTTAAGGTTCAGTCTGATGGTGCATTCACACCGGACGTGGTCGGCACAGTGGAGGCATCAAGTTTCAATGTTAAGTCGATAAAGACGATCTGACGCGGTGCGGGGGACGTGACATTTTCAATGACTAGAAGAGAAAAATTAATTCAAAATGGCTGCGCGATGCGAGAATTTTCATCCTAAACTTCCATCCATTTTCTTAACCCGCTGGGGCCACGGGGTTGCCGTGGAATGTCCTGTTACTGTTGGGTGAAGGTGGAATACTCTCTGGACAGGTCGCCAGCCCGTCACAGCGCCCATGGAGCGGAAGTGATTGAGCCTGCTATGCTAACCAGCTGCCCAGTGGACAGCATAGCAAGCTCCGCTGCACAGGGTCCAGCAGGTGTGCATTCGACCCCTTGACCCTGTCCAGTGTGAATGGACCATTAAGGTGGACTGTTTTTTGTGTGTTTTTTTGTAAGATTGCTCAAAACACTGCAGAGCTTTTTTTAACACTTCCTGTGTGAAACTACACCTCTTTTTTAAGTGTATCTCATTGCAAGAGGCGACTTGAAAGCAATAAAAGGGCTACATCTTTTTTTTTCCTTTTCAACTCCACATTTCTTTTTTTTATTTTAACTAGTGTTTACTTTACAGTTTCTCAGGAAATAATTAAATTTACTACTAGAAATAATAAACCAGTCTGCCAAAAAGGGCTGGTAATGGACACCTATTATGAAAAAAAAAAAAAAGGAAAAAAAATGTCAGCTGGATTAAATAGTGTATTTTAATAAAAAGGTTTGTACCAACCCATGGCTCTGTCCACTTCTACATGTTCAGATAAAAGATGTTCTGGTAAACTATAAGATAGTGACTATTTCCACGTAGTTTTCTAAATAAGTCCGGCCAGTGCTGAACTGTTTTTTTCTTGGTTGCATGGACCCGGAGGAAAAGGTTATGGTTAGGTTGCAGTTTGAGATGAAGCACCGAATGATTTCTGAGTGCGACTGTGTCTGCAGCTCACCACTCCCCTAGAGGATGGTTAAAGGTGGACCACAAATTTCACACACCTAGGTGCATGACAACTAATGAGACTTTAATTTAACTTTTAATTTGACTTTTTGTGCTGGTCGCACGCAAATACGTGCAAATAACATCATTCAAAATGTAAAGATGGCGTAGAAATAGAACTGTTTAAAAAAAATGAAATAAAAAAAAAATGTGTAAGTACTTTCTGAGCATGTGTTTGATGTAATACATTTCTTTTAGTCACACTGATGGCAGTGCGTGTGGACGTGTATAAAAAATATTTTAGTTTGTGTTTTGCAGTTCAATTTTCTGCATGTAAAACAAACCATTTAATGAAACTTGTTAGAACTTGTGAAGCATTAAAAGTTCATTTGTATCTATGTTGTGTTTCTGGCTTCTTTGTTGCCTTTAAATATGAATGATTATGATATGAACTAGAAAATTTGTGATAGTTTTCGTGGCTGCAGGACTGAATTTCGGTATCGCGGATATTAAAATTAATTCCCACAAGTGGAGCCCTTATAATGCAGGAAATTCCCATATAAAATTAATGTGCAATCAGAGGGCCTCAAAAGTAGTCGATAGCCGGGGAAAATTCACCGCCTACTATGAGGGGCCAAACAAGACATCATAGTGTCAGAATTTGCATCACAGGGAGCGGCTTTAAATTAAGGGGAGGGGCTTGTCACACCGCCCATGTTTAGACTGTAAACACACAAATTCAAGTAGATCTACGATGTCAAAAGAATAGCATTTATCCAAATGTTACAGAAAAACCATCACCAGCACAAATGAGAGGTTAGGTATTAACTTTGATTATCTTATTATACTTTTTATAGATTCAGGTGAGACACTGGCAGTTTGAGTGTAGTTCAGACATTTCTTTGAGGGATTTTAAGTGTCAATCCTTCTGTGATCCAGATGAGTTTTTCATGAATCTCCTGCAAATGTTTTAGTTAAAGTGAAATAATCAAAAACTCTCAGAAACAGCGGCACCAATAAGATCATGTCTCAAGGGTTTTGCATTGTTATTTAAAAACAGTCTGGCTCGCTCAGCCAGGGTTTGTCAAAGTTTGTCAAAGAGGAGCAGAGTCATCATTTGCTTCAAACTGGAAAACTGAAGCTGAGGTTTGGACCATGACTCAGCAAAACTATTCCTAACTAATTTCCAAGATTGTTTCCCTCATCAGTCCGTTGTCTTTGACTTTTTCTTCTTCTTCTTCTTCTTCTTCGGAAGAGCATCCTCCTCATCAGCAGGATTCAAGTTCATGTGTTTCTCCTTTCTCTGCTTTCTCTTTTTGCTCTTCTTGGTTGTCACGGTTACTTCTTCCAGCTCTGCAGGTTTAGGATTGTCCTCAGCAGGTTCACAATGATGTTTGGAGGTCTTCTTCTTCTTCTTCTTGACTTTAGTGAGCGGCTCACACGTTTCCTTCAGCATCTCAGCAGCGGGTGAACGTACTCGTCCTTCCATGTTCTTTTCTTTCTGCTTTGTTTGATGCTCTTCATCATTTTCAGGGCAGATTCCTTCCTCACAGCTCTCAGCAGACGACTTCTTCTTCTTTTTTGATCTGTGCTCCTTCGTCACCTCCTCCTCTGGGCTTGGAGAACTCTCTGCGACACATATTGGTGAAGAACGCTGCGGCTGGTTCCTCTGTCCGTACCGCGCCATGAACTCCGCCTCCTGCTGCTCCAGCCGGGCTAACTTGGCGCTCATGGTGAGGCCGTGCCTCGCTCCTCTGAAACAGCCGCCATGAACAAAATTAGTCTTCTTTATCAGGAAAAAAAAATCAGCTCTACAGTTTCATGCCAACAAACTTACTTGTGAGCAGTGCGCCCCCCGCAGGCCTTCATCAGATCAGTGTCGGATAACCTGTTCAGAGCCAGAGGGTTCAGGTAAGTTCACTCAGGAATGAAAAGTTAAGAACTAAAGTGCAGGTTAAGCTTTATATAAAACATTTTTAAAAACAGCCTCAAGAGGAAACATTTCCACCCCAAAGAAAACATTTTTAAGACTGCTGTGTTCTAAAATCAGATGACTTCATTAGAGGAAAAATCTCCAAAAATAGGATTTGTTTGACATGGTTTCATGACATAACTGAATTCCACACCAGTTTGGAATGAAATGAAGACAAAGAGATCATCTTCTTTCTGCTTAAACACTGATCAAAGGGGATAAAGCTCTCATGTGAGTGTTCTTGCTGAAGGAAAGGTCATCAGCTGCACACAGAGGAAAAATATTGCAATAAAAAAATCCAAGCTGGGACATTATACAATGACCTGAATTTTTACAGGAGCACCACATCTCACTTGCTGGCGCTGGAGAGGTCCAGTTTCTGCTCCTCTTCTTCATCTGAGCTGCTGCTGCTGCTGCTGCTGTCGTCCAGCTTTGGTTCGGGCTGCTCCTGACCCGCCAGCAGCGTGGCTGACTGAAAAGTCAAATATGATGATGAATATTCATGACGATCCCATGTCAGTGTAACCATTTGTTAGTTTTGGTTGGTTTTTTTTAGATATAATGAAATTCTTTATTTTAACCTCTTCGGACTTGGTGTCCACATGCATGAACATCTCATTTGGGAGTTTATTACCACAGTAATGAATTCTGCTTAACTGGAGCTCTGTCAAAGAGAAAATGAAAAGGTCTTAAGGGGTTAAATCCCCTTCTCACTGCCGTCCATCCGTCAGCAGCAGGAGATCATCACTTTGGTTAAAAAGAAACAAAAACCCAATCTTTTTTCTGTTCAAACGCCATTGAAGGTCGTTGTTTGCTTTGAGACAAATGGAGACAAATGGAGACACTTGCTGTCAGTTTATAATGTTTTATAAAAGAGACTGATCCCAGAAGTCCAAATCTGTGAATATCTCACTGTCTTAGCTTCGCTGTGTTTGTGCGCCTCCTGCTCAAACTTGTGCCCTAGTTAAATTTTGGTGATCCGTTCATGATATGCAGACTAGTAGAGCATTTGTCTGGAACAATAAGTTCAAAATATAAAGCGCTGATCATGATAAGAATAAATTAGACATCCAACCAACCACATGATCGGGCCCAATTTCCAATCACATGATCAGATCAGGACATTGCTAATTAAAAAAAAACAGCATCATCACAATTAAAAGACCACCCGGAACACTTTGAAAATAGATCAAAAGATGATTGGATTAGGACTTTTAAACCAAAACAACCTCTCCTGTCTCTGTCGTACCCAGAGAGGCTAAAATCAGACAATATTTGCCCCTGTGACGGAACAAGTCGACCGAAACCATCCCAAACCATGCTTGAACTTTCAGACGGAAACCCAGAAGTCTGACCTTCACAAAGCATCCGTACAGTTTGTCTCTAGCCAGCGCAGCCTTCCGTGGTTTCCTGTTGGAGATGGTTCCGCCTTCTTCCTCCTCTGTTGTCTTCTTTACCTCGATTCCGTCCTGAAGCAAAGAAACTCGTTTAAAAATAGCGCTGAACATCTGACTTGTGATGGGAAAGCGTTGACCCCACCTGATGGGCCTGAACCTGCAGGCTGGAGGAGGCCTTGTTGAAGACGTGATCCCACCAGTGGAAGCTGAACTGCTCTCCTTCTCTGTGGCCCACCTGAAGACAGAGAGGGGTCAGCGCCAGGATCAAAGCAGGACCTTAGGGTGCCAGAAAACAAGACCCACTCACTCCTCCTTTGTCACATTTCACTTTCACTTTGATGGGCTCCGAAATGCCATTTTCCGCACGCCCCAGGCCTTTACCTGCAGAGACGGCGGGGTTAGTGACACACCTGCAGGGAGGCTGTTATTGAGAGAGTCAGAGTCTCACCGTGTTCCCAGCCGTGACGTAGAAGCTGCTGCTCTGCAAACGCCGCGCCGCGGCTTTTCTCAGACACATCCGCCATCTGAAAATCAACAAAACAAATGATGACCTCAAATAAACGAAAAACTGTATCTTAAGCTGCAAAGGTTCTGAGTTTGCAAGAATGATTGCAGCCGATTCTGCAGAAGCAGACATGTAAATATAAATAATGCTGATACTTGTTCTGTTTAATGGTATCACCACATTGCATTAGCAATGTAACACAACATAAGGTTTTGCATCTCTATGACTGGAAAAGAGCAGTGAATAGAATTAATTTCTTATTTCATTTCTGTTCTTAAATTAAATCTTAAAGAAAAAAAAAAACACACAATCCTAGACTGCCTTTTTTTGTCTTTTTTTTTTAGAACCTTTTGTTGGGGATTCCAAGCTTTAACCCAAAAAAGAGAAAGACACATTTGCTTTAAAGTAGTGTGAGCAACTTGAAAGTGAAACGTAAAAGAATGTTTCCTTCTGTGATTTTCATCTACTGAAGTAAAAACCAATTACTTTTGTAAGCTCTCTAGAACCTCTCTAGTTTCAACTTTAAGCATGCATAATAACATTTGCTGTTCCTGGAGATTATCAAAATTTCAACAGTTCTGACTTAATAAACAAAGCATTTGTATGTTCCCAATATCCAACTTTATGTATTTTTGGAATATTTCTTTTCTGCACTAAGGGTAACACCATTGCCCTACACAGAATAATGTAAAAAAGGAAGCAAAATTAAACAAAATAACATTCTCAACATGTTACAGGATAAATACTGGCATTATTCAAAACAAATATAATTTTTAACCACTTTACTTTTCCTATTCATGAGGCTTCCAAGACAAATTTTGATCTAAAATTGCCACAATTAATCTAACCTTTTTAATTTATACTCCATCAATAGACATTTTTACTTCCTCCTGTTCTAATTGAGAAAAATATATTTAAAAAAAAAAATTCAATTCATTTGACACTTTGCAAATGTCATTTATGTATAAAAGAAAAATAACAGGTCCCAAGATTGATCCTTGTGGAACAATTAGTATTGAAGGAAAGCTGATCAAAAGAATCTCTTCTGGGAAAAACTGATTTTGATCACATGTATGAAATGAGGAAGTTTAGGAAGACAAAAAGGAGCTTGTTTGGAATTTGTCATGACAGCTGACACCAGGAACACATGAACTGCTTCTTTAATGATCCATCAGGTATCAGGTGACTCTTTACAGTTAAAAGCATCCAATAAATAACGACATTATTATTAATAATCACAACTGTTTGCATCACTGATGACCTCCAAACTTCCTAATGAGACACTTAGGTTAACTTAGAGAAAGTGTACAGAGCATCATGGAATGTGTTTCAATTACAACCTAAATAAAAGTATAAATAATCAATCAAACGCCTCTGCATCTGGAAACCTGATGGATGCCTTTAGGTTTGACACGAGACCTGTCTTGTTTTACTGCACTGAGCAAAGAATGAAATTTGGTGGAGGGAGGATGATGGTGTGGGGTTGCTTTTGTTTTGAAATGTAAAGAGAACAGAAATAAAAGCTAAAAAATGTATTCCAAGTTTTAAGCATCAAACTGAATAAAATTCAAAACTCTTTCATGACTTCTAGCGTCATTTTGTTTTTACTTTGTTTATTCTCAGGCTGTAAAAACTTTTAATGTCGGAATTTCAGTCGAAATAGAAGTTTCGTCGTTGAACTTGGAGCCTGTTCCTCTTAATCAGCTCATTTATCCTGTGGTGTTCCTCGGGGATCTGTTCTTGGTTCAGCAAACTTTTTTTAATGGAGCTCCTGTCTGTTTTCTTATGCGTCACCTTATTTTAGCTGTATGCCTTGTTCTGTTAAATTCAGACGTATACTTTAAAGTTCCGCGTGAAGCCAACAGATTTGTAACTTGGCTACATTTGGTGACACATTAAAACAAGAGATGACACTATAAATGAACGAGTTTGAGAAGAAAAACTCCAGTTAAATAAATAAAAGAGGTTCGACGTTCTTCCACACGAAAACCGGCTAAATCACCGAAACTAACAACTACAACCGGAACCACTAGGTTCTGCCAGTTTCACAAAATCTCAGTAGGTACAGAACCCAGTCTTTACAAACCTGCAGTAGGTTTTTTCCTCAACACACGAGGTTCAAAACGGAGCCGGCATGACACCGGAAGTTCTTTTGCTTCTATTTCCGCTGAAAAAAACAGACGAAGAAGAGAGACACTTGCAAAATATTTTTTCTTTTATGTTTCCATTTTTTCTTCTTATTTTGATAACAGTTGTATTGTGTAAAAAATGTCATATTTAAAAGTAACAATTGATTAAAACAATAAAATAAAAAATAAAAACTCAACCACATCTGGTGGTGAAACACTGCCCCCTGATGGGGAAAACTAACTACTACAGTCAGAAGTTTTAACATTAAATGAGACAACCAAGAAGGACTCCTGAAGTCACTGGTGTTTCCATCAAACGGCAGAATATCCTATTTACTATTAAGTTTATTTAAATGACAAACAGGAGTATGAAGTTTTTTTTATTTGTGTTGATTTAGCTTTTTACAGCATTAGTTGCTCTGTTTTGATCAAATTTAAAAACATGCCGCAAATTTGAATGGATTTTAACCATTCTAAATGCTAATTCTGAAATTGAAATTTTGATGGTGTTATATCACCAGATTTAGTAAGAAATTAAATTTAAAGGTGAAAATTGACACCCTTTTTAAATGTAATAAAAATTCAAGACAATCAGAAACTAGAAGTTGGAAACTTGGTGTAGTAGGGAAAATAAATGTTCCAAATGCATGTACATCTGTAAAAAGGTGTGCTTTTTCAGAAAACTTCATCTTTACACTTTCAGCTTGTTTGTATCTGCTCTTCTGTTTTTTAAACACTAAAAAAACATATATTTTCAACCCTGAAATGTGTCTTGAACAACTTTTATATTTAACTAGATGTATTAAAGCAACAAAAAAAGTTTGATTTTTGTCAACAAACCCTTGAATTAGAAAAAAAAAAAGTTTAGTCTGCTTTATGTCTACAAACTTTTCCAACCATCAGGTGGCAGCACTTTACGCCAAGACAACAGAACAGAAACGTTTATCAAATAAATTAAATAATTTCTAATTTTACAGTTATTTAATTGAGATCAATTCATATTTTAACTCTCCAAGAAATGAAAGAGAAAATCCTTTTTTTTTTCTGTGCACGTGAAACCTGTTTTTAAGTTCTGATCCTAATGTTTCCTCGTGTAAATAAATGTTTTATTTGTATTTTTTTTTGTATTATGCCATAATCGTAATTCTTGAACTAAACTAATAAATCAAATTAGAGTTACATTTATCTTAATTTCTCCTCTTCTTTTTAAATGTAAAAACTAAAGACATAATCTCAGCTGGAACAAAGTTCTTTTGTGCTTCATATGAATTACATAAATAATAATTCAAACATGTGTGTCAATGTAAACCTTTTCATTTTTATGTTTTTATGATGTAAATAAACACATTTTTGTTGCTTGTCGCTACATTGACATGAACGTCATGCTTTGGTGGAGATCCTGCTCTTCAGTGTTTTTCATGACGAAGGGTCAGGTTTGATGTGACCTCAGGAATGATGTTTGCGGCTCTGACTGGCCGTGTTCATGAATATGTCTGGAATAGTTTCAGTCACACGGACACCCCCCCAGGATGCTTCCACAGAGGGACCACTGCCTCTGCGACCTGCAGGAAACCGTCTGGCCCCCAGCAGCGAGGATGTTTGCCCCGGCAGGCTGTTTATCTGTGCCAGCAGGGAGGAAAAGAGCCGCCGTGGACAAGCTGCTCATCCTGAGGAGACCATTACTCAGCTGTCAATTCTAAATGAGTCAACGAGTGACAATCTGCTTAAATTTAGAACCATTTGAAGGCTTTCTCAGATTTAACAATTCAGGAATCCTCTGCTCGTGGCTTAAGATGCTGGATGAAGCTGCAGGTAGAAAAACCGCTGATTTCAGGTCAGGACAACTTCATAACTGAGAGCCAGCAGGAGATGAAAAAACAAACAAACCTTCTGAAACAGTAACTCTGACTTGTCTTTGGATGTCTCCCGTTACCTCCTTCTTCTCCTAGAAGCTGCTCTGGTACAGATCTGATGATGTTGCCAGCAGAACGCAGTGGAGCAGGGATCTTGCGGCCACTGACTGCAGCTCCTACATCACAGCTACAAGTTTTTCCAACTGCGTTTTTCATCAGCTCCTGATTTACAACTATCTGAATACTCAAAAATGAAATTTTGAGCTTATTTTTTTATATATGTCCTCCATCATGAAAGAAATGTCACATAACATGTTAAAAACACCAAATTCATTAAAGTGGGTCTTTGAAACAAAGCAAACCCTCATCATTAACCCTCCACCTCTGTGCTTTGCCAATTAGCACATATGCTGAGTTTTGCATTTCAAAGTTCCACTTAGCTCCATCTTCTTGTTCAGTTCAAATCCTCGTGCAGTTTTACTGCATGGTGAAGTACGGTGGAGGAGGGGCCATGATCGGGGCTTGTAATACAATGGCAGTTTTTAACATTTTCTAATGTTCTAGTAGTTTTAATCAGTTTGTTTCTTTGTGAATTTTGCATTACACAAAAACCTGGAGTAAATTCAATGAAACAAATTGTTTTCTTTACTTGAATCTGCACGTAAATGCAGACATGGACCCCAAAACTCAAGCTGCTTCCTCGAGGTTTCTGGTTTGACGTGGAACTCCAATAAATGTCAAACCCCCCACAGTCACGCGTCCTCCTGAAGGTCTGCAGGCGGCCAGAAAGCAGGAACAACACTCCCCATCTCCCCCAGGACCTCCCAGACCTCCTCTCTGTGCTCCATCCCTCCTCCTCCTCCTCCTCCCGCGGTGCCTCCATCGTCTGTCACACATTTTCCACTCTCCTCGGCTCTCTGGATCCTCCCCTGTTTTGACGCAGCTTCTTTCAGAAAAGTAGATTCTCCTTCGGTGAGGTCCGTCGGGACTGAACGGGATCTTTCTCCGGGACCGGTTTGGACTGAAATCCTGACCCAAGCGGCGCAGAAACTCCGCGCGGAGGTGAGTCTGGCGCCGCGCGCGCAACCAACGCGCAGCCAGCGCGCAGCCTCAGATTGATCCAAACTTGATCCAAACAAATGAAGATCCGCAGATTTAGGTGTCGTGGGTCTCCTTAAGTTTTGCATCAGGTTCGGTCTATCAAACATCGATGTCATGAAATGTTTGGTTTCTGATTTCAGGCAAATTCTCTATGTTTTCTTCTAAAAAGTCTTTCAGGCTATTCTGAGCAAACAGCAGCGACTGTCCGCTTTTTTCTGCAAAGCTTGTGTGGTTTTAGCTTTCAGCTGATGCTTTGTTTGGTAAATGTTTGTTTGATTTTTACTTTTGTTGTTGATGTCCATTAAAAACATTGAAGTCAAACTGAAGTGCAGATGAAGTTTAAGGTAAAAAAAAGAACATAAACCAGCCTTGTGTTTGCGCTGAAGTTGTTTTCTTGTTCCACTTGCGCAGCAGACAGTCTTTCTGGGAAGTTTCTTGAAGTTTTATGGCTTTAAACGTTGGTCTGAGCCTCATCAGCTCTATTTGTTTTGTTAGTTCATCTTTGTTCCTGAACTTCAGGCCTGAAACACAAAGCAGTTTGTGAGACTCCATAGGTGAAGCTGGGTTTGTCGGCAAATATGAAAAGTTCAAAAGCAAAAAATGTACCTGATGAAGCCTTTGGGAGGACGTTTCCATGGAAACGCTGGTCCACTGTGGTTTCTGCAGAGAAGAGGCTTCCAGAAGTTTGCTCTGCTCTTGCAGAGGGGCCAACTATGATACTTTTGTTTTTTAAAACTGTTTTTCAACATAAAAACTGAAGAGGACTGCTTTGACCCAGACCCTGCAGAAGGAGGAAGGAGTAGAAACGAAAGACAGGAGGCAACTGATGGCGGAAAAACAGATTGAGGCATGCTGCAGAACCAAAGAACATGTTTAAAATCTTCTGATGTAGAAGTCTGAGCTCATCAGCCTTTATGTTATCACCCGTGGTTGATCCATACAGATACAAACAGGGGTTTTAACCCTTTAAAGCAGAACGTATCATATTTGATACATGAGTCTGTCAGCCCTCCGCAAGAGCAATGGAATGGAAATACACATTTCTTGTATTTTTATTTATTTTTTAATTTTTGTCTTAGAACATTTTTGTTAGCTCAGGAAAAAATATATATATTTAGCTGTGTGACCTGATGTATCAGATATGATACAAAATTCAATTTATATGGAAAAAAAGTTTTTTTTTTTTTTGCTTGCTTGTTCAGAGGGACCTTTAAAGGCTCCAAATCCAAATAATTTAATATTTCTGTTAATTATTTAATAGTTCAGGCTTTACAGGGTTAATGCATCTTTTAGCTCAAACACACATTTGAGACCTTTTTTAAAATATGTCAAACAAGCCTCAAAGCTTAGCTCATCCAGGATTTGATGATTAAACTGTAAAATGTAATGTGACTCAACGATCCATCCATCCATCCATCCATCTTCTGTCTGGACTAACTGAATCCCTTTCAGGGTCACGGGGTCATTGGAGCTACTGTTAGGCCAATGCGGGGCTGAACTTATCTACTGTTATAAAATTGTTTTACATGGAAAAACATAAATTCCTGAGTTCAAGTCTAAATCAAACAGTTTGATTCTTGAAGTAGAAAACATCTATTTTAACTCATTGTCCTGGGCCCTTCCAGCCTCGCAGTGACAGAACTCCAAAGAAGACCCAGCGACCCTTTCCCATCTCAACCGCAAAAGCAAGAGCGTCTGAACCGTCTCGAAACATTTTCAACTTTGAGAGGAAAACTAAACCAACGCGAGTCTGATGCACTTGAAATCCAATTTGACCAAAAACATTAACAGTTTCTGAGTCAGCAGAGATTAAATTGAGACTAACTTGTGACTGAGCAGAGACAGAAATGAGAATCTGAAGGTCAGCAAAAGGTTTTCCAAAAATTCTGCTCTGGTGCAGAAAAAGTCAGAGAGGAGCATCTATTCCGGGGGAATTGGAGGATTTTCCAACAGCCACGTGCTGCACACATCCCAGAGACGTGGCAGCATCACACAAAGCGACAGAAACAAACAAACTGAACCTCACGCTGTAAACAAAGTTCCCTTTAGAATCAGTGTTTTTTCCTGTTTTCCGTCTGAACCCTATCGCTGTCTGTTTCCTCTCTGGTTCTCGTTTTGGAAACTTCTTTGAAAAGGTTTCCAGCTCCTGCCAGAAGACATGTGAGTTGGAGCAGAGCATCCATTGTTCCCTCTCCTCCGTTTGAACTTCATGAAGTTGTTGAGGGTTAATGTGGGGCTGCTCCTTTGGCCACAGAGGAGCCATGAAACATGGCGGCTGTGGTTTGAGCCCCCGTTTGATACCCTGCGGCTGCCGCTGACTCACCCTTTATTCTGAGACGACTGTGCAGATTTTTCTCCTTTTGATGTCTTCAAAGGATCCTCTTGAGAGACTTTTAGCTTCTGTTTTGGAAAAAGGACTGTTGGAGCATCCATTAAAGATAATTCATAGCTGCTTGTTTGACAAATTGACTTAATTTTGCAACTGTAGTCTTTCTTTGGGGGCTTTGGAGCTAGAAAACCGCTGTAAATTCAGCTTTGATAACAAATGCAGAACTTTGAAGATGAAGACTTTATCAGACTCTGCTTCTATCTTTCCTGTCACGCTCAGTCTCCTCATCAGCTTCTTTTCCCTGTGGTGTTCCTCAGGGTTCTGTTCTTGGGTCAGTCATAGTTTGTTTTATTTAATAAGAAACAATCAGAGCAAAAAAGTCTATAACAAATGAAACTACTCACTCCACCCCTACAAAATCAAGGTCGAAAATTAAAATACTTAAACTCAAACACAAAAGAAACAACATGTGTTTCTTGCATCAAGACAAAAAATAAATAAATAAAAATAAAATTACATGAAGGGGACATCAACTTAACTGGCAAAAACTTTTCTAAAAACTCCTTTGTAACTTTGCAGACGTGTCACTTAAGTGACCAAAAAAAAGTTTTTTTAAATGAAATGAAAGGAGTTCCTGCTGTGAGCTTGAGAACATGACATTCTTTTGGTTATACAGACAAACATGACACTATGGACCAACTCCATTAAAAATTGTGTTGTTGGTGTTTTTAACATGTTTTATTTAGTATTTTCTCATGATGGAGGACATATAGAAAGGAAATTAAGCTCATGAGATTAGTATTTCTTTTTTCAAATCTTTGTGAATAAGGAGCAGATGAAGAAATGCAGCTGGAAAAAGCTTGCAGCTGTGACGTAAGTTCTGCACTGGGCGCGGCCACAAGATCCCTGCCCCGCTCCATTCTGATGCATCCACCTGCAGACGCTGAAGTCTGCAGGTGAGCTGGAATCTGGATCAAATCTGTACGGCTGGACTGCTTCGACATCGCTCATCATTTTTTGCTGAGCCGCTATTGTTAGGTTGGGGGTATGAGGGGAAGTTAACTAGCAGGACAGTGTGTAAACAAAGGGATGATGGGAAATGAGGGCCCGTTTACTCCGCACCAACAGTCCCGCCCCCAACTCAGAGGTGAATTTCTAATGAACTGCTGTTCTGCAGTAACTATGTCCTTTTTTTCATGGCTGAAAACGGCGCAATCCTAATCAAAAGACCACTGGGAACGCTTTGAAAATGATCAAAAGATGACGGGAGCGAGACCTTTTCTCACACAGAGTGACACACATTTCTGACCCTGTAATGACAGCTTAAATCAGCCTCTATATTGTGTACGTTATGTGACTGCATTAAAGTAATGATATGGGTCAAATAAATGGAAACTTTGGTGGCCAAGAAACTTTGGTTGATAAGAAAGTGGAAAAACAAAATCAGTCAAACACATTTATCAACTTCAGACAGGAAAGTAACTTTCTGGATTTATGAGCTTTGAAAGTTTTGAAATGTAAATCAAATAAACGTTCTGTTCTCTTTGTGGATTTATTTCCAAATACCGAGTTCAGCTACAGTTCACTCTGCACATGCAGTAGTCTTGGTAACGGGGGCGGTTCTGCACAGAATTTAGTGTTGTGACTCTTGTTTTATGCTTTGTTTTAGTCCGTCTTTATGGAAAACGTTTTTATCTTCTGCAGTAAAAGGCCATACAAGGCCGTTCATGTCAGCCAGGGTCTGACTTTCAGGAGTGAACCAGCAGCTCTTTGAAGTCTGAGCTATTTGGAGACTCGGCAGCTATAAGTATCTCAGAGCAAGACGTCCAATCTGAAGACCACCAGAAAACATTTAGTAAAGACGAGTAGCAGTTCATTAGAAATTCCCCTCATGTAGTTTTGGTCTCTTTAGATGTTGCTCTGTGGTTCAGGGACCTCCTGATTCCAGGTCAGCTGAGTAACTTTCACTGGAGTCAGTCACCACCGGGTCTCGGTGAACTAAAACCAGCAACTTTCTAAATCTGTTAAGCTGCATTCACACGTTTTGAAAAGAAGATTCTCAGGGCGTATTTGGACTGAAAGTTTGTTCCGGATTCTCAAGAGATATGAACTCTGGTTCTGTGTCGGACTGAATCCACCTTAAGACTGTGTCTGCACTGAAGTGGACTCTGGTGCAGTTCAGCAACAGTGTAAATGCAGACAGACCACACAGAGGAAGAGAGCAAAAGCGCTAAACCGTTTTAGTTAGAAACAAAACGCCCAGCACACAGAGGATTCTGAAAAGGGACAAACCATGATTTAGGAAAAATGTACTAAATGTAAACATTCATGGTTTAGTCTGTAGTTCAGGGACAGTTCATTTACAAAACATATATCGTAACTGTAAAACATGTCAGTTAGTCTAACAGCCAAATGTACAAAAGCACCCAATGATGAAAAGCAATAAAAAGACACTAAAGTAGATTTTAAAATGTGTAACAGTTGAGTAGATGTTTACAGAAAAGCATGTGGTTAAAAACAAAAATACCAGGTTTGGAAAAAAAGAAGGTGTGAAGAAAAAAGAAGAAACAGCAGAAGTTCAGTGGTGACAGTTGTGATAAATAATCAACCAGTGGAAGAAAGTGTAAGTGTTCATTTCTGTCAGACGTTGGACAAAAAACTGGCAGAAGTGAGAAAGCAAACCAGAGAAAATGAATGTGAGGCATTTGTTTGGTAATCTCCACTGACGGATGCAGTCTGCAGGATCACACCAGTTTAAAACAAACTGTTTAAAACTCACTGAGTCAGTCTAAGGAAGAAAAGAGTAAACGCTCTTACCTGAACACTAACTCGCCAAATGACCTTAAATCATCACAGGAGATAAGAAGTTCACATACGGAGACTCATTCTCCTGAATGTGATTCTGGATGAATAAAAAACAGCAAAAAGCTCAACTTCTGGACCGGACTTTGATCAGCAGATGTTTTTCTGCTCTTTCTGATGCCAGCGGTGCGGTTTCAACGTTGGTCATCCTCTCATTGTCTCAGCTTTCAGTAACACCAGGCTGACACGTTCTTTTGTTTTATTTCTGTTAGTTTTTTAAGGTCAGGTTGTGGTTTGAGCTTCAAATGGTTTATGAATCATTTAAAAGCAAAATGCTGTTTTTCTGCCATCCGTCTGGAAAGCTGTGTGTCCACATTACTTTGTGCTCAAAAGTTCTGTGAACTTTTCCTGAGAGAAATCTGCTCCAACCCTGATGTGGATCAACTTTGTGAAAAGTTCTCACATGAGCTCGTTCTGGGCCTGACGGCCTTCTGAATGCCTCAGCTGTCAGATCCACACATCGGAGCTTTCACAGGAAAGTTCTCGACAGCTGCAGATGTGACGGCCGGACATCTCTTTGCCCCGAAGAAGCTTTGATTTCATTCAGACTCCTGGAGACGTTTTGTTTGTAGATGATGGCGGCCCGGCGCTTGGAGGGAGGTGGAGTTGATGAGGAAAGCGGCGCTGTGGTTGAAGTCTTTAAGATGAATTTGATCCTGAACTTTTCTGCAGGTCATGGAGACAGCAGAGGAAAGCCTTGTTTTTATTTAAAGCCGCAGCTTTTCTCGATGCCGAGGACTGACCGCGAGCCTTTCGTTTGGGTTATCGGACCTGAATCCTATGGAAATACCTTTGTGTCTTAAATTTGTTCTTCCAGACATGGGAGCTGCAGGGGATACACTGACCTTCTCTTCTCTCGTGCTGTGAAGACCGTCTTACTTGAAGAAACCGCTTCCGTCCTCAAACTTCTAAACATTAGTGTTTGGCTTTGAAATTTGAAGTCAAACAATTGATGTTTTTGCTGAAAAACATGAACTTTGAAGGGAATGTTGTGTGTTTTTTAGGCCAAAGAATCGTGGTCTAAAAAAAGTTGGAGACCACTGGTTTAGAGAAAGACCAGAGGAGGTTTATGGATGCAGCGAAGGAGAGCATGAGGGTGGTTGGTGTGAACGAGGATTCACCGTGGAGACCCCAAAAGGGAGAAACTGAAAGACAAAGAAGCAGAACCATCAAGTGAACAGCTGCATCTGCCTGCACAGGAACGGTTTGGGACCAACGTTCAGTTTCAAACCTTGGTGACGTTCTGTATTCTTGAATCTGTGGCTCATGCAGATGAAATGTCACAGCTGATGAAGGTGATGCTTGAAGGACACGAACGTTCAAACTGCCTCTATATGCAGAAGGCAAACAAGTCCGGAAGTTTCAGCAAGCAACAAGAAGGTAGAATAAATGTTCCTGAAGAGCTTTGGTGTGATGTAAAAATAGCAGCGATGAGGACAACAGATCCAAAGGAAGGTGAAGGCTCTGGTGAATGTTTCCACCACAGGCTTATGTAAGCCTCCAAGCACATGTGCTGTGCAGCCGTGCAGATCATTTGGAGCAGATTGGGTTGCAGCTCGGGGGCTCGCTTCGCTCCGGCTGGGGAGCACGTACAGTTTTGCTGGCTCCAACCAGGCACTGTGAAAAAAACAGGGGTCGGGGGGTTTGGGGCTGCTAATGGAGGAGGGGCCGGCAAAGGCTGATGGAGTGACCGCAGAGGACTGCGGTGAAGCTCCTTCCTGACGTGGCTTCATGTTGGCGATGGGTGGAGCTCCAGTGGAGACATTGTTCATTAAAGTTTGGGTTTTATTTTTCTGCTGCGGCGGCTGGTGGTGTTTTTGCAGGACGAGTGGAGCACGTGATGAAGAATGACTCTGTCAGCATGTGTGTAATCGTTGTGCCGCTGTCGTTGCCCTCCGATGAGAAGTTAACACTCAACATGTGCAAGAGCGCTTGATGTCATGCTTGGCACCTCATGGGCATGACCTGCAGGAACTCTGGGTGTTTTTCTTGAGCTCCATCGCTGCTCCACTCCAGCAGCTGTGTTGAACTCAGTCGTCCATCTTGCTCATATTGAGGGCCTTACTCCCCCCTCGCTCCATTTTCTGAGCCACTTCTGAAAGCCAAAGCGAAGCCCAAGAAAGGACAAAATAAAAAACCAGCAGTTTGCCAGCGTCACAGTTTCTCAAAAACAGCACGAGCGCCGCCAGGAAAGAAAGGTTGTTTGTAGAAAGTAATCAGGAGCCAGACTACGCTCGCTGATAGAAGACATGGGGGCTGTAAGAACTGCAGCATTAAACTCAAACTCATCTATTTATGTGTCAGAGGAAGAGGCTGTGGAGATGCAGAGCTGGATGAGCATGCAAGATGTTTCCTCTCAGCTTCCCATTGTTTGTCCCGGCTTCCCTTCGAGTGAAGGGAGGAGAAAGGGAGAGTAGAGCTGCAGGAGAGTGTTTACATTCACTCTCTTTGTTAAGAAAATAACAGGACATAATTTAGCGCGCAGATATTAATGAGCCAGAGTTACAGTCAATAAAAACCGGTAGAGCTTTTTCATCTTAGCGTGTAAACTGCAGAGCTGCTTGTTAGCTGATAAATAAACAAGTTTGGTGGAGAAGCTTGAAGCGGCGCGACCTGCTGCGTTTCCTGTTGCTCCTGTTTGCTCCTGCACACCCAGAGAAACCAAAGATTTGGTTTCCTGGAGTCGTCAGTGTGATGATGAACTGCAGGACCCCTCTTTGCCCAGGATGTCCTGTTTGGGGGCTGGTCCCTGACTCCTGTCCCTTCCCATCACCCCGCTGAGTGGGACCGATCTGCAGGTGTCAAGTTAACAGGACCTGCAGGCACAAAGTGTGGACGACTAAACCTCACCTATCACGCCACTGTTCCTGCAGGGTCCAGGAAATCCTGTTGAGGTCAGAGATCAGCTCTTCTTTGGTGAAAAAGTGAAAGTATCACCTCAAATTTTTCCAATATACAATATTATCTGAACTAAATATATGTGTTTTAGTTTGTTGGCGTTATGGTACAAATTATGGTAAACTATCAAAAACATGAAAAGATTAAGAGTAAAACATGTTCTAAAATAAAGGCTGGCTAAAACCTAACATGTCTTAAAGACAAACTCAATCATAATTGTGTTTTTTGTGTTTTTAACATGTTCTTGTGCCATGTTCCTAATAATGGAGGACATATACTGAGAAAATTATGCTCAAAATTGCATTTCTGCTCTTACACTTATAAAAACACATGATGAGTTTGAGATGAACTCGAGATGAGTTTGAAACACTTTTAGGAGGACGATTTCAATGAAAAACCCATTTTCTTCTTATAGATTTACTTCTTAAAGTTATAGTTCAGGCAACACAGAGTGTAAGAAGATGAAAAATCTTCAGAAAGTCAAACCCAGAAGAACAAACATTGCAGGAGGTTTGGTAAAACTTCAGAAAAAGTACAATGAAAAAATGGGTTCGTAAATTTGGATACAATTAGGATTATCTCTGCAGTTGGAAAAGTGAGATCTCAGACTGAAAAAAAGTTCCTTTCTTCATCGGATTCAATAAAGCCATAAGGTAAAAATGACTGAAATAATCAATGAAAGCTAAAGTCTCATCAGAGATTCTCCTTAAAAGTTTTTCTAAACTTATGTACGGATTCTTTCATCTTCCATGTGTCCAGGGGAGGCAGACAGAGTGAATTAGTGGCACCTCCTGTGGGGCTGAGACAGTTTCAGTCTGGTGACACTTCTGGGAAATGCTGGGAGAACCAGAGGTAAATAGATCTGCAAGGTTCAGGCTGCACACGTGGCTTCAGCTTTCACGCAGGGAAAAAAAGGACTTTAACTTCCAGATGCCTGCAGGACGAGGCCCATCTGAAGGGGGAAGTTTGAGGCAGCTCTTTGTGCTTTGTGGTTTTACGTGAAAGAATGGCTCTGCGATAATAAGGCTGGTAAGATGTCCTCCAGAAAAGCAGCAGCCGCTGCCAGACCGAGGCTGCTTTAAATCACCTGAGCCTTGTTTCTCGCAGTTTTACGTCTCCAGATGGACTTTCTGATCGAAAGCAGAGATCATACCCGCTAATGTGCTGATCTGCGGCTGCTGCCCGGGTTGGTTTTGTCATTCTCTGTCAGTAATGGCTCTGCAGGTTTGTCCTAAGAAAAAAAAACGGGAAAATAAAGCGGATAAAATTGTTTCCTGCTTGCAGCAGCTGCAGAAAGGAAAAAAAAAGAGAAAAGCTTCCATCAAGTCACATTAGAAGAGCTGTTTTAATCAGAAGCAGATGTGGAACGTTAAAGCCTGTTACTGTAAGAGGCTTTTTCTCAAACAGTCATGATGTACAAGTCCATGTTAACCAATGTGGAACCCCCCCCCACCCCAGAAAAAAAAAACAAAAAAACTGCTGTCTGTGGGGAATGAAGCTTCCTGCTCACACCAGTGTGTCTTCATAAACATGGACCCCCCAGCCTGATATACACCCACCTGATATCCATCAAATGGCCATCTGCAGCTCTGAGTTCATGCAGCTTCAGCTTTGGTTGCATTTCACACCTCAGCGAGAGTTTGGACGTCAGTCTGCAGGTCACGGTGCAAAAGAAAACAAAGCCTGCGCTGCTATGCTGAGGATCATAAAGCGGTCAGGACTGCAACACATCTGTGTTTATGACGATGCTCAGTGAGTTTTATGATGATTGGACAAATCTGAAAGCCTGCAGTGTCGTGCCCCCCTTCAGTCTGATCCTCTGTTTCCATTCAAAGAAACAAACAACTGAAAAAGCGAAGGCAGACCTGAACACCTCAATTTACTGCGGGTTGAGCTGTGAAAAACAGTTTTTGCAGGTCCCACTGAGCCTCAGACAAGCCTGTTGTTACTGGAAGTCTCTCTACAGGCAGAGATTGGGCCAAATTCACACACGTGTAGAAATATGGAAAAAGCATCGCAAAAATACAAAGTTCAAACATAAAACTATGTTCATTTTCATACATTTTAGCTTTTTTTTTTTTACAGTAGTCTTGAAATGTAAATCACATCAACAAATAAAAAAGAGCAAAACTAATAATAAAAAACAACCCAATGATGATGATGTTGAGTTTTGATGAAGGAAGCAGAAGGATGTTTTCTGAACTATAGTAAAGAGTTGATCAATCACAGAGCATTTGCAGTGGGTGTGGCCAAAGCTTAAAGAAATATCTTCTGTCAAAGATATTGCCATAACTTCCAGTTGAAAAGGTGGACAAACATCATCCAGTCAGTGATGTCCATAATACCTACCTTTACTGGTTTATTTTCTCTCACCATGAAGTTTTGAAATGAAGTTTTGTTCTTGAAGAATATTTTAGAAAATTGATTTTAAATGTCTAAATGTTTTTAGACATTTTAAAAGAAGAAAAACCCTTTCTGAGCTGTTGCATAGAAACAATTTTAGAAAATCTATCATTTTATCTATGAATAAACTTGAACTAATCACAGACAAAGTTTGACTGCAGGAGGTAAAACGTTTCTCACATAAATTATCTCATAAATGTGTTTTTAGCTTAGTTAGACCAACTATAAACAGAAAACATCAGTAAAAGAAATGTCTATGTAGGTCATACTGTTAAGATCAACAGCATCAAACATCAACATAGCAGATCCTCACAACTTGAATAAGAAGACAGAATAATGTTTGTAGATACAGAGGAGTGAAGGAAATCTGAAGCTGCTTTGTTTTCTTCAAATCTAATGAGTTAGATTGGTAGATTTTCCTTACATGATTTGAAATTCAAATTGTATTCTTCGCATACATGTGCGTACAAATTATAATATGCGGTTAAATGTATTGCACAACTATCTGACAGTATGAGGAGAAAGATCATAAATTAGGTGATTGAGTAGAAAAGAATTTACAAAAATGCATAACAATCTATTCACATAAGGTCACAAAAAGTTTAAAATGTCCATAAAGAAGAGACCACGTTTAAGAAAGGAGGATCAACAGGAGATGCAGCAGTGGAATGCCTCTTTTTCAGAGTTCACCACAGCTTGGTGAAGCTGCAGGAAATCAGACGTCTTTGTTTTTGTTTTTGGTGATGTAAAGCACAGAGAAACACATTATGATCAAAGAAAACCAATTTGATGTGTGAAGATGATGAGGAGTCTCTGATCTTTGAGAAGAATTAGAACCAAGATGAGGCGGCGTTGTAATTAAAAGCCACTAAGTGACTGCAGGGTCAGAGGCCGCCTGGCATTAGCAGTTTGTCATCCGTGATGGCAAACTGCAAATGAAAAGATGCAGCTAAATAAAAGGGAAAGAAAGATTTAAAAACAAAAGTGAGCTATATAACAGTAAAATATCATACTAACCTGTGATCTGCTGGATAAAAATTATGCAATAACTGGAAAAGAAAAACCCGCATAAGGACTGCTGTAAAGAGTCACTCTGTTTTTGCTGCTCTTTGTTTTCCTGTTTCTGTGTGATTTGGGGCTGTGTCAATAAAGTTGTGGCTTCTGAAATGTCATAAATTATTCCAAGACATTTAGGATAACTGACATTAAGGTAAATAATGCAAATAAACATCTTAATGTAAGGTCTAAATGAAACTCATAGTTTGTAAAATATATGATACTAAAAAAAAGTGTTAAAAAAGCTTCTAAATGTTACATAAAAGAAATGTTTAAAAGCTTAAGTTATTTTCACGTGAATAAATGAAATTCATGTTTGCTCATTAAATTGCTTCTTGGTCTCTGTGCTGGTTGGACAGTAAAACACAGGAAGAGATGTGGAGGAAGTCGGAATCAACAGTCTGTGATTTGTGCAGGAACAATTGTAAAAAGGGCATTCCAACAGATCAACTAATCACCACTGCCTTTAAAATATCCTGCAACTATCCTGTTTTAAATAGCTTTCAGCAGTGGTCAAACAACATGTGAAGTAATTCGACTTATAGTGTCTTTTTATCATCTAGGAGCAGCATTTCTATGCTTTCTGGATGAATAACAAAAGAAAGTTGCAACTTACTGTAAAGATTTGGGTTTTCTCATGAAACTCAGTTTCATCATTCTGTTTCATGTTGGGCCAAACAAAGCAAAACTAGAAAAGCTTGGATTAGTCAGACTCTTCTGAAAGGATTAATAAAAGAAAAAGAAAACTCAACATTTTTGGAAAATTAAAAGGTCATAAAAAGCAGTGTCCATTAAGCCATATGTTAGGCAATTATTTTTTAATGTCCTGGGCTGAGGTAGAATTGTAGGTATTTTAAACTTTCCAAATTGTATTAACTAACAGTAAATATTAAGTTTGTCCACATTTTTGTTTTGACTACATAAACTACTTTCAACTGGAACAGGCTTTCTTAGTTTGAGACGAGTGTATGAAGTATGTGAGACTTATTGGAATAACTTCAAAAACGAAAAGAAAAATACCATCTGGGTAAGGTTTCTATTAACTTTTAATGCCCCTAGATTTGGTAAAATAAAAGACCAGAGTCTGGATATTTCTCTGAAAGAACTTTCCAAAAAAATGAAAGAGTAATAAAAACTTAAAGATGGCAGATTCTAGCACTAGTTAAACTCGGCCTATAAGTTCAAACAAAAAGTTTTTTTGTTTCATTGAAGGTTTGAAAGGGTTTTTGTGACTTAATGCAAATATTAAATATATTATTATATATATTATCATAAAAAATAAACAAAGCACCTATAAGGAGAACAAACTGTTCATGAAAACAACAAACTGCTACCAAACAAGAGTCTCAAGAGGTAAACATGACTTAACTGCTAAGCATGGTGGTGGAGGGTTTGTGATACGGGCTGATTTTACAGTTGCAGAACTAGAGTAAATCGTAAAGATTTTTAAAAATGAGTAAAATCAGGAAAACTCATTCTCTGGACAGAGTGCTATCAGGATTCTGTAAAGTTCTTCTAAGACGGACGTTTTGAATGTTTCTGTTTTTGCTGTTGGTAAAATTCTTGCCTCCGTATTTGTTACGAGCTGCATTCTCATCATGTTGAGGGTTTTCACCTCTGCTAAGCTGTGACTTAAGCTGCGTTTTTGGCTCGGTTTTAAGGGTTCTGGGCCAGCGTGATCCGCAGAGCATTAGAAGACGTATAATTACCGCTCTGTATGGTCATGTCCTCCTCAGACCTCAGCCACGGCCTCCATTTTGGGTTTTCCACCATTTCGCTCAGCGAAGTTTGGACAGAGTTGTTGGTGAAAGCGGCCAGATGTGATCTGAATCCGACTTTAATGCCCGAGTTTGTTTGTTTTTGGTGGACCCCCCCTTGCTCCTTCGGACCAGTGCAGCCGCAGCATGCCGCCTGTGGTTTTGGTCAGAGTGTGGAGGGCCAGGCAGCAGTTTGCACCGTGGCTCTGTGCACGCGAGCGCACACACCCCAGAAGTGTCGGTCTGCGCAGAGCGACTGACGGGAGGCTGAACACAAGAAAAAGACATCGTCTGAGTGTAAACCACATCAAAATCCAAACATCTGCTACAAGTGAAGAGTTTGTTTTATTTCCTTGATCATCAATGTCCCAAAAGGACAACAGTCACAGAGTTTGTCGTAAATCTCCCAGAGTTAAGATGTTTTCATGAATTCAAAAGGAGCCTGAAACATTCAGACCCTCAAAGAAGGCAAATAAAAACGGAGAAAACTGATTTAAAAACTGAAAACAAAAGTCCAAGTTTTGGATCGTTTTGGACTCGAACAACTGGAGACCCTGATTTTTCATCCTCCTTCACTTCACTTTGGTTCAATATTTTGCAAATATTCTCACAGCTAAAATGCTCCCAGCTTTAAAGAGAAAGCAAACAGAAACAGTTACAATAAAAAAAAACTTGGATTGTTTTTGTGCAATCCAGGCCAAAACCCTATCATGGAACATAAATTGGTCTTTAAGGAGAAGCTAAGGATTGCTAAAAGTGCTTTTCAGTGTAGTTCACTGTCCAGTGTACTGGGCAAGAGAGGACAGAAATGCCCCATGAGTCTGTCAGATATGGTCCTGACATGGTCCATTAGAAGACCAGTAAACTGGGCCCAGTTGAAGTTTAGTCAATGAGGACATTCATGCTCCTCTGACAGATAAAACGATTGGAAATTTAAATGAGCTCTGACAAACGTTTCAATGCTTTGATCATCTTCCTGTGCGAGTCTGAACCCAAATGTGTCAAATATCGTGACTCTTGCAAAAGACTTTACAGACACTGCAACCAAAGGAAGTAAAACAAAACACGTTTGCATCCTTTTTTTAACAGCGCATCATGTTCGGTGTATTGATTGGCTATGAACTTTGTCAGTTAACCTCCTCCGTGTGTCTCCTGCACAAGAAACGTATAGTTTGTCACATTTACATAAATCTTCATTTGATAAAACTGGACTTTTTTTTCTATGAAGGTTGGAACTGTGAGAGTTTAAACAAGAGAGAAAAGTGTGAAAATGTTCATGTCTATCTGAGACAAGTGTATGAAGTGTGTAGAGAGGAGTTTTACAGCCTCAAAACAAATAGAATCATTGATAGAAGGTCATGGCCAGCTGTCAGAAAACTAAAAAGACTGCCACACAGCTTTTGAATTTGTCATTTATGTTTTTGCCTGATTGGCACAAACACTTTGTCTGTGTTTGTTGTGTTTTGAAAGCTTTTTCTTAGTCATAAACTTAGATGTTTTTCTTTATCAGTGGTTTATCACCGATCAAAGCTCCCCCTCACCAGGTTTTTCCAACTGGACTGTAGTTCACTGACAGTTTCCTCTCAGAGTTTCAGCTGCAGAGCAGATCCTGCAGTTTGCTGATTGCCCTCACAGTCCAACTTTCGCCGATGGCTGAAAGTTAGGGGGAAAACAACAGCGTTGCCATAGTGACCCTATCGCTGCGGCAAAGAGCCATGACACATGCTCTGTTCTGCATCAGTGTGAGAACATCAGCCTCAGTCCCACACAGAGACAGGCGTCATTAACCAGCTGATAAAGGTGTGATGAATGCAAAGCATTGCTTAAAGCTGCTATTTTAAATGAAAAGTGGAACCCACTGGCTAACCTGACCGCTACGGTGAAGGCCTGATTGATCTGACTGACGCTGAGCCCACAAGAGGAGTTAAATAAAGTTTTGTTCGAACTCAACGTGCCGCAGGAGCAGATGGGATATCACGCTTTGGAGTTTTGATGGCAGCCTTTGTGAAAGCGACAGTGCTATGTTCCCCTTTCTTGGGGAGGTCATTTGTTTTGATGTTTACGTGTGTGTGGACGTGTCAATGACCAGGTCTCACTTGAACAAGAGATTTTATCTCAAGAGACTTCCTGGCAAAATAAAGTTTAAATAAGTAAAAATATATTCATGTCTCAGGATCATAAATCTGTGTGCTGATGTTTGAGTCTAAACCTCAATGCAAATCAAAAAGTTTCAACCATCATTGACACAAGCCACGCCCACACTATTAATCTAATAAAGTTTGAAAACCTTTTACTCTGTTTTGGAGCATTTTTCCCGTGTTCAGCACGTGGGACCGCTGTGGTTTGTGTGTTGAGCAGGTTTGTCAGAGGTGCGTGATCGCATGTTCTTCGGTAGGAGAGTTGACCTCATGTTAGACCTGAATATGAGACACTTGTAAAAATCCCTTTTTAGAAAATTATCTCCATTGTAAAGTCCAGACTAAGTCAGTGGTTTTTATCTGAATGTACCTTACTCCTTACTCCAGTACCTTACTTGTACTGTACTCATTGCTCACAGCGTAAAATCTTCCTGGAAGGGGCTGTTTTCACTTTACGATGTCATAAAGTGAGGACTCGATTGTTTTGTGAATTTGGAGGGGCTGGTGCTCAGAGAGCAGGGTTTTAGAGGAATGCTCAGAGATTCGTGAATGGATCAAAATACTGCTTTGGGGTTGTTTTTTTGTGAGGAATTAGTATTATAATGCACATTATAATGCTAAAAAGTTGATTTTGCTTGATAAAGACCCTTTAAAGCTAAACATTTTGTTTCTGTGGCTCTCACTATACCAACTGCACTTAGGGGTTGATATCCTTAAGGGAAAAATGCAAAAGTAGAGAAGTATTGCACTCATGTGGTGTTAGAATGACGGTCAAAATGATGGTCCGACTCAGAAAACACACGTGAACGTCAGAAAAACAACAACTCTTCCACGTGAATGCAGAATAATTTCTGTATTCCAGATTAACGGTTCAGATTAAATCGTTTGCTGGGCCGCATTTGGCTTCCGGGCCGTAGTTTGCCCACACCTGGTTTAGAGGATTCATACAGAAGAAGCCGTCTAGAAACTAAAGCCCACCTGCCCAACGCTTCAGCACATAACTGAACTTCAGTGAGCGATTCAGTCAGCCACTGCTCTCCAACAGGACGCCATGAAGGAGCTCAATCTCCATTATAACCCCATTTAAGGAGAAAAAAACGAAGGAGCCTCCTAACTACCTAGAGTCACGTCAAACTGAGATTCCTTTGTTTGAGCATTTGAGAAGAAACAGTGGGAAAAGGTTCTGCTGAACCTAAAGAAACAGAGGGTGGAGGACGGACTCAGCTGGCAGCATTCTGGTCTGCGCTGAAGGTTCAGCCAGCAGAACTGCAAAGCTGCACCTTCAGCACAGAAATCACTGCTCCATGTGATCCCCCCCACACACACATACACCCCGTCCATCTCACCCCACCCACGGTCCCCTCACCCTCCTCGTCATCCCTCATAAAACCACAGTTACTGTAAAGTGAATATAAAACCCATAATCTTTAGCATCTGGGTCGTCTTCTCGGCGCTCAGGATGCAGACCGCAGTGCGGCTGGCACACACTCTCCTGTTGCTGCAACGCTTCATTGTTGGGTGGGGAGGTGGGGGGTGGGGGGTGGGGGGGCAGACCCAGAACAACATGTTTCATTCTTGCAGAAACAGCCACACCCGCAGATTTGATGGCATTCGTTAGTTTTACCACATTATGAAGCGCCAACGTCCTCACGGTTTGTGTTTGCTGTGAAGAAATGAGGGTGGGGGCTGCATGGAGCAGGGCCCCCGCACCGGGAAAACAGCTCATAGAGGGGAAAAGCTCCACTGCTGGTGGTTCTAAAGGGAATCTGCTTGACTCAACGCTGATGCAGAACGAAGATCGGGAAGCTTGCAGAGATTTGGTCTGAAGTTTTCTTTTGGGCTCCTCTGCAGGGGGGGGTCATGTTTATGAAGGTCAACAAAAGCGTTACATAACTGTTAGTAACCCAAACCCATCATTTTATTTGCTGCACGGCAGATTATAGCGGAAAAAAACGAATATGCAGCAAAATTTTACGTTTGTTTAAGAACCACTAAGTTAAAAATGTTTTTTTTTTCCCGTTAGGTTGGGGTTGGCTGGACAGCGCATAAACAGGTGATGGGAGTGGGGGCGGGGTTGCATTCCACCCACAACTCAGATTTGAAATTCTGAGGAGCCTTTGCTGCTCTGCAGAAACAATGTTCTAGAAAATGACAGATTTTTTTGTTTTATTTTATTCTTTGTCTAAAACTTGCATAATCATAATTAAAAGAACACCAGGAACGCTTTTACAATGGATCAAAAGATGATCGGAGTGGGTTTTTAAAATCATAAAATTGGAATTTAGCTTAAAAACTTCAAACTTTTGGGATGTAAAGTATTTCACAGCCAAAAAATGAGCTACTTTTTGTTGGTTCAATTACCATGGATTTAATTTTGTTCATCCTTAAGAATTAGAGGGGTTTTTTTTAGACTCGCAACAATGAAGCTGCACTCATTTAATTGAAGAAGTATTATTACAAAGTAAACAAACCTTCATACTGTTTTTAAAATCACTTCAGTTTCAAAGTCTGAATAACTCAGTATTAAAGAGTTGTTCTTATTTTAGCCTCATAGAGGTGTGTCCCCCTTCAGTGACTCGGCTCAGATCTGGAAAATCAGCTGCAGATTTTCACCATCTTGGAGGTCTTTTGTGAGGATCGAGGCTCACTTACTACAGACGTCTTCAGGAGTCATTTAGAAAACGGATCCTGCTGCTGCCAAGAGTGAATCCGCTTTAGGAACATCTCTCCTGATCTGGTTCAGCCTCGGTCTCATGGAACAACGAGGACAGCCATCTTTGTTTTAAATGTGAACAGACGTTTAAGAAGTTTACATTGATTTAAGGCAATAAAATCCCTTTTTTTGGTCACTTTTCTTAGTCTTTCAGCAAATTTTGAAACCACCATGAGATTATCTGGAAATCTAATCAGTTTCAAAATTCCTGTTTTTAACGTCCTTCGTTTTTCCATTCGTTACTAATTCACTTTTAGTGCTGTTAGGGTTCCTGAGGAATATTACTGTTCAGCTGGGTTTAGGGGTGGGGCTAACCATTAAACTCCTCCCCTTTTCTCTCAGAGAGGGCCTTTCCCAAAACTAGGAGTTTTTCCTAATTTTCCTGGGATTTCATGAGTTAAAAAACTCAAACATGGGTTTAAATGTTTGAGCCGGTTTTACATTTATGTGACAAACACTTGCAGATGGAAATGATTGATTTATCAGTTTTAGCTGTTTGAGGTTTCACTGATCACAAAACGCTTTCGCTCAGATTTCTGTTCAGTCTGACTTCCAACAGAATCCCACAGAGCCCTTTTTTCATTTAATTCTTTTATTGTGTTTTTCTTTTCATGTGTTTTTTAAATATTCCCTCCATCCCCTGACAGCTGAGGTTTATTTCCAGTTTTTAGTTTGTACTTTTCTTCTGTTTTTTTTCTCATCTGTGTAACAGGAGTATCTTTTCCAATACATCAGTTTAAACATATCAGAAGTTAGCTGGATGAAAACCCAGAGTTAGTTTTTTTCTTTTTTTTTAGGTATTAAAACTGTGACCTAAAATTATTTAAAAACTAAAGTTTTAGATCCAGGACTTTGTTCAGGACTATTTTCTGACTTAAATGCTAAAAATCTCCAATCTTTTGGTTATTTTCCATTTTTAATTTTGAGACAAAGGAGATATTTAAAGAGCCAGTTCCATTTAACAACAAAACAAATCTGAATTTAATAAAAGATTATTAAATAAAAGATCATTTCTTTAGCTCATTTGAAATGTAAGCCTGCAGGATGAGCAGTTTACTCAGAATCAGTGAGATGAGAAGCAGAGATACCATCTTCTCCATTGGACATTGAAATAAGATTTCATGAAAATGTAATTGTGAAAAGTTTGCAGAAAAGCAGGCAATGCTTTCAAGAACTGGATTTTACGAGTGTGTTTGTCATATTGAGTCATGTGGGAGTCGCCTCGGCTTCAGGCTCCGTGCAGAAGCTGGCCAGTGTTTGCAGATGTAATCAAGTTTGTTTTTTTGTGATTATTAGCTCTGAAAACATTGTGTTTGTGTAGGGTGGCCTCCTGAGAGTCCAGAGTTTTCTCAGTGATGTGGAGCGTTTTAGGATCTTCAGAGGTCAGACAGAAAGGCCACAAATCAAATGTTGTGTCCAGCAGCTCCTGCATCCCACAGACATGTCAATCAGCTGATGAAAAAAGGATTGCAGGCCTTTTCCGATGGATGGAGTTTGCTTTGGAGTCTCTTGATGAGACAATGTACAATATAACGTTGTGTCAAAAAATGATAAAGATTGGAAAACAGTTAAAAACAGACAAGACAGAGGTTTTCTCCAGAAAAGATGAAAGAAATCATTTTCTGAAAAAAGAAATGGAAAATATATTTTCTATTTATAAATCAGCTGTAGATTCTTAAAGACTTTTAATTTCTCTTCATATAAGAACTCGAGTGTTCTCAGAATCTGAAGGAATCCCTGTGTTAGGATTGGAGTCATGATGACTCATTTAAACTACCACCACTGAAGTTAATTTTTCAAAAAAAGGACAAAAAGCCTCACTTTTGTCATTTGATTTGTTTTCTTTTAAAGTTAGAATGTGTGTTTCCGGGATTTACACATTGCTGCATTCAGTACTTGTTGAATTTTTTGTGTTGTGAGTCACTTTCAGTCTCTCAGAACTTTCAATTTGAAACTTGTCTGATTTTGGCTTCCTGTACCTGCTTAATCCATTCTAGTACTTTATTACTTTGCATTTACGAAGAATTTTATGGTGTTTGAAACTGTGGACTACATAAAACAGTCACTTTCTTGACGCTTTCTTTTATTGACCCTCTGCCATTCAACAGGTATCAACCGAAGCTCAATTAGTCAATCAGTTAGTAAAAGTACATATTCATTATACAAAAGTAATAAATTATCATGAGTGAACTGAATAAAGTCTCAGACTGTGTGTGACTGAAGAGGAGATGAACATGGATGAAGGTGAAACACTAGTCCCTCATGAACTGAATTGTTGCAAACGTTGTCGTACACATAATAAAGTTTGTGTGTTTGTTGTGTTGTTTTTCCTCCCGTAGACCCTGCTGTGAGTCTGAACTATCAATGACAGATGAAACAGACTGTAGGAACTCCCGTCTGACTGGTTTGTGCATTGACTGTTCCCTCTGCATTTGGCCTCAGAAACTAAGCAGAAAAATCGTTTTGAAACTATTTTTGTCCGCTCACATGTGGTTTTATTTAAATTTCCAAAAACAGTTGGCAGAAATCAGTCAGATACTTTGGAATCTTCCAGTATTTGGAACTCATCATGCCGACCTGTTGAGAAGAGAAGCACAGGCGACACAAGAGCTGAGCGTCTGTCCTCGTTGGTTCTTCCTGAAGATGTTGCTTGGTTCTGGAGGGAACGTCCCTCAGACATCCAACAGCATTTGTCAGGAGTTTTCTGGCGCAGGTCGTTGCTTTGTGTTTCAACACTTTGGGCCATAGGAGCTCTGGGACTCAACCCTGGATCCTAAAATAGATCCCACGTGGCCGGTTTTAGAGTTTGAGGCTCATTTGATGTGTAAAACACATCATCAGCTCAGTTTGAAGCTGCATGGCAGCGGCTGCAGCGTGTGTGTCCTTGCTCTTGTTTGTGTGCTTTTGTCAGTGGTTATTTGTCTATTTTCTGTCGGGTTATGAAGCCACATGAAAGCGGCACAGAGCCCAGTGAGATTTTCTGCTTTTTCCATCACAAAGACGATCAAAATAAGTTGGCACAACCTCTACTACTGTGGGTTTTTACTGATGTCAGGCCAGACTGTACCATCAATCTGAAAGGTAGGGGTTCTGACCAGCTGGACAAACTTTTGTGACACCGAAGGCACAAAGCTGCAGTTTGAAAAAAAAAAAAAAAAAACCTTGAAAACGGAATACTTCCAGGTGAAAATGAATGTTTCCAGACAAGCTGCCCGACGGTCCCTGCTTCCAGATGGTTCTGAGGCCACCTGCGGTTCCAGACGTCGTACCTGTCCGGTTCCCCTGGGTGGAAACAAACAGCCGCGACTTCAAAACAACCCAGCTCGCACTCGTTAATCCCGCTTTCTCAGCGTGTAAGAATTCCCATGTGGCTTGAAGCCTTTCACTAATGAAGAGCAATGAAAATGAAGAGAAGGTAATGAAAAATATTCAGCCACAGTCCAATGAAGTGGCGGGTGAAGCTGATGACTCCTCCTGATGAAAGCCACATGTCCCTTTTTATGGAAGAAGTTGTTTTTGTGGCGCAGATCCCTGGTGTTGGTGGGGAATGAACTCCTGATGGTGGATTCAACAAAGACCTTCAGTGACCGTCTCACTCAAGTCTGACACTATGAATGTGTTTTCTTGACGTGAAAAGCTGATTTAAATTCAATATATAAAAGGATTCTGGGGGATTTATTCCCCTGACTTCAAGGTGTGGTCCGTCAAACCAGAAGTTTACCAAATTTTCCATAGACGACGTGAAAGTAGTCGCCTCCAGACTGAAGTAAAAAGTAAATATCTGCATGAAACCTGAGGAACAAAAAGAAGAGGTTCTGGAGAGCAGACTGATGTGAAAAAACAAGAAGAGTCAAATCATCTTGATGCAGCACATGGTGGAGCATCTGCATCCAGTGTAAAAACGGTTCTCATATCTGCTGGGATCACAACAGATCCTTCAAATTCCCTGATCAGTTCAATTTGATCCTCTTTAGACAAGCGTGTGTGGACACTTTTTGGCAGATTGTTGGATGACGGTTTTCTGTGGAAGTCCTGCACAGAAAGGAGCCTTCGGTTTGGCTTCTTGGAGATGCAAACGCTAAACAGACGTGACTGTGCATCAGTGAAAGATAATGTTACAGAAAGCTCGGCTCAGTTTCAAATACTTTTTGGCTCAGAAACGATCTCATGATTTATACAGAAACATCAACAATGCTGCATTTTTTTTCTCTTAGGTGCTGTTGGGATGTTTTCTATTTGAGATGAACAGTTGAAAGGGAAGTTCTGGCTCCATGTGACCTGTAGCTTTGCTAATATGTCAGATTTGTCACATTATCAGTATGTGTTAGTTAAGGGATATCTTAGGCCCTGCTGTTTTTCTAATCAATGTTTAAATTACATCTAACCAGGAAGGTGAATGCAGAGCCAGTCCCAACCATTGACTGGATCTGAGAACTGGACTGAGTGAGAGTGACGTCATTCATAGAAAATTGCTTCTTTCTGGCTCCAACTAAATGCAGTCAGTTCAGAAGCCATTTTTTTGCAATACAGACGCCGCCATGTTGGAACCAGACATCGACAGTTAGCAGTGATTGGTCCCTGTTGGCCTGAGTCAACTTTTCCATGACAAGCACTTGAAAGCGGGCTGGCTACATGACATGTGTCAAACTTTTAGAATGGTGATGGTGGGGGCCACCAGGCTCCACCTACTTTTACTGAAGCATCTGATTGGTCAGTTTATAACTTAGATAACTTTTAAAATACCACAAAAAGAAGATTAGCAAGAACATGTTAAAAAAGGTATCAGAGCAAGAATTCTACTCTGACAAATAGAAAGACTGAGTAACAGCTGTTTATGTTAACTTTAGCTTCTTGGATCAAGCGGGTACTTCCTGTTTGGACAGCCAGGGGGGCGGGGTCACAGTCCAGTTCACATATACAGTCAATGTTTCTAGCTGATAGAGACAACCTGGACCAGAGGCTTCACAAAAGCAATAAAACGTTTATATTTCATGATACATTAAGGATCAAATAGTCAAAAATCTAAAGAAACATATTTGATGATATTTTTTCCAAATATTTGATGATTATTAATAATATTTAACAAAATATTTGGATAGAAGTGAACTCAAGTGTCTTCTGAAAAGATTTCAGTCTCTTCCAGTAGCAAACTGGACAGAAGTTTTATTGGTTGTATTGTGCTGGTGGTTTCACCTGCAGTGATTCTCCAGTCCTGCTTTGGGTCCAGGTGGAGACAACGTCTCGCTTCAAGGATCTGGTCCAGGCGGATTCGGGTTTGTATTCCTGTCACTACAGGTGGGGCAGAGGTAGAGCAGTTGACATTTGATCAGAGGATTGCAGGTTCGGTTCCTGCCTTGCCTGCCCTTGGGCAAGACACTGACCCCCACATTGTTCGTGGTGGTTATAGGTTAGCACCAGTGTTGGGCAGCAGTGTGCATGGATAAACGGGACTGTAACTGTAAAGTGATTTGGGCCTTAAGGCAAAATAGAAAAGTGCTACATAAGTAAATGGCATTTACTGAGGATGATGATCAGTGAAAAAATCCATGGAGAGGTTCACTATGTGAAGTTGTAAAATTAAAAATGACCAAAGGTATTTCCTTTCAATGTAACAAAGTTATGTGGTAAAATCACGTGACTTCCCGTCACCCAAAAACCACCTGTGTGCTGACACGTGCAAGAGGACCTGACTGCAGACAACAAAATGGCACCAAAGCATCATTAATCCTTGACCGCGTTACTGTTAAGAATCGTAGGTTCTGCTTCCAGCTAAAGCTGCAAAATTTCCAATGATGTGTTTGGGCGCAATCTTGTCTGTAACCAGGTCCTCCTCAACACATGCACCCTTTAATTGAGTCCACAGTGCCCCCGGTGGTTGACTGGAGTATGAGACACAATGCAAAAGCAGAGAAATATCATGTAGCTGCCATTGTTTTGGTAATGTCACATGATCAAGAGATGGCTAGAATATGGATGGGGATGAGCAGGTATTTTTTTGGTGTCTCCTTAATTTATCACATTAACCTTGAATGATTTTTGGACATCTTAGAATGTTTTTTTTTCGTTGTCACTTATTTTTGGTTAAAAATAAACAAAAGGACTATGTTGACCAAAGCATATTTATTTGTTTTAGTGCTTTACCAACAAAAGGCCTGCTTCAGCATCCCCGCCGACTAGTCAAGCCTCAAAGTGGCTCCAACTTTGACAGAAAAAATACCAGGGCCGCCACCCCCTCCATACACAACCAAGCAAATAAGGAAAAAACCTGCAGGTGAACAGGTGCGCCACGTCAAATTCTCCCTCTGATCGTGTGATATGGCCAAAAAAACAGTCACTAGATTCCCTTTAAGACACGTTGACACGTTTTTAAATGATAGTTCTTTGACTTTTGTTTCTGTGGACTCCAGAGGCTGAACATGGAAACATTTTCCTGGATGTCTTTTTCTGTCGTTTTAGAAATATGAGACTATTTTTTGGTTTTATTAAATTTTAAATGTTTTTAAAAATCTATTAACAGATGAGGGCTTTCTGGTCAAAAGAAACAGGTGAGCAGTTGATAAGCTGCTCTGCTTCTTCAACCTTCAACCTGAAAATGAAGCAACAAACTCCTGAATTGATGTTCTGGATTTTTTTTTTCTTCCATCAGTATCAAACATGAACTTTTATAATAATTTCCATAGGACTGTGATGCTTCAACTGCAGTTGTCTTGTCATCGTCCCACATATCAGCGATCCCTGAGGACTGATGAGCCCAGAAGTTCTGGAGAACTTCATCAGAGAGGATTTGTTGAGACAACATTGAGGGGACAGCTCAAACGTTTCCATGTCAGCACGATGTCCGTGCTTTCAAGAACAAGCGAGCGTTCCCATGATACTTTTAGAAGTTTCACACGCCCGGCCTGCTGAACTCCTGTTTGTGGATGTTTATAGGGATAAAATGTAGAAACAAAAGCACCTCCCTCCTCCTCCTCCTCCTCCTCCTCCTCCTCAGGGCTGAACAGGGTCCTCGTGCCGGGACGGTCTGCCTGGCAGGCTCTTGATCAGCTCCAGATGCTGGAGCGTTGAAGCCTCTCTGCTCTGATGGATGGGGGTCAGGATGAAGTTGGGAACGGCCTTTCTGAACTCGCTTCACCTCCAATGCTGCCTCGCCTTGTGTCTCCGTAACGCTCCATCTGCCTCCTCGCTGCTGCTCGCCGTCAGGCCGGCTGCTGGTTTCTGTTGCGCTGAGCCGGCTCCATTCTGGCACGCCGCCTCACTTCAGCTGAGGGTTTAATTGACTCTTTTATAGTCAGGGAGTAAATCTCAACAGTGATTTATATTGCTGATAAACAGAACCAGTTTTCGCTCAGCTTTTCCATCCACCACACTGTGAACTGTTAATTATAGTAAATGAAACCAAAACAGCTCATGCAAACCTCCAGTTGAGCAAAGTTTTCCACTCCGAAAAAGTTCTGCTCTGCATCAGCCGGCTCTATTAGCTCCCCAAACCCCCAAGAACAGATCACTTTTCCTTAAATTGAGGGTTTGAGAGTCTTTGAAAACAATCAAAACAAGAGTTCTCTGTAAACTGCTCTCTTTTGTTCCTTCAGGACCATGCCGGCTCTGCTCAGCTCTGCCGTCCTGCTGCTGTTTGGCTTCCTGATTGGCCTGAGCTCCTCTCTCGACCCAAGAGACCCCAATGTGTGCAGCCTGTGGGAGAGGTGAGGCCTGTCCGGCGGTGTCCGGCGGTGACGAGCAGCGGCTGTGATGTGGTTTTCTTACACACAGAACAGAAAGCAGAGAAACTGCACAGCAGATCTTTCCTCTGCTCAGTTAGTTACTTACTTCCCTAAATTCTTTTCTCTTAACTCTTAGTGGTTAATACATTTTTTCCTTTACATTTTTATTTAATTTTTACCTTTTTTCTACTTTTATTTAATCTTGAATTAAACTCACTTGAAAACGTCAGTTTCACCTAGTTTGACCAAACACCTTCATAGCTGAACTCTGAAACAGTGTCTTGAATAAGTGACTCATTGCTTCCATCCTGGATGACCCCTGTTTTCAGCTTCACCACTTCAGTCAAAGAGTCCTACTCTCATCCCTACGACCACGTGACAGAAGAGCCGTGCTCGGACCCTCGCACCTCAAACCGATGCCTCCGCCACAGGTAGGAGGAGCAGCGACGGTCTTCTGTTTCTCCTGGTGTCTGTGTTCTCTCCAAGCAGCTTGGTTCTCTGCTGTTCTTTCAGAATCACCTATAGAACAGCCTACAGACAGGCTGTGAAGACCGACCACCGCAAAAGGTACCAGTGCTGCCCCGGGTACTACGAGAGCGGAGGCAAATGTGTCCGTAAGTACCTTTGTTGGGATGTTAATTGACAGCCTCAGCATCACAAAGTTCCTGAATAACTTTAGTCACATAAATGAAATGAAGTACAATGAATCTGAAACAATAAGAAACTCACGTATTAAAAGAAAAGCTAAAGGCTTTGGCATTACTTTTAACAAAGGAGTCAAAATGCAGGCCTTGAGGGCAGCCATCCCGCTGGTTTTTGTAAAAACCCAGTCTTAACCTGCTGCTGATTACCTTGACAGAGCAGTGATACATTCATTTTAAAAAATGTAAATAATTCTAATAAATATCTGTTTGAATTACAAATGAAACTTTCATAAAACCAGGGTCTCTGGAATTTAAACTGGAAAAAGAAGCGGTACAGTTAAGTGAAGAGAATTCCACTTTTCTGATCTAACTTATAAACAAGTTTTCCATTTGCTTTGATGAATTTGGAATTAGGAGATGAAACTCAGGGTGTATTCAGACTGGACACGTTTGGTTTGCTTAAAGTGAACCAGAGTTCGTTTCCCAGAGATGTAAACAGAGCCGTAAGGAAACGGGGTATATGTGGGGATCGTGAGCTACAGTCCCGCTGTGTCTGGATGACGGCCGCTTCCGCCGTGTTTCCGTCTCTCTCTGACCAGGTCTGAAGCAGACTGTCATGCAACAGTAGCAGGAAGGGTTCAGGATATCCCGATGTCCCGAAAGGGATTACCTCAATTCCCGTCTAAACCATTGACTTTAGATTGAAAGTGGCCGCCTCCACCGCGTGAATCGCGTTCAGTGTGTGAGCACCTTTAGGATCAGACTACACACAAATCACATGAACAGCATCAATAATCTCCTTACACTGATATCAGGATTTTTTGGGGGTTGAAAAATGAAAAATCTGTGCAAGATGACTGCATCTCACCTACTTTCCCCCTTCCATGCTGTAGAAGTGTTCTCCATGACCTTTTGCTCACAACACGCCTGTAGAAAGAAAAGGACATGAGCATTGTTCCTCTACGGCTTCTCTGACCCGTCTACGACCTTGATATTTCGGGCGTGCTTCGTACCTTTGCCCGTTTTTTGCCCACAAACAGCCCGCATCCACCCGTCCAGGCAGCTGTGGCTAAACTGTTATCTGTGGTTGAGACTCGTGTTTGCAAACCATCACAGAGGTTGGTGTGCAGCTCCTGTCCTCAATGATGTTATCAGCCTGAGCTGCAAGAGCAAAATGCTTGTGATGGTTGTGGTTTGTGACCAACAATGACACATTTCTTCACATAGTAACTCTTCATTGTTACTCACAGCTAGCATCTTGTCATTTTTTTTCTTTTTTTTTTTGGTATGAACAGCATGTGGTGCTTAATAACCAAAATGACGGTTTTGTTCCCCAGCGGAGCTTCTCGGCTGCTGGAATGTTAAACATGATTGTTTCGTTTCAGCAGGTTTGGTTTCATCAGCAGAACATCTGTTTGCTTATTTTGGGAACACAAGAACCCAGATTTTTTTTATGAACTTTAAGACGACTGGATGTAAAGTTGGGGTGTAATCTCAGATTAAACCAACAGCAATTTTACAGAGCTCTCATATCAACCCTTCCCTCATACTTTGGTTAAGATGTGTTTTTGTATTTATGTGGGTTTGGACTGTCTAATAAAATCCAGAACCATTCTCTGTATCAGCTTGACTTCCATTAGAGCTCAGTGGAGTCAGAGCTTTTCACAGCCTAAACATCTCTAACCTAAAAGAAAAAAATCCGTAACAGATGGATTTTTTCTTCACGTTTTTAGGAGAAGAAAAACTTTCTAACGAAAACTTTTAGTACAGATTATTAAAAGTGGTTTTGGTTTGACCAAATTCTTAAACCAAACCCAGAAACTGAGAAATAATCTAATCTAATAATATGTCCTCACAGTTGTTGGACTAAACTCTGTAAAAGCTTTTAGAGCTGAAGTCTTATAGTCACATGTCTAAGGATCATGTGACTCTAATTGAGGTGAAATTTTGATCTCATACATAGAAATGAGCAGAGATAAATACCTGGTACTGAACAGTGCAGGTGAAGTTTTCCAGATTCCTTGTATTTCTTGCAAGATGATCAAATGTAAATTAAATATGTGTACAAACAAACAAGTAAACAAGAATTAATATCATATCCATTCACATTTTAGTTTGATAAAGTTTAGTTCTGTTCCGCTCTGTTGTTGTTCCACATCAAAATAATCCAAAGGGAACATTATTAGAACATTCTGGTACACTTTTGCTGCCACAATGTTTGTCGTCCGCTGTGACGGTACTTTTTACGTTATAATAAAATACCGTACCTCAATCCAAATGGTATTTTCCAAAATCGATTTCTCATTTTGAAACAGTTTTTTAATGGCAAAGGTCAATTTGATTCAATTCGATTCAAACAGATTGATTTGGTTTGATCGTAGGAAATGAATCTGATACATTGATTAATAATTACACCCCTATCTATGACCCAACAAAAACCTTAGATTGTGTTTGAATTCTCTCACTAGTCCCTATCCGTAAAAGACTTTGCGGATTTCTATCCATCTCTGTCCACAGAGGCAGGACTATCCAGAGACCTGAATTTTAATGCAATTTAGGTACATTATGTCAGTTTCATTGCATCATTTTGTCTAAAAAAAAATCCACCAGAAGTGCAACGGTTGAAACAGAGAACCAGAGTTCAAAAGAGAAGCAGACCTGTGCATCCATCTTCAGATCTCCACCCTGCTGCTTCTGCGGACAGAACCGTATAGAAATAGCCAAACGTTTAACCACACACAGCTTAGCACGGGTTTAAAAAAAAAGATTCCTGTGCGGTTTCAGCCACGCTCAACGGTAATAACAAGCTCTGTGTTTGTCCTGGAAAAATCTGGAACTCTGAAGATAAATGTTTGCCGTTCAGCGGCTTCAACCTGCATTTATGGTTGCTTGCAGTGAGTGGCGGTCTCGTGCCACGCTGCTTCCAGTGTTTTTCCTTTTGCCATGGAACTACTCTGAAAAGCTGAGTCAGAAAATAGCTGTAATTGAGATGTCATCTGAATTCTAAAGCTGCTTTAGAGTCCGCTCTGCAATGGTTCCTCATTCCTCAACACATGCAATTACATGTCATGAAGCTCCCATCTGACGACAGGCTGGATCTTCTGGCAGCAAGAATGGAAAATAATCTGTTTATTGTGTTTGAAAGAAGGCACTACGTCTCAGAAGAAAACAGTTGTGCTTTGTTAAATTGTTAGTCTGTGTCATAAATATGGGTTTCAGGTCAGCTAATTGAGAGCGGTTATGGTGTGAGCCACTAAAGGACTTTCCATTAGCTCCATTCGCATCTTCACACCGTCAGCGCAAAAGCTGAGCTCTGCTGCTGGGATCCAAGATTGAACTATGAGAGAAACCGATGATGATGAAGAGATTTTGATTCAGAAACACTTTGCATTTGCAATTTAGCATGCTGAATACAATAGATGTGTCAGCACTTCTACATTTTAACGTATTTTAACATTTTTATTTTGTTAGTTGATTTTTTTTTTCTCTTCTTTTTTTTTTGTTAGTTGATTTTCAAACTATTACAAAAGTAGAAAACTTGTACAGAAGTCCCTCCTGGGCACCAAACATTGTTTAACACTAAGTAATACTCACATTGACTTATTTATGTTTGAAGTAGTTATTTCTTTTACAGACATTAACTGAGATACCGTTAACAGAGACGGGAATCACGGAAAGCTTTACGGTCAACAGTCTGACAGTTTTTTCTCTGCGTTTGGGTCACCTAAAACTAAAAGTTCTTAGTGTTTTCCAGTGGATCTTTTAGATCAATAAGCAACTTTTCACTAAAGGTCAATAGTGTCACTTTCAGGTGAACGCAACAGTAGTTTTACAAAAATGTAAAAGAAAGTTCTGAAATATAGAAATCTCAAAAGCCCTAAAAACATATTTTTGAATGAGCTGACGTATTAATCATTTCTAATCATCATCAGCTGATTTTAGACGTTTTACTTTGAAAATACCTTTAGCACATGTTTTAACTGTATGTTTTAGTCTCTTTCTTGGTTCATCTTTAACCCTCAGATGTTCCTTCCACCAACAGCTCACTGCAGCAAAGAGTGCGTCCACGGCCGATGCACGGCTCCGGACCGCTGCCAGTGTGAGGGCGGCTGGCGAGGCGAGGACTGCTCCAGCGGTAAGACCCTGCCTCTTCCTCCATTCTACACCCTCTGCTCGCCAGTTTATAACCGAGGTGGCTTTAGTGATGGAAACAGCACAGGAGCGTGGCGTTAGACACTCCAGCTGAACTCTGAGCTTCACCCAGTTAAAAGTCTGTTTTTCTTCTCGCTCTGCTGCCGGTTTCTGAAGAAACAAAGCTTGCCATGACTTGGAAGCCCCCCCCCATCTGACCTCAGAGTTTAACCATCTTTGGAGGGTATCTGGTGATGCTCTGACAGGAGGAGGACGGAGGAGGGGAAATGGAAAACGTCCTTCTCCTCCACGTCTCCTCTTACACCGCCCGTCCACCACAACCCTCACTTAACTCGTCTTCTTCCAGACCTCCTTCTCCCCTTTCTCCTCCGTCGCTGTAATGCAGTCTTTTTTGGCAATCAGACCGTCACTTCCTGGATGCCTGTGTGTTGAGCTCTTTAACTGTGGGATGGAGGAGAGGGGGCCTGATGTTTTCCTACTCAACATTCAGAGCCGTTTGCTCCTGAATGTGGAGAACAGATGAGGGATTTGTTTACTGAAAACATGTTAGCAGTCAAACATCCACACACATCTATGAGTATTTCAGCTAACTGCATTACAATTTGCAAACTAATACTTGAACAGAAGCAGCTTTTCTTGACATTTCTCCAATAGCATTCAGCTCATAAAGTACATTGAATGTTACATACATGTTTCACCAAAACAAAAGAAAGTGAACCATTGAAAGGATAAATAATAGCTCTGCACTAAAGCATGTAATCTGAAATAACCTTCACAATAATCCATTTACAAACATTTGTCAATGTTTGTTAATCCCCCTTTCACTAAGAACAAAAATCAATACAACCAAAATGAATGTACTTCCAATTTGTTTTTTCATTTCAATGTATTCCACTATATTTGTCTACATTTTTTTTTTTCACAAATGTGGATAAATCAATATCTGGATTTCTGTGGAATAAAGAACCCTAGAATAAGGAAAACTATCCTCCAGCAACACAGAAAACATGGTGGGCAAACCCGCCCTGATTTTTCATTTTCTACTGCTGGGCGACCCACGTAAGAGCCAAGCTATACTGGGAAAAAAATTCAAAATCTCAACCCACCAAGGCAACCCCAGAAGCGTTAAGTAGGGTAAACACTTCTCGTCTTCACACCTCCCTCAAGTCATTGCTTTGCTCGAAGCTCCTTACTCTCAAACTACACTTTCTTCTACAAATCCCGTTGTGAAACATTCTCTTAAAATGTGGGCACAGTTTAGGTGAGAATTTTCTCTTAGACGCCAGTCAACACTTGGTCCCATTGTTAAAAAAAAATCCCCGGTTTACACCTTCAGCCACAGACAATGCTTTTCATGAATGGGGCAGAAAATGAATTGGTACAATTGAGGATTTGTTCATTGATAACACATTTGCTTCTTTTGACCAACTAGTGACTAAATTCAACATCCCTCCGTCCCATTTTTTTCAGATTTTTTGCAAGTACGAAGCTTTATGTCAAAATCATTAACTCATTTCTCATTCCGTTCGCTCGATTCTCTTGCTGACTCTAAGAAAGCAAAAGTTTACTCTTTGCTAAACACAGAACCCTTGACAACACTTAAATCTCACTGGGAAGATTTGGATTTTTCTGAAAACATTTGGAATGTAGCCTTAGATAGAATACATTCATCCTCAGTTTCTCTATGCCACTTGGTTATTCAGTTCAAAATTGTACATCCAATTCCACTGGTCTAAAGCAAAACTCACAAAGTTCATCCTTAATATCAATCCAATCTGTGATCTTTGCAACCACTCAACAGCCACCCGCTCATTTGTTCTGGTCCTGTGTGAAAATGGATCGCTGCTGACAGTCAATTTTTAATGTAATATCTGATGTTCTGCTAACCCTTACATACATGAAGAAGCTGATGCAGCTTTTCACAATAAGGCACCAGAAGCAGCATTTTTTTATAAAAGATTTGGAGGGAAGTTTGATTTTTTCCTGCTTTCTTAGTTTAACTCTTCAATTTAATTTTATTGATATAGCTCAACATCACAGAAGACATGCGTCTGAGTTTTTGGCTCCAACTGCTGTCCTTTCACATGACCTCAGCAGTTCAGGCTGCTACTGTGCTGAAAGCGATACATGAGAGTTTCCACGGAAACGTTTTAAATCGGCATCGGGGGAATATTTCACAGACAACAGCGACACGTCCAGCTTCCAGTAGATTAATGGAAAACGGCGCAGGCGTGAGATAATGATGACAAAACCAGACAAGATGGTGGGGTGGAATGGAACAGGCTGGACGTTCTATTCCTGACTGGAATGTCGCTCAGATACGGACATTCCGATTTTTAGAGCTGGAATCGTCAGCATGGAGGGTCATTCGAGGAGACAAAGAGGACTTTGGGTTGAAGCAAACTTGAAACCAGTTTGGGCGGAATCTTCCCCATCACAGTCAAATTCATTCCTCACAGGAGATGCCGGCTCTGACAGGAATCGGGGTTGACACGGTGAAGATGCTGGTTTGAATCCTCACTTTCTACCGGAGAACAAGCGGCTGTTTGCTGCTTAACTTTAAGAAGCTCCATCGGTATTCATGAGGAGATCAAACTGAAGAGCTTCCCATGAATCCACTGATGAACTAAAGTCTTTTCTTCACTGACAAACATCCTACAAGTCATTCCTGGAGAAAGCTGAGGATCAAAAATGTTTTTTCTGTTGACCTTCAGATAGAACTATAGAAGACCAATGACTGAAAAAACTGACTAAATGACTGAAAATCAACATGCAGAAAATCAAGTAAATATATATATTAACAATCGTTTAGTGTTATGTAAAAAATTGGGCATCTTTCTGTGGACTGCTACCCTGTGACCTGGCCCGGGATGAGCGGAAGAAGATGGATGGAAAAAGGTTTTTTCCAGAAAACTTACTGTAAACAAATGTTAGTAAAGTTTAAAAGGTTCTAAAAAATATTTCTTCAATGAAAAACAAAGTTTAAAAATAGCAACTAAGAAAAAAGGATTTAATGTCCATCTGCATCATCATTATTTATTATTGTTTTGAAAAAGGAAAACACCGTAAATTAAATTCCATGTCTTAGTTAGGTCAAAAGTAACATGTAAAATTGCATGAATTTTTACAAAGAAGTCCAGAAAAAAAAACATTAGTAAATAGGCTAAACCTTCAAAAAAAATTAACTATTTTTAGAAATGAAGAAATAAGAGTTGAGCAGAGAAAAATAGAACAAGTTTCATGAACCTCTGAGGAGCACATTTTGGGTTCTGTTAGTTCATTCTGTTTCCCTGGAGTCTTGTGACAGCATGTTTAAAGGGTTAGCACCAAGTGTAGCTCAAGTCTTAAGAGGTTCCTTTTAAAAACAATCAGGAAGTGGATAAAAACAAAATGTATTCCTTTTGTTAAACCTGAGTATTTTACTCCTATTCTTTTGTCTAATTTTTTTATAAAGAGAGAAAGCCTTGTTACCATCCCATGCTGTGATCATGTATTATTCATGTTAGTAACAACCGTTTTTGTTGTTGAAATAAAACATTTACACATTTACTCCATTAGAAGTGCATAATACTCCTCACTCTAAAGAATTGAAAAAGTGATTTCTGTTATGAAAACATTAAGTTTATTTATGGTTTATTTTTGTGACGAGGCTTCTGGAAATACATATTTTAAAAAAAACCAGAACAAAGCCCTGAGGAACAGCTCAGGTCCACTTTAATTTTTTTAATTCTCTATTAGGAAGGGAGGAGATGACCCCTCTCCCTATAAGAAGTTTATAAGTCTGAGGCCATAAAAACAGCTTTGGTGTGATGTCATTCCCTGACCCCTGACCCTGCATTAAATCAGAACGTCTTATTGGTCAGACTAACATGTGCTGCGTGTCCTGCTTCAGTGTAGGAATGCATTTTGCTGCTTGACTGTGACATCAGAGCGAACTCATTGAATTTCAGCCTCAATGTGAGCGTTGAAGGAGCTAAGCTCTGGTCCATCTAAAACGTCGGCGGTCACAGCTCTGCAGTAAATCCCCCCCGCCTGTGTAAACACAATCTCTGCTCCAGCTGAGCTTCTCATTACTCACCACAGCCGGTTCTGCTGTGCCACACAGGCTGCAGGACAAGCCACAACTGTTTCAGGCAGAGAAAGACGGCCTGTGCCGTCTTCATGCAGTAAACGCTGCAGCTCTGCTCTCAGTGATGTCATCAGACAAAGCTCCTCATGCTGCACTATAATTAGACAGTAAAGGTGTTACAAAGCGTGTGAAGCCTCAGAGCACGGCCGTTTCTGCAACTTTAACAAGAACCAAGGACTTCCAGGAGATCAGCGTGAAGTCATTGGACTCAGCCGCAGATCCAGACATTTAAATCGAATGTTTGCACCAGCATCTCTCCATTGGGATTGAAATCCAAACCATGTGGGAACTTTAGCTCTCCTGTTTGAGCTTTCTCCCAGTTTGTGATGGTAAACAAGCGATCGGAGCTGAAGATGCTGCTTTTGTTCTGCTGCCTTTCATCAGACGGCTTTGGGTTTGTTGGTTTCATGAAGTCCTGTATTTTCAGTTTGCATTTTGGGTTCAGGGAAGAAAACTTGGACTGAAGGAGTCACAACACAGAGGAGTGACCAACACCCAGCTTCAAATACAAGCTCTAAAATTCTATTGTCTTTATACCCCTCTTTCACAATCCCTCTTTAGAATTAACTAAAAACTTTACATAGTTGGTGTCAAATAAGCAAAAAAAAATCCTTCAAGTTGTTTTTATTTTACACTTGAAGTTCTGGGCCTCGTGGTCAGTAGAACACAGTTTTTGAGAACTTACTTGCGTTTTTACGTTGGAGTAAACTGTGGAGGTTCAGCACAGGTGCAGCCTGACGTTGAGCAGGAGAATGGTGACATCCTGAGGTGAAGCATCTGGTCTGAGCAGGAGAGCAGAATCAACATCCAGATCCAATAAACACAGCAGGGGTCCAAAAAATAATCCCATCTGTGATCTAAAGCCAAAGTGAAGGTCACCAACTGGTCTGGGTTTAAACACGTAGACCTGAAACCAACCAGAGAGGCTAGACACTGAGGTGATCTGACAGAGACTGAATAGAAATAGCATCTCCCAGGTGTGTCTGATGACCATGATTACATCAACCAGAACCAGCGGATGAGGAGGAGCAGAGAAGGAACCACATGCATGACACACAGCCGATGTCTGGATTCCTGTCTTAGATAACCTCTAAAAATAACCTCTAAAAGACAATGTAGTTCAGAAGTATCCAGCGCCCTGGATTTTTGTGGGATTTATGTTCACTAATTTCCTTCTTTTTAAAAAAAAAGTGAAGTAATATGTAATAATTGTGATCATTTTTTAAAGTCCATGGTGTTCTGAAGAGGAAAACTTTTCTTTCTTTTTTTCAAATGAAAAGTTGTTCAAATGCAATGCATTGTGGTCTATATTCATCAATCTAGTGAGCATTGATACACACCAGCTTTTCACAGAGACTTCTGGGAAATTTCTGGGGCACTGGATTTTGGAATTGTAGATTTGGACACCTTAAAAAATGATGTTCACCTCATTTAGTGCATGAAGTAGTGAGTGAATTTGGGCAGAACTTTGTAGCATATGCAGACGAGATGCATAACAGTTGTTGTTTGTTGATTCAGGTCAGTTTATTTTACTGAAGGGAATATTCTGCACAACCACTGGAGTCCATGACGGTGTCAGGTTCCGTGACATCTCTTCTCAGTCTGTGCAGGAGCTGCGGAGGATGCTGGAGTTCAGGGAAAGGAGAGCTAAAGGAATGATTGGGAAAAGTCCAATAGACGTCAAATAGATCAAGTTGTGTTCCAAAGGTTCAGATGATGAGTCCTCATGAAGAAACCTGCAGAGGAATTGTAAAAAATAACAACATAGCACAAGATGATAAAGGAAATGGACGTCTCTTTTGATTCAAAGACGCCTTTCTGCTGCTGAGATGTGATTTTGGGTTTGTTTCAGTGAACCTAACGCTGCTTTATGTTCCCCTCCAGCCTGTGACGACCAGCACTGGGGCCCCCTCTGCCACCAGCAGTGTGAGTGCAAGAACGGCGCTCTGTGCGACCCTGTGAAGGGGGCGTGTCGGTGTCCACCGGGGTTCATCGGGCGGTACTGTGAGGACCCCTGTCCCGCAGGAACCTTCGGTAAAGGCTGTCTGCAGAGGTGCGGCTGCAAGAACGGAGCGTCCTGTGATAAAGCCACCGGGGAGTGCAGTTGCCGGGATGGATTCACCGGGACATAGTAAGTCATTATGTTGGGAGATTATAACACTTCTCTCCTGCATCTTTATGAAAAGTTCAAACACAGGTGCTTGAACACATCTCTACAGCATTTGAGCATTTCTGTACATTTTCTCTTTTTAGATTGTTTCTTTTACTTTGTAGAGAACACAAAAGGAAGTTTCTGTTCTTGTTCTAGAAATGATGCACTTCGTGGCTTAATCCAAAGAGATTAGCACCCGTAATGGTCAACTCCCCGAAAAAGGGAATTTGACTAAAGCAGAAATCCTGTCTCACTTGCTGCTAATTATGCAGATCAAGTGTGTTTCGCCAATAAGGAGCTTCAACAGCAGGTTAACTGGAAAAAACATGTAGGACACTGGCCCTCGAGGGCTGGAGTTCGACACCCCTGTTCCAGTGGAATGACAATCCACGGAAAACATGGACTAAGTCTTCTATACTGAAGTTTTTAGGAGAGTTTTGATCAAGTCAATAAGTTGCGGGTCTCAGAAATGCCTGGATAATATATGAAATGAATGGTTTGGAATAAAGGGATACAAAATAATGACAAAAATGAGACATTTTGGAAAAGACAACATTGCCACACTGCAGACCTTTTATCAGACTGACAAAGAAGGTGGAGTCTGTTGTGGTTGTGGAGGAGCAGGCAGAGACAAGGCTCTTAAAAAATATCAACCCTGCCGCTCCAAAGAAAGAAACCAAAAGTTCATTCTTCAGTAATTAGTCTGTTTAATTCAGCCATTAGGAGATAAAAGTGATTAACGTTTTTACGTCATTGTAATTGTGTTCTATGTCATTGATTATGTCATTGTTAATGTTGTGGATACTGTCAAGCTACTGCAACAATATAATTTCCCTCAGAGGATAAATAAAACATTTCTATTCCATTCTATGTTGGCAAAGTTTCCTAAACTATTGCAGCTTAGTGAAACACGAGCCAGAGTTCCATCAGCATTCATCCTTTTTTTACTGCTGGATCCTAAATGTCTGTTTTTCCATCACAGCTGTTCTTTTTCCACTTTACGAACTAACACTTCAGATGCATTTCTGTTTCAAAAAAACCCAGAGAAAAGCTCTCACTGATGAGGTTTCTCTGATTAACGTCAGCAAATTAGGAGAGTTTTCAGATCTTCTTACTGGTTTTGGAGTCAGAAAGTTTTAGTGATTCATAAATTCCCCGCAGTGTCTTTCATCCACATTTTTGGAGCTGTCACGGACTGAATTTGTGGATGTTTTTCCAGGTGAAAGAGGAAAAATTATCCCAAAAAAGCAGGAGTTTTTTCAGATCCAAAGATGGCCGTTTTTTTTTCTCTAAAAATCCTCTGCCCTTTTTTGGAGTCCTCTGTGGACTCTATTATTAGCTCTGCGACCCACATAATCCACACGCCATTACCTGGATTTCCTCAGGAGGTAAGCCAGATCTGTTTTTGTTTCCACAAAAACATGAAGTGAAGGTGGGAAGAAGGCAGATGTTTTCCATGAATCATCAGTTCCTAACACCCTGAAGGATGAGTCAGCCCCGAAAGCTTGACTGGAAAAGCTCAAACCGCCTTTAACGCAGGGGTTAGGAAATAATCCCAAATGATGAATTCTGCATATTTGTAATCTTTCTGGGTTGGATTCATGCTGACATGTGGCTGCTCTGCAAGAACCCAAATATTCTCAGCATCAAACCATTTTTTAAATGATTAATTACATATTTTTTTGCTCTTTAACTTGATTGAGTCCTTGGAAATGTCCCAAATGGGCAGATGGGATAAACTGATCCTTAAACTGTTTCCTGTTTGGATTTAGCTGTGAGAAGTCGTGCAGAAAGAAGTGCCAGCCTCGCTGTCCCTGCCAGAACGGCGGCATCTGTAAGGGCAAAGGAGTCTGTGCCTGTCCGCCTGGATGGACGGTTTGTCTTCAAGTCAACGTTTCTAATTTCCATGAAATCCACCAAGGCTACGTCCCAGCATCTGATGCAGAACCCAACGTTCTCTGCTCCGCAGGGTCTGGTCTGCACAGAACCGTGTCCGGACGGGAGGTTTGGGGCAGACTGCACAAAGGAGTGTCTTTGCCACAACCGGGGTAAATGTGACTCTGAGACTGGACAGTGCAAGTGTGCCAAAGGCTTCACAGGAGACAGGTTTGTTCCCACAATGCATCTGGTTTCTTTTGTTTTCTTTGGATTAAAAAAAAAAGAAGTCAAATGTGATGTCACTCATTTTTCAAAGTAAAAACCTCATGAACACGAAAACTTTGCGAAGAATATTTATGTGTTCTGAAGATGAAAACTTGAATGGTTTGTAAAAATACATTAAAAAATTACTTTTTTGGGGGGAAAATTGTTCAAACTCAATGCATTGTGGTCCATATTCTCCAATCTAGTGACATCACTGGTTTTTTTGCAGAGACTTCTGGGAAATTTCTAGGGCACTGGATTTCAGAATTGTAGATTCAGACAAACCAAAATGGCTAACGCACTTTAAAGTTTAGTAAGTAGTGACGTAATTCATACACAACCAGAGTGATATCTGCATTACATGGTGTTTCTCCACTGCGCCCCCTATCTTCAAGGTAAAACAAAACCCCAAAAGTCAGAAAGAATCAATGTTCATCAAGCCTGATTTAAAAAAATGTTCTGCTTTAAAATGACTTAAAATCTTCAAATACATCACAGAAATAATAAATGTGCTGTCCATGAATCCAAATAAATATGCTTTCCACAGATGCAAAACCTAGTTTTAATTCAGCTTCCTTTATATTTTCGTGTTAAATGTTTCAAAACACATCTTTTATTCCTTGTAAGCCGTAATTATAAATGTTAATGATGTTTGATTGAGTAAATTAGTTAATTTTTCACAATATTCTGAATTCCTTTAATGGGATCATTTTAAATGAGTTGTTAAATGCTTCGTGCTGCTTCTGGCGTCTTGCAGAGCTGTGGTTCAGGTTTTTGCGTTGCTCTTCCTCTCAGGTGTGATGAGGAGTGCGCTGCTGGAACCTACGGTCAGGACTGTAAAGGGGTGTGCGACTGTGCCAACGGCGCCCGCTGCTTCAACATTCACGGGGGCTGCCTGTGTGAGCCGGGCTTCAGCGGGCCGCAGTGCACGAGCCGGATGTGCAAGCCCGGAAACTACGGCGTGCACTGCGAGCACAGGTGTTTCTGCGAGGAGAAACACACCCTCAGGTGAGTTGATGTTCACCAATGATAAAGAAAATGACCAAAAAGCTAAAGAGAACATTTATGAGTTTTTCTCTGAAAATAAATTTGTTAATTTGTTACTGACTGTAATCTGGGTTACAAGTAATGAATTATTGTAATTTAACTACTTTTGTCACGAACATAACTTAACTAAACATAATTGCCACAATTAAATTACAATTATTAGACTATAGAAACTCTCATTACTATGTTATTCATGTTTTGGTGCAGTGAAGTGACCAATAAAACACAGGATTTTGTGTAGGTTCAGAAATTAAAGGAAAAGAATCAGAAATGAACCAAACCTGGAGAATTCTTTTCCAAATGTGTTAAAAACAAAAGCAAAATCCTATTAGTTAAGTGCAAGTTTAGTCCTAGAGTTAAAGTGCTTTCTACTACCGTAGTGCCAATGAGCAACATGTCCAAGCACACCATGCTCATGGGCACAGCCACAGAGTTTTTGTCATTTTTCGTACTGCTGTCTGAATCCTAATGGAGCCGGGTCACGTCTTGCAACAGATTCACACTGAGATCATTGCTTTAAAAATAAAGTCAAAGAAAAGACATTTCATTTCACCAAACTATTCTTAAACAAAAGGCTGTCTGTGCAAGTTTTCCCTTAAGAATTTGTATGAGTGGAAAAAGTAAGATGATTACTTTTTAAAAGAAGTCATGAGTAAAGTCATTTCATTTCATCCTGTAACTAAAGAAATCAATTACTCGTTAAAAGTAATTTATTGATCTGAAACAGACCACAGATTTATCAGAATTTATTTTCCTGCTTTTCTTCATTCGATCTTCTTGCTGATATTAAACACAGACACAAAGGTTTTGTGTTTGCAATGTAAGATTTGTGTGTCTATGAAAAGATTGGATATCAAACAGAAATTGTCCATCTGTAAAATTATTTAATAGTCGGTCTGTAGAAAAGTTTTGCACCTGAAATAATAAGTGTGTGTCTGTAAAACTGTTTCATAACTGTAGAAAAAAATGTCTGTGTGTAAAACCTTCATAGAGGGACGATGTCTTTTCTACAGATGCAAATTATTTTTCCACATTATTTAACACACAAATATTATGTTGCAAGTACGAAACCTTTTTTCACACACTTGTGACAAATCTAACTTCATATAAAACGTTGTGTAGTTCTGTCCTTTCCTAAAGACAAATCTTCCTGCAGATTCATTTTTGCTGTGTCTGTTTATGCAGCTGTCACCCAATGAAGGGGGAGTGTACGTGCCAGCCGGGTTGGGCGGGGCTTCACTGTAACGAGACCTGCCCTCACGGTTTCTACGGCCCTGGCTGCCTGGAGCCATGTCTCTGTGTGAACGGAGGGGAGTGTGACGGCGCCACGGGGCAGTGCCACTGCGCCCCCGGGTTCATGGTCAGTAGCATTTTTTTTTTTTTTTAAACCATCTGATGTCTGAAGTCTGTTGTTCACCTGCAGGGGTTTCACTGTGAGAACATCTGTAAGAGCGGGACCTACGGCAGCAACTGCTCTCTGGAATGCTCCTGTAAAAACTTTATCGACTGCTCGCCTGTGGACGGAACGTGTTTCTGCAAAGAGGGTAAAGATCCAGACTGAAGAGCCTGAAGGATTCGGGGGCCGTCTGAAAGCAGTGATGCTGCACGTGTTCACAGGCTGGCGGGGGCCCGACTGCTCCGTGCCCTGCTCAGAGGGAACCTGGGGGCCAGGATGCAACGCCACATGCCAGTGCAGCAACAACGCAAAATGCAACCCTGCAGATGGATCCTGCATCTGCACAGCCGGCTGGCAGGGGGCGCACTGCGACCAACCGTGCCCGGTGAGACTGAATCTTTATTCATTTGGGTGTGGGGGGGTAATGTTTGATGTAAGTGTTTTTCTCCATGTAGCTTCCCAATGATGCTCTGAGAGTTAGGAGCCTATAAGTGGAAATCCTCAAGTGGAGTTTGAATTTTTAACCAGCTGGTCCTAAAAGTGATTTTTTTTTTTTTAAATGTGATATGGCGACCTCCTCCCGAGGTCAAAGGTCAATGAAACGTCTTTTTTTTGGCTTTGTGGCAGGGGCAAGTTTTTCCCTCAAAAGCTGCAGTAAGAAGGAAGAATTGTGGTTCCTGCCACCACACATAACATACTCCTAAAGTTTCTTCTTTAAAAACATTTTCTTTAATAAAATGCATTTGATCAACTTTTCTAAACTTTTAGTCAAAAATTATATTACACCAACAAAAGACAAACATGTTTGCTTGAATTTTGTGCGAGCATCTTGAAATGTAAAATCTAATCTAAACCTGTAAATGTTCATCTTCTGAAGTTGAAACAAATAACTTTTGTAAATCTGTTTTTAGCATTAAGCACGTTCCACTAAAACTTTAATCTGTTTAACTAAATCTTATTCTTAATCTTATTCTCATTCCTAATCTGCGACTTTAACCTGCAAAATGTGAGACCTTGTGTATTATTTTAGGTCAAGCGGGAGGTCGTCCCTCAGATGAGGTCATCTTCCAGTCTCTTACCTCATCCACATCTGCTTTAATCACAGTGTTGGATGTCCAGTTCTCTGATTTTTTGCCAGACAACGGGGATGTCCAGATTTCAGCACGATGCCACCGTAGTATTTTGTCCGACCGCGACCGAGCTGCAGAGATTCCCCTGACGGCATTTGTCCACTTGGCTCGCCTTTGCTCCACAGATGGGCGCGTTTGGGCCAGGCTGCATGAAGAGGTGTGACTGTGTTCAAGCGAGCGGCTGCCAGCCCGCCAACGGGGAGTGCCAGTGTCTGCCAGGCTGGAGGGGTAAGCGGCGGCGGATAACGGCGCCAGTTTGGCTTTGCTTTTACAGATCAAGTCCAGAAGGAGAAAGAGCAGAAGGTTGTGACCAACCTCACTCCTCTTTCCTCTGTTGTCTCAAACAGTCAAATACCCGACGACAGGAAACTGATTACAACTAGTTTCAAGAGAGAACGCAGCTCACACAGGAATGAATATTCTCAGATTAGTGGGAAATCAGATCATTTTGAAACATTTTCTAGAAGAAATGCAGCAAAAATATGAGTGAATTATAATCTGCAACAACTGTAAATATTTAAGATGTTTTTGGCAACGTTTTGTAAAAAACTGCAGTTTGAATTTTTAGATTATGAGGATGAGCACTTGAATGTTTCAAAGATCAATTGTTCCGTTTTATTTCTTACGTTTCTGTTACTTCTGTTTCAATTGTTTGAAAATGAATAACAATTCCTCGTGACATTTTGTCCTCATTTAAGACAAACACACTATAAAATCTTATTAAATGGTTCCATTTCCTCTAATGTTTTAGAAATGCTAACACTTCCTATGGGTTTTTTCTGCATCGAAAGAAAGACAATTCTGAATGAAACTAAATAATAAATTTATTTCTGAGCCACATTTCTACAGTTCTGAAGATTAAATAAGGTGGTAAAAATATTATCTGCAATTATTGTAACTAAAATTAAAATTTAGCATGCTAACATCTGATTTTAGGCAACATTTTAACAAGAACATTTTATTGTGAAGTCTTTTTTGTTGTTTATGCACATTTATGAATAAAAATAAGCATGTTGGACAAAAAAATTTCAACAGTTTTCTTTTAACAATGCATTTCAAAAATCAAGTGTTAAGAAATCAAATATTATTCTTTTGCATTTTATTTTTTGTGTGTGGTTTTTAACTTTCTCTTAAATTACAATATCAATTTCCATTTTTAGCATTTAAAATGTTAATTTCTTGTATTCATGCAGGCTAATTAACCTGAAACCACCAGACTCAAACTCAAAAATCCATCTGGTGGTAATCAAACTAAAATTTCCTGAGACTTTGAGTGAATAAATCAGAAAGTTTAAGTAAAAAAAACTTTAAAAATAGAGAAAGGGATTTTAAAAGAGTGAAAAACTGTTTGGGATGATGTGAGGATGGTTGTAATCTGTCTGTCGCTCTTAGGCCCCCGCTGCAGCGAGCCGTGTCCAGAGGGCCTGTGGGGGCCCAACTGTAACCTGTCCTGCTTCAAGCACTGTCCCAACAGCGACACGTGTGCACGGGAAACGGGGGAGTGCGTGTGTCGTCCAGGTTACTGGGGAGTCAGCTGTCAGAACAGTGAGTGCTGCTCCTGACGAACTGCCTGAAAAAACAGAGAAAAAGATCTGAACCAGATGTGCTGCTGAGTCTGAGCACAGCGGGTCACATGGTCACGTTCCAATTCGTGGTTAAAACTTTTATACGGCCTGGAGGCTCACAGGAAGGACAACCGGCCGAACTCAGGCTCTGCTTTCTCCTCCCGTCGTGTCAGGTTCGCTGGAGCAGGTGGGCAGCGTCATGGTTCCCCTTCCGCCAGGGGACAGCGACTCATGGGGGGCCATTGGGGGCATCGTTGTGCTCGTCCTTCTCGTTGTGCTGCTTTTAGCTCTGCTGTTGCTGTACCGCCGCAGACAGAAGGACAAGCAGAACAACACGCCGACTGTCTCCTTCTCCACCAGCCGCACGGTCAACTCTGAGTACGCGGTTCCAGGTAAGCTCCGCCCCTCTGCACTGACCCCTCTGCAGCGCCCCCTCTGCAGCGCCCCCTCTGCAGCGCCCCCTCTGCAGTGACACCTCTGCAGTGACCCCTCTGCAGTGCCCCCTCTGCAGCGCCCCCTCTGCAGCGACCCCTCTGCAGTGCCCCCTCTGCAGCGACCCCTCTGCAGTGACCCCTCTGCAGCGCCCCCTCTGCAGCGACCCCTTTGCATCGACCCCTCTGCAGTGACACCTCTGCAGCGCCCCCTCTGCAGCGCCCCCTCTGCAGCGACCCCTCTGCAGTGACCCCTCTGCAGCGCCCCCTCTGCAGTGACCCCTCTGCAGCGACACCTCTGCATCTTTTTCAAAACCAAATCCAGCTTTGTTTACAGGCAGTCATAACAACTGTGAATGATTTGATTTGTTTATAATCAGATGCCTCTTTTATTGAGCCACTTCTAGTTTATTAAAACATTGAGAATAAAATCAAATCAAACATTTACGTATATCTGAAGTCTTGGGCATCCATCCCAAAAATCTCAATTAATTCAATTTTGATATGACTAAACTGTGATTTATTTTCACGTTTTTGTTCAAAACCAGACTTTGGGGAAACACTTATAAAAACGTTGATATGAACCACAGAAAAGTGAAACTTTCATTCATAGAAATAACAAAAGGGGTTTTTGCTTCAAAATCAACACAATTTAGATTATTGGATTTCCAGAAATCAAAATAAAATGTTAAAAACAACGAAACACAATAAGGAACCGGAAAAGATAGGTATTATGAGACATCGCTGTTTGGATGATGATGTTTGTCCATCATTTGAAAGTCACTGGCGTGAAAAGATACTGGATATTCACTGTACTGATCATAAAAAGTATGTGGACATTGAAGACAAATTTGAAAAAACTCAAAGTCAGGAATCTGAGAGGTTTACTGATGGCTTGAACGCTGCAGGTGTGAAGTGTTGTATGTGTTCTTGGGTCTGCAGAGGTTCCTCACAGCTACCATCACTATTACTCCAACCCCAGCTACCACACGCTGAGCCAGAACAGGCCCCCGCTGCCACACCTCCCCAACAACCACGACCGCATCGTCAAGGTGAGGGCCCTTCCCTCCCCCTCGTCCTCCAGCGCTCCGACGCCATTCGCTGTGAAAACTGAAACTCTTTCTGACGCACAGAACACCAACAACCAGCTGTTCTGCAAAAACGCCGCATGGGAGAGGCGGGGCCTGTTCGGGGTCGAGACCAACGCCACTCTGCCTGCAGACTGGAAACACCACGAGGCCCGCAAAGACTCTGGTCCGTTTGCTGCTGCATGCAGAGGAAGTCAGATGAGGGGATGGCTGGTCACAGCCTCACACTGAAGTTTATGAGCGAGTCAGAAAAATGAAGGAGAAATAGAAGCTGTGGCGCGTTTTCACATTAGAGATGAGGCTGTAAACACACCAGCTGATGGCGGCTCTGGCAGCCACCCTCACTCACCTGGCTTTGATTCTGCACGCTCTGCTCTAAAAGAATCTGCCAAAAAAATGAAACTAAAGTGGAAAATGTGTCTTTGATGGTTTGCAGGAGCTTTTGGCATCGACAGGAGGTACAGCTACAGCGCCAGCCTGGGGAAATATTACAACAAAGGTAGTTCACCAGCTTCTCCTCACCTTCAGCAGACATTTGAAGAACAGCACCTGCTTCCATTTGCACAGTTTCTGAAAGTCTTTTTACTCTGCTGCCCCCTGTAGGCCATAACACTCGTGAAAAATATTTGTTTCAATCTTATAAGGGTTATTGAATGAAGAAATACTGTCAATCAAAGTTATCCTTATCTTAAAAGAAAAAAACCCGCATCATTAGTTACTGTTGATTAAGGAAAAACAATGAGTAACTTGAAGTCATCTTCTGCCCGGCGACAGAGCTGAAGGACCTGATGGCAGTGAGCAGCAGCTCTCTGAACAGCGAGAATCCTTACGCCACTATCAAAGACCTGCCGGGCCTTCCCCCCTGCCCCCCCGAGAGCAGCTACATGGAGATGAAGTCCGCTGTGCCCCGAGAGCGGGCGTACACCGAGATCAGCCCACCGCCCTTCAGAACGGCCACGCTCCGCAGAGGTCAGCCAAAAAAAAAAAAAAACACAATGCCCCTTTTCCGGACTTTGTGACATTTTTGACTAAAATCACAGTTGAAATCAGGAAGTTGTTAAAGGGCTTACGCAACGCTATTCTTAAGCCTTTCAGATTAAGTATATACTCTTATATATGATCATATATTACCTTTGGCACACGAAAGAGCACATTTTTTATGATTTATGAGTTATTTTTGTGAGCTAAGTTCCTACCTGGAAGTAAGACCCCTTGATCTCTAAAAGCTCCGCCTTTTGCTCCATGTGGGTGCAGCCCACTTCATCCTCGCGCCGGCCTCGGCAGTGTCTGCGTTTTGCCCACAAAAACAAACATCTGAACTTTTGCAAAGATGCATGTGTGCAATGTGCATATAAAATGAATGCGCTTTACAGGACACAGCTAGCTCCACAGAGAAAGTGGGTGTGTGTGTTAGCCTGGGGGCGGTGCTGGCAGCACAGACTCTTCCTGGAAGGGGCTGGTACCATTTTGTGACATCACAACCCGCTCGTTTTCATGGATTCAGAGGGGCTGGTGCCAGAGCACGTTTTTAGAGGAATGCTCAGAGATACGTGAATTGAGCTAAATATCGCAGTGGGGTTGTTTTTGGCGAGGAATCAACAATACAAGACAATTAAAAGCTGTGAAAAGTTGATTTTGCAGGATATATAGGCCCTTTAAAAGGACATTAGCAGGAAGTGTTTCTCTGAAAGTAAAAAATGAAACGTTCAAGTCGACTTTAACGAACGTTTCAAACTGCGTTTAATATGAGGCACCTTTAAATCAGAGTCAGAAATGTAACTCATTTGACATGCATTAACCCTCTGTGTTCACACTGGACAAGCAGGAAGGGGCTTCTTCCTCTTCCTCTTTTTCTTCTGTTTAATAGAGCGTGTCCTGCTACAATTGGAAAAGGCTCAGTGTGAAGTGGTGCAAATCTCTCGAATTGGGCACAAAACGGTTCGGTTCATTGCCAACGACTTTGCAATGACAGTTATGGATCCCCATCATGTCAGGAAAGTGCCAACGGTTTACCTTTATCTGAAAAGATTTTGTACATAGAGCCTGAACATGGTCGTTAAAAACATGAGTAGTTATTTGTCAACGTGAAAGTTTTCAACTTAAAATCCACAAACATCCTTTTACATAAACTTTTCATTGCCAAGGGTGGTATGAACGAAGCAGTGCTCAAAGACTGCTGCCCTTTTGGTCTTCTAACCAAGTTAGTCGCTTGCGTCTGATTCCTGCCAAACTAAATGAACATGAGCCTTAAGAAGCTGGAAGTTCTGCGTCATAAACAAACCACAACAGAATGATAAAAGTGACAGATTCATGAAACTTTCCCTCCTCTCCTTCTTTATCCTTAGAGCGTCAGAGCTCCCTTGGCCACGCCCCCCACGAGGACCCCCACTGCCACTACGACCTCCCGGTGAACAGCCACATCCCCGGACACTATGACCTCCCGCCGGTCCGCCGCCTGCCATCCCCCTGCCCCAGGAGGACTTTTCAGTGAGGAGCACAGCTGTTTTCCCTCCTCTTTTCAGGACGATGAAGAGACAAGAAAACAGAGCCGCCCTCATTTCTGTGCGGCGCTGCCCCCTGTGGGCTTTGAGTGGAACTCCTCCTGCAATCGGAGGGTGTCCAGCATGAGGAAGACTGCAGCTCTTCATCTTCTGCAGCTGATTGTGAAGTCAGACGACAAACACGACTCACGTCAATCGGATTCAGTCAGAAAAATATTTTCTGGTTTCCTTTTCTTCGGAAGAGCTTCACTGTTTCCAGCGTTTCCTGCCAGTTTTTCAGCACGCCGTTGCTGCCGTATGAGGACTTTGTAAATATAGAGATGGAAATATTGTTGACGTCACATGAATGTAGAAGCTGAACTGAGGTAAACATGTTTTTATAATCCTTTACAGTCAGAGTGAGCATTCTCTCAGAGGTTGTCCACAATCTTTTTCTCATTTTTCCAATTATTTGTCCAAATATAGTTGTTTTGTAGATGGGCCCAATGAGTCAGCGGTGTCAACAAACTATTGTTGAACTACTGTAACACTTCAACTGTTTACGCAATTAAATGATTAAGTGGAGAAAAGCAGCTTTACGCTGTTATGCAACACTTTGAAGAAGGAAAAGCTTTGAGCAATCAACGTAAATCATCCGATTCTGACAGAGAAAGAAGTGGCTTTGTGCCAATGTGGAAAACTTTACTCTGCGTCAGAATTAGTTAAAATTACGTTGAGTAAACGATCGAAGAGTTACGGCAGTTAAAAGAGCGTGTTATTTTACGGTCACCTGTAACAGCTCTGTCTGGTCTTAAATTGAAAAAATACAATTAGTTTGAGCAAATTTCCCTTAAACTGCAAAAAAAAAAAAAAAATCAGTTTGTCATCCAATCAATGTGAGAAAAAGGCAAAAACAAGAAGAATGAGATGACATTAGAATACCCAGAACTGCACTGTCTGTAACTCAAAGAAAACTCCGCCCACCCAATAACTATGTCTGCGCAAAAAAAAAAGCAATTTAAGAAACTGTAAAAACGGAAAATGTTTCACTCTTTAAAGAAAATCTTAAAATATTTCACTTTTTAAGTGTTAAGCTTCCATAACATTTTAGCATCAAAAGAAAAAAAAACATTTCTTGTCAGTTAGTGGTGATGCTTTCATACTGAATTAACTTCGTGATGGTGTCAGATCCGGATGTTTCAGTACAGAACTCCAGATTCCTCCTCGGATCTGAATTTAAGCTCATGTTTATTTTCAGAATACTGAGATTTCAGGTTCGTATGGAATCACTCAGACTGGTACAACGCCCCCTGCTGACATTACATGGTACATATGTTCTTCTGTTGCAGCTAAGATTTAATTTGGTCTTCAGTTGATGGAAGATTTAAGGATTTTCTGGTCCTTTTGCCGTTCATTTGATATAGTCATTTGTTTGACTGCAGACATTTGTCAAACAGTAAAGAAAATTAGTGTTAGCGTTTTGGGTAAAATTTATCCGCTCTTAGTATTCAAAAACCTTTTTAAGAAGCACCAAATATAAACAAAATTTGTATAAAATTATTTTTGTAAATTGGATCAGCTGGCGTTTACTAAATACTAACGTTTTTTATCAGTACTGTTCTGATACTTTCATTATTCTACGGAAAGCCAAAAGGGACAAAAACGTTTTTTAAACATGTTTTGCTAATTTAAGGGTTAATGTTTGTTTATTTCCGTTCTTTCAACAATCATCTTTCAACATCCCCACATTTTTAGTTCTTGACTTTTATATTTGCAGGCAACATTCCTCGGACTCTCTCAGTTTGAGAGAAAATGTACATTTTGTTTGATAAAACAACTTTTTTCATCTATGCTGGCATGTTTTATTGAATGTAACTGTGGAGATGTGTGTCTCCAGTAAATAAAAGTGTTTACAAGCAAGAAATGGTTTCAACAGTTAGTGGAAAATAGAAGTTTTACTTGATATTCAAGAAAAATAATATGGCATTAACACATGGATTTTTCATCATGTGATCCAGCAAATCCTGTCCAAGGAAAAGAAGAAAATCTTCTGTGAACATGTGAGATCTTTAAGATCTTTAAGAAGAGTTTAAAGAATCGTATGAAAACATGATTAGAGATGTTTAACATTAATAGATGTCCAAAGGCACTTGGAGCTCAGAAAGAGCAAGACTGAGCAAAGAAAAAAAAGACAGTATCGAGTATTTTCTGTACATGTTCGGATAAACTTTCCACTGGAGAATATTTGAGCTGCCACACTACAGTACAACATAAGTCCAAAAAACTCCTGCTGGGTTGCTGTAAAGCTGCTAAGCCAAACAGAAAGAAAAGCAAAAGCCCTGTTGATGAGTTTTTAAAGAGCAAACATAGGTAAGGAGGGTGGAGACGGTGGCCACACGACAGCTGGAAGCCTCCTCCGCCCTCTAAAGGCACGTTTAGCGCTGGAAGCAGACGCTGCTTTCAGACCTTCATTATTCTACAGTTCTGTTCTGACGTTTTTAGGAAAACATGCTCGGACGTAAAAAAATAAAGTACCACAATTTAGTGTTTTCATCAAACAAACTTTCTAATCTGTATAAAATGTTTACCTGAGCCAAGCCGGCATCCTTTGGAAGTTTTTGCATAAATACATTTTCCCATTTTACATAAACGCAGCACAAAAACAAGTCAAAACAAACCAAAAGTGGATCAGTCCGGGGGGAGGCGGCGCCTCCTGCTGTGCGTGTGGAGTGTCGACAGCTTGGTCATCACTAAGAACCCCCCCCCCCCCCCCCCCCCCCCCCCCCCCCCCCCCCCCCCCCGAGTCGGATCGTAAACAGTAACACATGAAAGCAGAATGGTTCTGCAGCCAAAACGGTGCAGCTGCACAGAAACCCGAGTACAGAAAGAAAACAATGACAAAAGTCAAAGATTAAAAAAAAAAAAAAAAAACATCAAGACAAACATCCTGAAGGTGGAAAACTTTTGGCAATGCTTTCTGGTGAGGTCCGCTTTGGCTCCTACATGATGGAGCAGTTCTCTGGCTTGACCCGGCCCTGAGGAGAAGACAGGATTAGAAATGTTAGAAGAATAACCGGAGGGGGAAAAAAAACAGAAATTTTCTCTAAAGCACAATTCAGAAAATATGATAAAATAAAAATGAAGTTTCATTATTTAGAAAAATATGTTTCTAATCATTTATGTCATTATGTTATTTAGAGCAAAAATATTCAATATTTCAGGCAAAATTATCCTCTTGGTGCAACCAGGCTGCCTTTAATATGCTGTAAGGTTATTTTAAAGTATGATCATGTTTTGATGTGTTTTCAAAGCGTTCTCAGTGCTCTTTTAATGATGATTGGCCTTAATTTAAAAAACCCTGTCGTTTTCTTCGACATAGTTTCTGCAGAGCAGAGGGAGTTCAATAGAAATTCACCTCTGGATTGTGGGCGAGACTGTAGCTGCAGAACAACCCCGCCCCACTTCCTGTCACCCATCTGCTTACATGCTGTACTGCTAGCTCATAGTCCCTCTCAACCACAACCTAACATAACAGGTGCTAAACATGAGGATGATGGTGAAGGAATCTTTCAGGATCTGTCAGGAACCTGCATCTGTGGAGTGACCTGCTGAAGTTTCATGAAAGCAGGTTGACTTCTGAAGAGAGGCAGCTGAGGTCATGTGACTGCAGCTGAGGTCGTGACCGCACCTGTCTGGGCTCATTGCTTCCCATGAAGAGGGAATGTCCGACGAGGCCTTCTGCCAGACCACCGCCGCCGCGGTCCGACGACTGTCCACATGAGTCGCAGATCACCGTGCGGCTGCGAAGGTTGTACTCGCCACTCGTGCTGTGAGCTCCCTACAGGGGGCAACAAAAACAGCTACTTCATTGCAGCTCAGCGATTCATGCTAAATAGTTTTAGGAATTCATCTCATGGAATCCAGGGAAACGTTTGTTTCCTGGGGGCATGATGAACTTAATCCAGTGTGGGTCCTTAGGCAAGACCCTTCACGCTGTTGCCTAACTATAAAACCACAAGGGGGCCTAAGTCTGCGTCTGCCCGTGCCGGTTTCCTTTATGGGGTAACATACAGGGTTGTGTCGGGAAAGGCATCCGGCATAAAACTCTGTGCGGATCAGGGAAAGCTGATTTCCCTGAAGAGAAATGCCGAAAGGTGAACAAAGAAGTCCTCAGTGAATTGAGGAGGAGGTTACCGTTTCATCATCTTCCTCATCTTCTTGGAAAAGTGTGCGCGTCACTTTCCTCGCCGCCATTTCCTGGAGGAGAAACGAGGAACAAAAGGTGAAGCTGCTGCAGCTGGAGGCAAACGAGTGTGAGAGCAGTGGAGTCACACCTCCCCGGTGGAGCTGATGAGGATGATCTGCAGGAGGTCTCCACTCCCCCACGAGTTCTGGTTCTTCCACACCAGGTCAGTGGGGGGGTTGTGGGTTCCTCCGCCGGCCGCAGCCCAGATCTGTGGGGGTCAAACACGTCCGGGTGAGGTTTGATCGTTTGAGCATCATGAGGCTGAACTTCATCAGACGCCTACCGTCACCGTGGCGCCGGCCTTCAGACTGAACTTGCTGGGGAACTTGTAGGTGATGGGGTCGCCGTTGCCCGCCTGCGCCTTCACCTGCCAGTTTCCCAGAGACTGATCCTGCAGACAAGAACCAAGTGACGGAGCGTGAGCGCCATGATCGCTGCGAGCGCCCACGAAGGTTGATTATTCAGCCCCTCCCACCTCATCAGACTTGTTGCTCAGACGGATGAACTTCCCCTCCAGGTCCACCTCGTTCACCACAATGCGGCCGCTGGCCGACGCCTGCTGGCTGATGTGGGTCTTGACCACAGTCCCCCCCACCATGCTCGACGCCTCGCTGTCGTTGAGGCGCCGCTTCTTGGTGCTGCTGGCACCGGAGGAGGTGCGGCTGCTGGACGCCACGGCTGAGGAGTGGAGCAGGCGGCTAGCGTGTGACGAGCCGGTCGAGCGGGTCGCTGTGACCTTGGCGGTAGGGGGGCTGGGTGACAGACGCAGCCTGGAGAGGGGGGGTGACAGTGTCAGCTGTCTTATGATTAAATCTCTTCAAAGTGTAAGGAAATCCAAAAATGTACTTCTGCAGATTCTTTTAAAAATGACATAGACCTGTTCGTCACCCCCAGGCGAGAAAAACATAAAATGGTTGCTATGAAGATAAAACCAACAGAAAAGCCACCATTTTTTGAAAAAACGTTTTTTGCATGAATTTGTCACACGCAGTTCTGACCAGACTGAAGTGAGGGAAACCTTCGCTTTCCTCGTGTCATGTTTTTCCGTGGAGCTTCTCACCTCTCCTCCTCTCCCTCCAGCAGCTTCCTGTAGGCGCCGATCTCCATGTCCAGAGCCAGTTTGATGTCCAGCAGCTCCTGATACTCATCCAGCTGCCTCTGCATCCGGGCTCGGATCTCCGCCATCTCCCGGTCTTTGTCCTCCAGGCGCCGCCTCATCAGGTCCCGATCCCGGGTCAGAGCCTCCTCAAGCTCGCGCACCTTGGCCTCGCTGGCTGAGAGCTGATGGAGAGGGGTCGCTGGTTAACGTCAGAGATGGCGGTTCAGATAAAGAACCACAGCGGGGGGTGTCTGACCAGACCTGCTTCTGCAGCTTGCTCAGTTGGAGCGTCACGCCCTCCAGACGGGTCCGGGTCTGCTGCAGCTCCTCGTGGGCAGCTCCCACCAAGTTGGTGGTCCTCTCAGCCGAGAGACGGGCGTTCTCCAGCTGAAAGCAGGAACAGTCAAACTTTTCAGGATCAAACTTGTTTTTTACTGATTAAAAACTTTGTCATTTTTTTAAGTTCTGTAGCAAACAGAGGTTTATTTAAACTCTAAAGTTAACAAACACATATGTCTTGTTGGGTTTTGCAAAGGTTTTGTGCCCATGTGCTCTTCATCCCATTTGGATCCATTACTTTTGAAAGACATTTAACAGATCTAAATCCAGTTTGAATCTAGCACAAATCCAGACAGATGAAAGATAAATTCTTCTTAATTTCTGCTCAAAACAAAGCAGAAATTGTATTGTAAGTAAATGTAAATATGAAATTGTAATTTTTGAAGCTATGAAAAGACACAAATGAATAGTTCACTGCTTGGCCTGCAGGTGGTGCCAAAGCTGCAGAGGTCTTACCTTGGAGTTGTAGGTCTTCTCCAGTTCTTCCTTGTAAAGGCTGACCTGCTCGTCGTGCTGAGCTCGCAGCTCAGCCAGAGCTGCCGCCAGCTTGCACTCGAACTCCTGCTGCCGGCCACAGTCGATCTCCACCATCCGCGACTCGCAGCGCCGCTTGGACTCGCGCAGCTCCTGCAGGGAGGAGGACGCATTCAGACACAGACTGCCGAGCCTCAGGAGCACTTCATTCTGGATCATTTTCCACCCATTTAATGCACCGTGAAGACCGATAAACACTTCACCTGCACAGACCCGCTTCAGTCAGTAAACTTAATTGTATTGATTAGCCAGTTAGCGGGCTGTAATTACTCGTTTAGTTGCCTAGAGCTCCAGCAGAGAAATCTTTAACTCCTGATTCCATTACAGTTCACACAACATTCATCTGCTTCTGTTTCAAAATAAAAATAACAAGAGTCACATCTCAAGTTTGGCACTTTTCCTTGAATTTGAAAAGAGAGGAGGGATTCAAAAAGTGCATGAGGGGCTACTGCAAAGCAAACCAGTAGGTGGTTGGAAACAACCCAACATGCTGCAGGAAAAATGGAGAAAAAGCAGCTCAGATGAGGAGACGGAGAGTAAAAATAGAAGTGTGGAGGCTGAAAACCTCATTGTAGATGTTCTTCTGGAATTCCAGCTCCTCCTTCATGGTCTGCAGTCGGTTCTCTGCGTCCACTCTCTTCAGCATCTCATCCTGCAGCTGCTTCTTGGCATCAGCCAAGTTAATATCCAGCTTGGAGAAAGAGGAGAAAGAGATGAGCTCCAGGTCTGAGTTAGGAGAACATGACTTTCCTAAATATGACCAGAAGGTGGCGAAATGTGACAGAAGAAGCTCTGCACCAAGATTCATTGATAAAAACTGCAGCAGAGTTTACAGCCTCATTCATAATCGGCTGCCTGCAAGGCTTGCACAAATCTACTGAAGTGTTTGTGCTTTTTGCAAGCAATATTTCTGCACTTCTGCTGTTTTTACAACAGGAAACAGACCGCAGTTAAACACATTCTGTCTTTAAAAGATGATATAAAGCCCTTTCTGTCCAATCTTTGAGGCTGCGCCACAGCAGAGTGAAATCACACGACCGACACCAGACTCCACCCAGTGCTCACCTTAGCTAGCTGGGCCTTCAGGTCCTTCAGTTCCGCCTCCAGAGATCGTTTCTCCCCGAGGGCGGTGGAGAGAGCGGCGTCTTTGGAGTTCAGCAGGGCCTCGAGGTCCCTGAGTCTGGCCAAAGCCGCCTCCAAGTCCAACTCCTTCTTGGTGTTTCTGTAAGTACAGAAAGTGAAGGTTAAGTTTAGCGTTCCTGTAGACACACGTTTGCATAACATTCTCTCTGCTGCCATCAGGCAGGAAATATGGAGCCCGCTGGCCAGGAAAAACATCCACAAAAAAAGCTGATACTCTACTTGCTTTGTATTTAATTTTATTTTGTTCTCTTGTTATGAAAGACTAATTTCTGTTCATTGAACAGTTTATCTGTCTATTGACTAGTCTATTTGTTAACTTTAAACCCAAAACAGGAAGCTAGAAAAAGTCACAACAAGACACAAAACTAGAAACAATTTTGCTAAAATGCAGTTGAAGAATTAAGAGATGTAATATTTGAGTCAGATCTTAAATGAGCAGAAAAACACGTGAAACAACAAAGACAAAGCTTTTTGAGAATGCTAAAAATGCTCAGTGGTCTGGTGAGGAAGTGTCCGTCCTGAGACGTTCTTAACACTCAGCTTAAAGAGGTTGGATTTCACAAACATAGGTGCACAAATAATGTGACTTTAACTTTTTTTTTACTTTTTAATAATGCTAATCGCTTTGCTGATGCCAAAACACAGAGAAAAACAGATGAGAAAAAGAATGCTAACAATGCAAAACACTTATTTAAAAAAGTCACTGTTGGCAGACAAGTCGCTACAAGTTGCTAAATGACATCATCACTTAATTTGCATACTATTTCCTAGATCTAGTAGATAAAATGGTAAAACAAACAATAAATAAAAACACAATGACCATTTCCTCTTCTTTTGTCTGGACTGGAAAAGATGAGAGGCACACTTTTTGTTTAAATTCCACTTTTAATGTGGCGGGGTGTAGAAATCCCTCTGCTCTACTGCTGCTGTCAGGGAAGCTGACTCCTCGCTGACCACAAAAGAATCTTTGAGGTGGGCGGAGCCTCTCAGCAGCATCCAATTCCATGAGAACAGATATGGCGACACCAAGCACGCTTTAAACTTAGTCTCTAAAGACCAGAAAAATCTCCAAAGACACCTGAAAAAGACACCAAATTTGCGGGTCTAAAAAGTCACTAAATATTGCGAGAAAATCAGTGACAGTGCTCAATTAAATTCTTGAAATGTTTGTACTAAAATCCAAATTTACCAAAGTGTCTTCCAGCAAAAACAAAAAAGCTACAACAAAAATCAGTGATGTATGACAGCCAAGTTAAATACACAACAACACTAAACTATTCAGGAAAAGCTACGAGAAATGCTAACAATGCTACGAGAAATGCTAACAATGCTACGAGAAATGCTAACAATGCTACGAGAAATGTTAACAATGCTACAACACCTGTTAAAAAAATGTATCATGTTGAGTCAGAAGATGAACCAGAAAGAAAAGCATTTCTCAATATCTGAATAATGTAGTAAGGATGCAATGTGAGATAAAATGAGGTCAAATAAAAAGGACAAAAAGCAAATGTTAACATTTTTTGTAAAAATGCCCAAATATAAAATGCCAAAACAATTCTAGATAGATAAATTTTCCTAAAAAGTCGATGAAAGACAATTAAAACTATTGTAATAAATTTGTGTGCCTGAAAACATCAGGTGAGAATTTGCGCCATAAAAACTATCAAATTCATTTCAAGAAACTACACAACATATGGCGTTAAAATCGTTATAAAAGGATTTCATTAGAAAGGACAAAAGGCTGTTCCTCTCAGACTCTATGAAACACTTTTTTACTTGACATCAAAACAAACGTTTTCTGGCTCTACGTACAAAACCCGTGGCTTTTGTATGTTCTATTGTAAAGTTCAACCACTTTCAACAGTCAGGAACTCGGATTTGGTAGTGATGTCATTCATAGAAGTGGCGAATGTTTGAAAATTGATCATGGAGGAGAAATTATTAATTACTAGAATTCTATAACACCAAGTCTTTCATATATCAGAATCGAGCTGTAAAAAAAAAAAGTCTGGAGCAAGATTCACGACATTTCAACTGCTTCCACATTTCGCCTCTTCCAACTGTAGGTGGCGGATATGCACGATTGATAATAAGGTCATCAGATTGCAACACACCTTCATGGATGAGGAGTTTTTCTGCACTCTAGATCTTTTTTCTGATATTTTTGTCACACTGAGGTTGTGTTGCTTCTCTTTTATTTACATATTTTGACGACAGTAGGCGTCCAACCGGGCTTTGTAAGGTTGGAGATTGTTGAGTAATATACAGCAGACATAAAACAAATGAATAATAAGTCTTGATCTAAGCGTGGGTGTGTGAATGAGGAAAAAGATCAAACATGATAAAGTGGTTGGGGTTCGCAAGAAAAGACTGAAAAAGATTTGGAATCTTGAAGCATTCCAGATCTGACACAAAATGAAACTAAAACTTTTTTTTTTTCAAATTGCACTATTGAAATATAACTAATAAACCGATTGTAAAGCACGGCAGTGGAAGAGTCATGGTTAGATTGTTTTAAAGGTTGTTGCCAGAGGGAATAAAATAAAAACTATGATCCAAACACAGCAGCAAAGCTGCAGAATCCAGGTGTTAGTCAAAGTTCAGATCTTTTACCATATCATATTACCTCAAACTATTTTCAATTATTCGCTTCCAGCCTTTATCGTCACACAGAGTTTCACCAGTAAAAGGGGATTCCCTTCTTCGTTTCAAAGTGGACCCTAGCGGGCAGGGACAGCTGCACCACAGTGGCCAGGCTGTGGCCAAAACAAGCTGCCATTGTTTAGTCGTGGCGGCCGTCCGTCCAGCCGTCCGTCCTGAATAAGAGCCCATTGAGCTTCATCTCAAGGGAACCTGTGTGAATTAAGAGAAGTCACATTTGTTGCACATGTGCTTGTGTGCAGCGCCCTCTTACAAACATCTCTGCAGGAACCAATTTAAAGAGCTGGCTGAAAAAGTAAGCTGGATCCCTGCATGGAAAAACAAGACTCCCAGCAGAATATGATGATGGAGGAGGAAGAGAAGGAGGTTGTTCTTGCAGTCTAGGTGGTTTATGTATGGCAGAGGAGGAAATGGGCTCCCTGTTATTCCATTTGGCCCTGAAGGATCGTTTATATCCACTCTAATAATGGCCATCTGCTTCCAGGCTGCTCGTACAGACCTCAGCAGCAGCCGAAAGCAGAAACTGTGCCACAAATACGCAGAGTTATTACACTCAAAACTGAAACGGTGCTTCCTGATAATCCAGAAATCATTATCTATTGATGTCCCAACAAACTGCAACAATTAAATTCTGCCTCCTGAAACGAGTTGAACAAGAAAGGACTGTGATCAGCTGCCAGCAGAGCAGGGATGATGCCCAAAAAAGTTGACTTCAAAACAACCTAACAGAGTGATATCAAAGTCCTTTAACCCTTTAACACTGGGATTTTAGCTCCAGTGTTTAAATTCTTTGGACTACCATAATTAACATAATTCCAGCAGATTCTGAAGCGGCGAAAAGCAGCTTTGTGCTTTCCAGTAGCAAAGTGTTAACGCAATCAAATCAGCTGATACTGTTGTGGAGAAAAGTAGCTATGTGTCAATCTGCAACACAGTCACATTAAGTGTTTTATTTCAGTGGAAAGTCAATATTTCAACAGAATTTGCTGATTTATGTTGATCACGTAAACGGTCAAAGAGCTATGGTATGTCAAAGAGCATGTGTTTTTACGATTTTGCCGGCAACATCTCAGTTGCTAAAGGGTTAAATACAAGGAAGTCACAACTTTATTTAAATGAGATCTCTGTGACAGTGATAGTCCATAGAAACCGTTAAACTCTCGTCATATTTTCGCCTGATAAATCTTTGTAGCAATTTCTGCATCTCTACGGCAGCAAAAATCTTGCTGGATTTTTATGAAAACTTCTCTCCAGGTGACGGTCGGTACTTTGAGCTCCATCCAGGTGGTGTTTCAAGCATCAATTAGAGATCCGCTGAGATTTATTGCAGCAGAGGAGACACAGGAGGGACGACTAGAGGGTCATAGCGCCAAAAAACCAGAATATTTTCTTATCTTTACTGATGGAAAATGGTAAGAGCTTTTACGATCCAGGTGTACAGATGAGTGTAGTTACACAGCAGAGAAGAAGAAGGTGTGGTTCAGACAGTTTTACTGTAAACATTCCTAGAATTCCTGGACAGCCATTAACTTGAAATGTCGAATAACGAACAGCAGCTACAACCAAACAACTCTTCCACCCGCCAGCTTCAGTCAGCGGCTGCAACAAAAAACTTTTTTTAATGGATGGAAAAAAGTAGAAATATTTCAATTAGTTTGTTTAGAAAATCCCACAGAAAAGGCTGATATAAATCTAACGTTCCAACTTTGCTGGAGGATTCTGAACTCACCGCAAAGCTTGTTAACAAATTGGAGACTTGAGTAATTAGCACAAAGACTTTAGGAAAATGAGAAACAGACAGGTAGGGGTATGTGCGCGATATTTTTAAGGAGGAACTGCAGAGATGTAAAGCTTGAAAAAAATGCAATTCAAACTCTGCACAGCTGATTATAGGGTTGCTGTGCTTTAATTGTTAGAAAATGCTGCTTTTGCAGTTTGAAATCTATTAAACAAAAATATTCTGCATCATAAAAAATCCTTTATGAGACTTGGATTACAAACGCCAAAGTGGTTTTCCCCTAAAAGCTTTAACAGTTTGCTTCCCAAGCAGCAGCAGAGAAATGGACGTTCTATTCAATGCAAACTCTGCAGAGCAGAGCGCTGCTGTGCCTCTGCTGGACAGCACAATGTCAGGAGGACTTGTGAAAAGTTTGGGATTTTTACAGCAAGAATGGCAGCCCCCACAGGGGGTGTTCTGGTTCATGGCAGCCAAACATTTTTGTTGTCGTGGATGTGCCCGACAGTTTTCCGTTTTTCACATGGTCTTGGTCACATTTACAGAACATTAAGCTCAGAAGTGCATTCCTGTTTATTTCTGTATTCAAAATCATTGTAAATCAGGAGCAGAGGAAAAAATACTGTTGGACAAAGTCTGCATTTTCTTAGTAACATGAAGGGGGTGTGGAGCGCACTAGTGGTCCTGCCAACATGTTAGAGGCAAATTTCTAATTTCCAATCTATGTCCAGGAAAACGACACAGATTTTTGATTCTGTCAAAAAAAAGTGAAAGTAGATCAAAAGATGATCGGAGTGGGACTACAAACTGAAAAGCGCTGTGTTCATCACAAACGTTCACGTTCTGATTTTAGGATGAAAAAAATGCAAACGTTTTTCATAACTGTATCTGCTGCTGGAGCTACATCCAAGGATCTTGGGGAGCAGGAATTGTTGTATGCTTTATAAGTAAGGGGCAATATTCTTCCTTTATGTTGTTTCTTTTGTGAACTCAAACAGTAAAAAAAAATACAACAAAAAAGACACAAAACAAAGCTCTAAACAGACTAAGTGTGTATTCAGACTGGAAAAGTCTTTCCGCTTAAGCTGGTCCAGACGGAGTCCTGAACTTTGCATTTGGTCTGTTTTTAGATTGCCTTCATTCAGACATTTCTGTTTTGAACCAAACTTGGTAAACAAAACCATGTGACTAAAGATCTCTTCAGTCATTGGCCATGAATTAGGAGAGTGGGGCAAAGCAACCAGAGAAAGATTAATGGAAGTCCTGTGTTTTGGAATCCAATGGTTCACTTAATTATACTTTCCAGACTGAAAGTTTGTTCCCGGATTATCGGGGAAACAAACTCTGGTTCACTTTAAGCTAACCAAATGTGTTCAGTCTGAAGACACGGTAAGATTAATGTCCCGTCGCTTTCCAAGTTCTAAAATCCCCCCAAAAAAGCGCCAACAGAAAGACATGGCAGCTCCCAAACTGGATCCAGGCAACAAGGAGCCCAAATGACCAAGCTGTGACAGGAGCATGCATGGAATACAATAAGCAATAAAAATCCAGTGAAATGGCTCCAACAATAACCTTAACAAAACCTCCAGATTTTCCTATCTAATGAACAAATCTGCAAGTTTAACTCCCAAACGGGTTTGTGGACATGCTTAGTGTTGAACTAAGTGACCCCTTCCCCTTGCATTTCAAACAGGAAGTGCCTCCAAAAAGCCAACATCTTTTAGAAGGGATCCTCAAAAATCACCATCATTCCAGATAGAACTCTGCTGCCTGTATCGAGGAAAGGGGAGGCTTTATTACCTCCTGACCATCACAGAAACATCATTCTCCGGGCAAAAATTACTAGTTGAAACTTTTTTTGTTTCAGATCTTTCAAGTGTAGTCAGAAGAAGAAGCAGTAAACACTACTGTAAGGAACACAAATTTGTTGCTCAAGTTTTATTAGTTCCCATTGTGTAACTCTTAAAGAAGAACAAGTTAAACTCGTCTGGAAAAACAAGTTTGAAACCATCTTTAATCTTTAGAGTAATTGACCAGATTTCTGTCTTTTGCTACCAAACAGCTTATTTTAATTTTTTACCAGAACTGAGGGGTCAGTTCTGCCCCAGAAATCATTAGAAACAGCCCTGCACTCATGAGGTTTGATGTTTCAACAAAGACTTTCATGGGATCAGTTGACATTCCAGCAGTTCAGGTTACATGAACCCGTCCCCGAGCCGTGTGTGAAATCCTCGGCCAAATCACTGAAAATCTGTTTTTAAGGATCTCAGTTGGTTCACAAAAAACAGTTGTTGTTTGTAATCAAACAAAGAAACGATAAATGAGTTTGAGCATCTTCTTCAGCAAGAGGTGCACACTGTCAGGAGAGGAGATGCTTTTATTTTTCGTGGCTTTTTCCTCCCACACAGCAAACCTCATCCTCCCAACAAAGACTGGTAATCCAGCAAAAAGCTTTTCAGTGGTTTTTCCTAAAAAAATAGAAACAATTGTCAAGAAACCAAACAGGAGGTGCAGGAGGAGGAGAAGTGCGTCAAAACACAAACAAATGAACAATAAAGAGGAGAAGTATGAGGAGGAGGAGGAGGAAGGAGCTGGAGCGGGATGACTCACAGCTATCTTTGTCCCCCGCGACACGGGAACAAACTCCGCCCCATACAGAGGAAAAGAAGGAAAAAGCCTACTGTTTGCTATGCCGTCACCGTGGAAACCAAGGCCAGGTTTCCTACGTTCCTCCACCTCGCTCTGGAGGCCAGAGGCATTTTCCACCAAAAAGGAAAATGGTGGTTTTGTTAAAACTAAAAGGAATTTTAGGAGTTTTATGATAAACAAGAGGCTGTGAATTCTACCGGCATCTTCATCATCTTCATCATCATCCCCCACCTGAGTGTTTTCTTCTTTGCAAAATTAAATGTGTTGCTCTGATAGGTTGTTAACGCGCCGCTTCCTTTTGGAGTTAAAAAGGTTTTTCCTTATAGTTTTTTTTTTCTTGTGACATTCCTGCAGAAACATTCATCACATGTGATCATAAAGCCAATTCCTCCATGCTTTAAATCAGGGGCGTGGTCTGAGGGTCTCATTCCATCAGTCTCCTCTGGATCCAGGTAATCAGCCGTGAGCGTAACATCTGGAAAACATGTGGTCTGGAGTTCCCCTGCTTTACATTTCAACGGTTATGGGGTTTTGCACGTGTACATTGATGCTCTTTTTTGGAATCTGAGCCTCCTCCTCCAGGACTCCCCCTCACTAAAGGAGAATCCAAACCGCTCATGTGCTTCTACTCAAGTTTACGACTTTCTAACAACCAGTTTGTTTCTCAGGGACCAGAGAGCTTCAGAGCAAAAACTCCAAGAAATGTTTGCCATTTAGCAACTATTGTAAAAACATTTCTGGTGGTCCTTTATTAATTATTGCGTTGATTTTAGCACCAAAAAAATTGTTTTAAACCACTGTCGTTTTCTAGCACATTGGTTCTGCAGAGCGGCTGGAATTAATTGGAAATTCACCTGAGTTCTGGGGGGGACTGTTGGTGCAAAGCAACCCCACCCAAGACCTCTAAAATCCATCTGTTACTGATTCAAAGAGATTGTGGTCACATATAGAAACACACACATACATGCACACACACACCCTCTGGAATGGGTGGAAAGGTTTTCCTGATGACTCACTCCTCAAACGAGGAGCAGAGGGATAATAAAGGGTTCTCCTACCACCCCCCCACAGAAGGCCTGACATGTTCTCCAATAGCAGCCCATCTTCCTGTTTCCTCCCCCCGCTATATGGAGAAAAATGAGGGGAGAAAGTGACTCATAGGAAGGCGGGAAATGAACAGGAGCTTCAGAGAAAAAAAATAAACAATGAGGTCCGAAACAGAAGCAGAAGTGCAGCACAGCAGTGAATGAACACGCAGGAAAAGGGAGATGCTGACTAGTGTGACTCAGTTTGAGTTTGGATCAGAGTAATATTTAAAAAACTGTCTTCGTCCCAACTTTAGGTCTTTTAACAACCGATGGTACATGTTAGACCACAATAGTTTTTATATTTCAGCCGAACTTTATCCACAAACATCCAGGCTTGAGAAGAACTGTTCTGTCCTCCATACAGCAGATGGCAGTATGTCCTCTAACGAAGGAAGGCATTGAATTTCTGGGGTCAAAGCATTGTCTGTATACGAGAACTGGACTAAGTAACACACACACACACACACACACACACACACACACACACACACACACACACACACACACACTCCCAGCATTCCAAACAGGAAGTACCTGCTGGCTCCAAAAAAGCCAAATTCCCATAAAGCTATAAACAGCTATTACATAGTCATTCTATTGTTCAGAATAACCATTCTTGCTCTGATACATTTTTCAACATGTTCTTGATGATCCTCTTTTTTTCATATCTGCACTTAGAAGGTAATTAACTAAGACTGATGTTATTTGCATGTATTCACATACGACCAGCTCAAAAACTGATGGAAATTCATGTTGGCGACACCTAATACGTGAAGCTGTGTTGTGGAGACAGCCGTGTTATACACTGATGCTATCATGCTGTAGCATGCTATGCTAACAAGCTGTAACGCTTGCTGCCAGTTTGTCATCACAAACTGGTTTAAAGTCTGAGAATATTTCCATAGACCAGACTTTAAGACAAGGCGGATAAATACAACAAACTTAAGTCATGGGACATTAATTAAAACAGCTTTTTCTAAATAGAATAGCAGGCATGAATCCACTTTGAATGAAACTTTATTGACAATATCTAACATTACAGCGGCAGTGTTGAGCTGAATAAGCCCCCCTCCTCTCGTGAGAGCGCTGCATCTTAACTGTCCATGACATAATGCATTGATCTAAGAACATTTTTACAGCTTGTATTTAAGTTAAACTTTGTGTTTCAGCATATTTCCAAATATGTTATAATAAAATAGTTTTGTTAAATATATTCTGTCATTTGTAATTTTTTAAAATAAAATAACAGGAGGGAGATATAAAATCAAAACTCGATTTTGGTGTGACATGAATGTGAGATTTTATTTATATCACCCAGGTCTGTGCCCATTGTTTGGCAGCGGAAGGAAGCAGCTGTATTCCTCTTCATCGGCCGCAATCTTCTCTCAGACAACATTAAATGCTTTGTTCACGCGAAGTACCAAAAGCCAAGCAGAAAAAATCAGCTGCTGGATGACTTCCATTATTGTTGTTGACTTGTAGAACTTTAAGTATATTTTATTAATATTTTAAGTTTTGTCTTTAGAGCTTGAGCTTGTTGTTTACAGTTTGGTTTGCGTTGTGGTTTCACGTAAGCTTGATTGACAGATTACATGGGGTGTTACGCAAATGGAGAATTACACTCAAGCGTGTTAGTTAATCAAGCCAGATGTAGCTTGTACATCTGTAGCTGTAGCTGTAGCTCATCGTCATGGTTATAGTTGCTGATTCTCTCTCTTTCTAAAGCAGACATTTCAATGTTTTAGCTTTTGTTGGTGTTCTCTTCATCTTCTTGCTGTTGCGACAGGTGCTAACCATGTCTGCAGGAGGTCGGGATGAGCAATTTCACAGAATCCAGACTGTAATTGTATTTTAAACAGTTTAGAATTAGGACAATAATTATACTTTTCTTATTCTTTGATATGAGATTATCTAAACTGAAGTACAACAAACCGGTAAAAAAAACATGGGAGGAACTCTTGCTATCCCACAAACGCTTTTACTAAGTTCAGCTTAGTGGATGAGACGGCACTCTCCGCGTCTGTAGAACTGACTGAATTAAAACAGGTCCTGGATGTTCTTCCTCAACACCCCCATCAGAGAACCAGAGGAAAATCACCAACAAGGTTCTCAGAATCTACAAAGAACACATGGGCCAAGACCACAGTTAAACAACCTCAGGCCTGATGAGAAAGCTGCAGACAGAATCAAACCGAACTGTTCTGCTTAAACCTGAATTTATACAAAACGCAATAGTAGTTAGAGGCCACCCCTACCTGACATGCAAATGCCCCACCCCAACAGTCATACCGGGATGCAGATGTGTGCATCTGAGACCAAAGCCAAAAACAATATAAGCCACTTGCAAAAGTTTGCAACACAAAAATCATTCAATTATGAACATGCAAATCAAACGTGAAGTTTGCAGAAATGCAAGAGTCTCATGCAGAACAGGTTTTTGCAGAAGAGACGTTGTTGCAGAAACCGTAAAACCTGCGAGCCATTTTGTTGAAACCTTCAAAAGTTCTCAGTTGTATAACAGATTTTACAGGCTTGAACATAATGTTTGCTGCGCCCCCACTGAGAGAGCACAATGAGGGATTGTGTGTCTGTGTGTGAGCACATGCTGCAGTGATGAAAGGCTTATGCCAGGGGCCAACCCTACACATCCACATGCAGCAGACAGGAACACAGCTCAGTGTGCTTAAAGGACGGGTGGAGCTAATGGCGATCTCAGTGGGAGGAGAACACCTGTAACAAACTGAAACATCCGTCTGAACCAGATTGATCTCATCAGAACCAGCGAGAATTAGCATTTCATAAAGTTCCTCTCACAGAACATCATTCAACAAGAAGCAGAACTCCACTTCACCTGCTGGCGATGCTTGTTAGCAGGCTGGTGTGTTCACACACGAGGCCACGGTGGCCCCACCCTAAACCATCAGATGACTCATAGTGTGAGTCACACGGCGGCCGCCTGATGTGTGGCAACGTTTTATTCTACAGGAAAAGAAAAACTCTGCAGTCGAGACGCGACTCCACTTATCAAACTCATTTCATGGGATTATATAAATTAACTTCCTCTCCCTCCCTTTCAAACTATCGATCAAACTCTTTGACAATAATATATTTTTATGTTTTAAATGTTTTTTAATTTCAAACCTGAATTTTATTTTATTTTTCTCTAAACAGCTGGAGAGCGTCACAATCTTTGTTATACAACAATGACAATAAAGGAATTTCTGATCAATTTGTCACGTGTGCTGTATTTTTAAACAAAAATGTGCCTATTTATTTTTAGAAGCAATTATAATGTGAAGAAGATGGTATCATTTATGAAATTTCTTGAAATAAACCAATAGATTAGTTTATTTTACATGCTCTTGAGTGTTTTTACATTTTTTTCTGTGTGTTTGCATTATTTCTTCAGTTCTACATTCCTGTGAGCGATTGCTGGTGTGACACCTCCTGTGGTCAGAGTTTACTCCAGGAATAAAAACTGCTTTAAAAAAATTTTCACATTTAGTAGCCTCTTTTCAAAACACTGGGCGTTAACAGTGGAATTTCTTGCTTAATTTATGTAGAAATGCTGGAATGTGTTCAATTATAAAGTCTTTAGAGATATACTAAATAAAAACAGATTGCGCTTTAGATTTAAAGAAAGGTTTTCTTTTGAGAGTTAAAAAAAAGTTTGTATTGATTTACAAGGACGTCTTTAACTTGATATTTTGGAAAAACCCTCTATAGTAAATCACTGTTCCTTTTGTCAGGAGACTTTATTCTTGGTATCATGCAGATTTAAGGCGGAGTGCTCTGCTTTATCCTCCTCAGGAGGATCTGCGTACGCTTGTCATCACTTCTTCCAAAATTGCTTGCAGAAAGCAAAAATCTGAAGCATCTGAAGATGCAGTTTCATAAGTAAAAAACAACATTAAACTTTCTTTGAGTCAAATAATAAGGGCTTTCTTTGACATTTGATTCTTTTCGGCTCAGTTTTCACTCACCTATCAGATAAATAAATAAACTGTTTTTTGGTGCTTTTCCATTTTTTTGCTGGTATTCCTTGAAGAATTTATGGGTCAGACTTTAGCGATCTATAAACATACATCTACAACTCTCTGATATAATTTTTGTCTTTTTTGCACTAAATTTCCTTTCTTGTGACCTAAAACTGTGACTTTCTTTTTGTTCTGTTAGTCTTACAGCTTTTAAAATGTTTTTTTTCTTTTTGCCTCAGCTCACAGCAAAGGCTGAATGATTATTTATCACTAATCTGTTTTGCATTGTTTCCACTGAAAGTTTTTGCAGTCAATCATTTTACTTGTAAATGTCTGCAGACTGTTTGCATTTTAAATCGTGGCTTGTTCTATTTTGCACAAGCAAAAATAAGGAAATTTAACACCTTTCTTTACTAATTAATATTATTATAAATAAAGGTTTTTTTACCCTTTACTTTTACCTAAAAGTTGCATTTTGCAGCCAACATTTACCATCCATTTTTCCTGTGGAAACTTTTCGTGTCAGGTTTAATCAAATCCATGTGGACTTCATGTGTGCCGCTGAGCTTATGGCCAAAGAAACATTAGAAGTTTGGAGAAAGATCAGGTTTTGGTTGAGCCTGATGGCAGAACGGTCTGCAGCAGACTTTCATCAAACACAGATGCACTGAAAAAGCTGCATTCTCTGCACATCATCAGGATGCTGGAGAACCAGGAGGAAGTGAAGCTGAGTCGCCATCAGTCGTCACAACCCAACGCTGTCTTCACAGTCTGAGTGTGCAGGCAGAGTAAAAACGGTCAGCCAAAAGTGGGTTTGGAAACACAGCTTGATAACCTTTAAAAAAGAACATTCTACCAAGAACTTTGCTCATAAAGACGCATTTTCACAACGATTGTTCAGATGCTCTCAATCACCCCATAAACAAAAGCAGCAGCAGATGCAGAACACATGCGCCTGGGATTTAACAAAACAGCTCATGTTTCACGCAGAAAGGAGTTCCAACTGGTCCAAACGAACAACCAGGAGGACCGCCGGCCCGTCTGGTGAAGAAGAGGGATCCAGAGGGCAGAGTGGGGCCCGCCTCCAGCGGTTTCCCTGTCTATGAAGGCTTTGGCCTCTTCTAAAGAGCTTTTATGTTTACAAGCTGCACATAATCAGCACTAATGCCTGCCAAAAACTCTGATCAGAACCAAGGTCTGGTTTGCTGTGGTCCAACTCCAACCCTCCCATCACTGTTGTTCAGAACCAGCCTTCCACATCTGGCAAGAGTCAACGAACCAACCCGCCAGAACCACCGCAGAAATAATAAACAACATCCAGAACTCTAAGTCTAGGGTCCAGCATCTGTCTGAGATGAGAGAAGCAACCAACAACCATAATGTTAAAAAGATTATTCACCAATGACTGAAATCTGGAAAAACTGAACAACAAAGAATACGTTCTTCCACATTTAAAACAAGAACAGGAAAAATCTGTTCTGATTGTATTTTAAATCATTTAGAAATAATTTCATTAAAAATTCCAGCTTGCATTTTTAAAGTACATTATAACTAAAAAACGTTTAAAAAGTTAAATAAATGGATTTTTGGTTTGTTAAAAAGGAGCGGCACATAAAATTTTAGTGACCTCTAGTGGCAAAGTTGTAGATTGCAACAAACTGAAACCTTCAAACTCAAAACTTCCAGTTATACTTAGAAGTTTGGCAGCCAAAACTTCTAAAAAGGAAATTTAACAATAATTTACAAACTACTTTAGCCTCCTAAAATTCTTCAGGGTGCCCTGTTTTGTCAAACTGAACAATGAGCTTTCAACTTCACGAAAGTGGAAAAGCCAGGAACCTTTTTATTTAAACAAAAGGGTGACTAATAAAAATATGGCTTTGATTCTGTTAAAGACAAACAAGCTCCACGGTTGGTGTTTTCCTGCTATGAGGCCGTCTCACTTTTAACTTCCAGATGAATAAACCAGTGGAACACAGTCAGACTAAAGTGAATTCCTGTGAAAGTAGCCTGGGAAAAAAACTGAGATCTTTAGAGCACTGGTTCATGATCACCTAGAAGAAAACTCTGCACTACAGAAGAGAATTTGTCTCTGACAACCCTTTGGCTCCAGCGGGTAAAGAAAATGGATGGAGGTTCAGGAATAAAACTCGAGCATCAAGCAGCCATGTTGGATTTTTTCTGTCTATCTGCTGATCAAGTTACTGAAAACATCACTTGGCCAAACCTGAGTCCCTGATTGGCAGGCCGGCTAATACTAGCAGCCAATGCCTCATGCTGGTATTTTCTAAATATAATAATAAACGTGAATTCACAGTTGAAACAACTTTATTAGCAGCATCCTCGTAACATTAGACAGCTGCTTGCTAAATATTATGAATTTTATTATGGTCCGTGGGAACAACTGTCACAATAAATCCATGTATGGAGTAAAGACTCCTGGTTTTTGCCGGTTTAAGCAGCCTTCTTTCATCATGAAGTCGAAGGCTCTTCTGCTGTTTCCTTAATGGATCTTCTCTGTCAAAAGAAACTTCCCAAATACATTTGTTGTTTGTTAACCCATCAACATCGAAGCTTTGGGTCCAGTGTTGACATTCTTTCATCTATCATAATTCTACAACTGTTTACGCAATTAACGTAATTCTGCCGCTGATATGAAAAGCTGCTTTCCTTGGGTCAGAATCAGCTGATTCACGTTGATTTTGTGAACGGTCAAGGAGAAATCAAAGGGCGTCGCCCGCGACATCTCCGGTGTTAAACTTGACTAGCTTGAGTTTCAGTTTAACAGCAGCCGCTTAAAGAAAGTAACGGATGGATTCCTGACACGTGACTGAGCCACTTGACATGCGTCAGGAATGAGCCGGATGTGGAGAACATCCAGTAGTTTTCTGACATAAAACAGATAAAATGTGTGTCGTGGGGATTTTTTTCTCTGCGGTCTGGTGCCAACTGCCCCACAGACCAATAACAGTCTCCAACCTAGGGAGTGGGCAGCACTGCTTTAAAGCGATTCCCGTTGCAGAGGATGTGGCTTTCATAAAAGTATCTATTATTATGTCGGTAAATATTCCACCTTTGTTCTGTTTTTGGCATAATTCTTGGAGTTATTTTTTGAATGGCATCCTAACCATGTTGGTGTGAACTGGATTCAAGTCTCGCCGACGGTTCTGAGTTGATCCCCGAGAGCACTCAGGTAAAACTGAAGCGCTGCTTCACATTCCTGCCTGCAGAGTGGATAAAGAGAAACATTTTTCCACAACTCCAGGATGACACTCCAATCTCAGGCTTGAAGCTGTTCTGGTACACAGCATTGTCTGCCGAGACAAAGCCGGCGGAGGAACAAAAGGGCCGGCGGGGGCAAAACCCAGATGTGATCAAAGCTGCAGCTGCTGGTAGAGCCAAATGACACTGTTGAAGGCTCTGCCGTCGCCACCCGACTCGTCACTCCTCGCCGTCATCACACTTATTTGTAATGGCACCTCCATTAAAGTTATAAGTTCTACCCGTACTCTTCCCTGAATCTTCCTGCCATTACGCCCGCTGTGAAGGAAGTGCTCCTGATGCAGTGATCAGTGGAGGATAAATGACACTCTGTAATGGAGATGGACCCAATTATGAAGGAAGTGGTTGGACGGCGAGCTTCTGGAAGAGAGCGTTCGAGCAGCTCTGCGTACGGTGGGACAACCATTTCTACCGTTTTTACAGCTACTTTCATGTTTAATCACAATAATTACAGCAATTCTCACAAACCTGCAGGATCGGGAGATGGAGGAGCCGTTTGAAAACATCTGAAGACAAATCGCGGGTGTTTGAGTTTTATTCTTAGTGAAGAAAGTCTCCATTAAAAAAAAAAAAAAAAGAACCCATGTTTGCAACCGTTGTTAATGAGATCACGGTGTTCTGCTCATATGAGAGGACAGAATGAAAGGAATCACAGTTTCATTTTTTTCCTGATCAGACTGAAGGTTCCAGACTAAAAACTGTGACATCATGAGATCAGTCACTTCTTCTGTTGAGCTTTGCTGCTTCCCCCCCACTGAGGAAACACAGAACCAAACTGTACATTTATAGAAACAAAAAACGGAAACAGTTATAAACAAACTTCCCTGACCCAAACCAGCGCCTCCTAGTGGTGAACATTCAACACAAGGAGGCCCTGCTTCTTCCAGCAATTACAGCACGTAGTTTTTGATTTCTGCAGCATTTACTACATTTTTCACTCAGATTTTCTTTAAAGTACTTCGGTAATTGTGTTGAATTTTATAAAGCATAATTTCATCTTTTTGTGTCACTTTTAAAGTTCTGCTTGTATACAGCCAGACCCTTTAATTAGCAGCTTAAATGCAGAATTTAGTTTTTTGTTTTCAATATTCAGCTTACAATAAACTCATATTTCTTTGTAATTTAAGCATTTAACTTGTTAGCATTTGTAGCATTTTCCGCAGCATCATTCAATCTTTTGTGCAGTTCTTTTATTTTAACACGTAGCACTTTAAAAAACTGCTTTATTGTGAAATTTTACACTTCTTTTTTCTGGGTAATGTGTCCTTTAGCAGTAAATGCATTTATTATTTTGTGCAGCCCTATTTAAACTCAAGCTGTCTGGCATGAGTGCTAAATTAACTACTTCAGTATAAGTAGTTAATTTAGCACTTTATAGCAAATGATTGTGTTTTTTCACATTTTAAATGTTTTAAACAGAATAATTTAGCCTTACTTAGCTGTTGTGTACTAGTTCACTAAACTTATTACCTTAAACACGTGACTTTACTTGTTTTTTTTTTTACATATTGGACTTTCTTTAAAATATTATTTTCTTTGGGTGGTCTCTTTGAGCCTTTCTAGCCACACTACATCATTCTGTTTTTATTTTGACATTGTTATTCTTATTTAAACCCTGTAATTATGTGCATATGTGTCTAGCAGTTTTACATTTATCAGATTTTTTGTAATTTTCATCCAACTTTAATACTTGTAGCATTGTTCCGCATTTTTCTGCTTTGCTCAGAATTCTTTGCCATTATTTGGGATTGTTCGGCATAACTCGGGATTGTTCTGCATTGTTCAGAATTCGTTGTGATTCCTCAGTGTTGTTTGGGATTCTTTAAGATTGTTCTGTATTTTAGGGATATCTTCCCTTTTCTTCAGCTAATTTAACAGTCAGCTTGATTTAGCATTTCATCGACTGTCACAATTTTTCAACTTCCTCAGACTTTTTCCATTTTTAGCAGCAGAAAAAGAGAGACTTGCTTCAACTTGAGCATCATTTGCACTGCTTATTTTTACCATTTGTTTTTTAATTTTAACAAAAGTGTAAAATATTTGGATTTTTTTTTTTTCAAATTTGCGTTCAACTCCAGATAAAGTTGTTGAAGTGCACAAACAAAGAGTTGCAACTTTATTATTATTACTTTTTTAATATTTTCCTTCTTTGTTGAAAACAGTTTGTTTCCGCCATGTAAAGGGTGTGGCAAATATTCACAGACTTTTTTTCCTCTCGAGTGTCTAAACTGGCCCCAAACATTTCACTTTAGCCATTTTTTAAATTTTTTTTTACAGATGTCGAAGGAGATTACGCGACCCGTGATTAAAAGATTGTACTGCTGAATGAGTCAGATTTTCCAACTGGTTAAGTAAATTTACAAAAGAATGTTTAAACTACTTTTATTTTCAGAGATGCTTTAAACCACTTTGAGAAAAGCACACAGAGACGGGAGACTGATGATTCCTGACAGATGGGCTTTAGCCCACATTTCAAAGGTTTGGTTGATGCCAAGTTTTTTCTCTTCTCCATTTAAGGAAGACAAAAGTTTCTCTCAACAAATCTGACTCTGTGATCTTGAAACTTCGTTCCAGTGAGAAGGTCCAATAAAAGCACAAATGCATGATGGAGTCCAGTTAGAAACTTGTCTCTGGGTAGATTCAGAAAAATGTTATTCTGTGAAACTTAAGTTGGACTTCTATTGGACCAGTTCCTGCTGTGGCCCCCTCTCCTTTCTAGTTCCCCTCAAAGCCTCCACGCTGTCACATGGCATGTGTGCACTTCCAGTGAAAAGTGTGCAACCGTCTGGATTCACGATGGTGAAATTCCACTTTGGGGGAAAAAGAGCCTAAAGCAAGTAACAACACGGCTCAAGACTGGCAATCAGCCCAACTCAAGGACTGACGAAAGACCGCGTCCCATCCAGGAAAGGGAATGTGCTGCATGATAAGTCAATTTCCTGCTGCCGGGTCAGCATGAGCTGCATGGGAGCAGCATCACGGCACTCTTTGTTCCAACACAACAAAGGAAACCAAACGTCTTTAAGCGTTATTCTACCGTTTGGAGCCACACCCAGCAAAAGGCATGGAGCTGGCAGCACAGGTGTGTCTGTCTGATCCTCCAGGGTTTGGCTGTTTGCTCAGATCCACTGTGATTCAGTCTGAGATGTTAAGAAAGGGATGATGGATTGTGGATGTGTGGAGTTTACTCACCACGAACACAAAAAAAAAAAAACATGCCTCAACTAGATACCGAGCCTTTCTGCATGAAGAGCTGCTGCTCTACAGGCGAACCAGAGACCCATCTTTACTCAGAAAAAGTCTCTTTCACAATTATACTGCAAACAGAACAAAAGTTTTTTCAGTATTAAATAAAAATGGGAAAAAATGCTTTTATTTTGTAAAAAAAAAAATGTTAATGTTGATTTTTTAAAAAAGGCTTATTCTATGAAGATGATGAATTTTTGAGCACTTTTCAGTGTAAACTGAGATCAAAGTTGAAATAAAAAGATGGAAACCTGTTTGGGACAAAATTCCTTCATTGACAAACAGAAGATGTTCACATGTGATGAACAACATGTCAGCTCAGAATGAGCCAAACAGATAAATATAAAAAATATTTATAAAACTACAAATACAGATGTTTCAAAATGATACAGGATTTAAAAAAGGGACAACTATATGTAGTTAAAGTTATTAAAGACCCACTCTAATCCGCTTTTAATTTATTTTCAAAGTGTTCCCGGTGGTCTTGTAATAATGATAATGAAGTTTTTTAGGAAATAAAAATCAATAGACTTTATTGGACATATTTTCTGCAGCAACAGGAGTTAATTAGAAATTTGCCTCAGAGTTGTGGACAGGACTTTTGGTGTGAGGCAACCCCGCCCCACTTCCCCTCCATGTTACAGAGAGCTCTCTGTTTACACATTCTCCCGCTAACCTACAGCCCCTCACACCCCTAATCCAATACTGGAGCGATCCAGCCGTACAGTTTTCTGCATTTTTTCGTCTGCTCCTGATTCACAAGTTAAATAAAGAAATACAATATTAGCTTCATTTTCTTTGTGTTCTCCATCACAAAAAATACCACAAGATCATATTGAAAACACAATTTCCACTAAAGTGGGTCTTTTTAAGCTACTTTCACCCACTAAATGTTTGTCTTTATTTTTGGAGACTATTTCAGAGGTTTATTTTGTTTTTAACGTCACATAAAATGCAAACGTTTAGCTCTGCATTTGTGTGACGTTGCCTGCAGAGCGTGGGGTCAAACTGAGGCTCCTGAAGCCTCCAACCATTACAGGTATATTCCACACACATCTGTGCTAACCTGGCAGACCGACAGCCACCGCTGTTGTGAGTCTTTACAGTACAGCACGCATTTCTCCTTTAAAACTCGGTTTGGGCCTTCAGGATAAGAAGAAGCCTGCATGAAACTCAGCCTGAGTGACGCAGCTCATCGCTGGGTATTAATAAAGCAACCCCCAACCCCAAACACAGTCAGCTCATTCCAGCAGCCATGAAAAACTCTGAGTCACACTCCCGCCCGTCACCGAGGCTCCCAGAGCTCCATGGCAACCAGACAGCAAACAGGCGGGCGAAGGACAACAGATCAAACCAGCAGAAGCTGGACAGGGCCGCTCTCCTCCAGCCGCGGCAGCAGAAAAGCAGCTTCTTCAGGAGAACTTCAAAAATATATCCAGGAAAACAAACAAACCCTCGAAAGCTCAGAAAACATGAACAAAAACACGGTAAATGTGAACTTAGCAGTTTCGCTTTCTCATCCGCACATGTCCTGAGAAGCAGTTCACAGATATTTCTGGAATGCCGGCGTCGGCTGCAGGAAAATATTTTCAGTCCTTAACTGAACCTCTGCTGGGGGGGGTGAAGAAGAGCTGAGCCGAAAGCGGAAAAAATATTCCAGAAATACAGTAAAATATTCAGAAAAATACGGCAAACGAATGATAATTAGCTACATAATTAACTAAAACTGTGTTTTTGCCTAAAAGATGGAAACATGGAGAAGAATCTAAATATGTTAAATGAATCCATGAATATAGTTCTGTCTATGATACATGAAACATCTACAGAGGATGAGCAACAACTGATCTGAAAAACAGTTAAACAACACTGTGAGGTCTCCAGAGCGAGTCCTGACGCGTCTGCTGCTGTGTGACCTTCAGTCATCTGGAAGCTGATTGGATCTAAAGGGAGCGGCCTGCCCGTGACGGGTGGAGCACGTTTGACGGCGTGCGCTTCCCGGATAAAACAAAATCAAACTCCTTGACTAAGTTACGTTCACATCGCCCTCTGCAGCGCACATTCAAACGTCCACTTCCAATGAAAAGTCGATGTAAATGCACGTAAATGTGTGTTTCGAGCTTCCGCATTCAAGCTCTCACGTTCAATAAATCGGTACAGAGGTTTATAAGACCTACGTACAAAATTAAACGCTAAACCAGTTGAACTTTGACCAATCAGAAACTCATTTTTGGTAGTGACGTTTGGATGGCGTCCATTTTAATTCAGAAAAGTACCAACCGCTTGAAAAGTGACAGTGAAGGAGAAGTTCATTACTGCAGTTTGTGCCCGGTTGTAACTATATGACACCAAGTCTTTCAGATATCGGAAATGAGCTGTGAAAGAAAAAGGCCGGAGAAAGATAGGTGAGATTTGCACCGCTTTTACACCAAGCCTCTTCCAGCTGATCATCCTACGGGCGCTCGCATATCACCTGCTCACCACGTTCGAGCCTTCATGGAACTGCAAGACAAACCTGTGCTCCCCTTAAAATGCGACTGCTTCTCTCTACGACCCTCCAGACAACCCAAAAACCTGCAGCACCCTTACGGGTCAACCCCCGCCATACAGATACATGTGACTGAGGCTTAAGAAACTCTCAGACCGTCTGCACGCCACGGTCACAAAGAACAACCAGGGCTGCTCAGAAGCTGCACTGAGCAGAGGAACCACCCAGCACCTCCTACCTGGCCTTCAGCTCCTTGTGCTCCTCCCTGATCTTCCCCAGGTCCAGCTGCAGTCGGGCTTTCTCCTTGGCCACCTGGTCAAGGGAGTGGCGGGCGTCGGCCAGCTCGTTTTCGTAGGCGGCCTTTATGCCCGACAGATCCCGGGTCACCAGCGACTCCGACTCAGAGATGCGCAGCCGCAGTCCGGCGTTCTCCGCCTCCAGGGAGCGCACCTTATCGATGTAGACGGCCAGACGGTCGTTGAGGTTGCACAGGTCCTCCTTCTCCTGCAGCCGCGTGATGCGGGCTGGAGACTGGACGCGCATGGTCCGCTTTTGGCTTGGGGTTTCCATGGTAACTATGGCTCAGCGGGAAGCACGGACGGGAATGGTGGGGTGGCTGCAGGGGGGGGAGGGAAATGAGGGCACAAAGGTTAAGACAGGAAGTGACTCCTCCAGAAAACAAATCTGTTTGATGGAGGTCCTCTATGCAGATGAGGAGCTGCCCCCACACAGCCGTCTGTCACCGTTCCCCGGAATCAAACACCTGATGCTAAATCCAGCAGGATTTCTTTTCATTTTCACCACATTCATCTGCAGCTCAGCCTCAGCGTTACTCTAACATGTGCAGCTGCATCAGAGGAGGGCAAACAAATGCAAACGTTTCACTGCTCCTTCTCTGCCCCCCAGAGCTCCTGCTCAAACGAGAAAAACCACAGCAAACCTGCTCGTGGCTCAGAGCCTCCTGAGATCGCTGTGATGCTCCCAAACTCATCAAATAACAGAGTGTTGACTCACATCTCAGTCTGCGCTGCAGGATGCCCTAAAAAGGCCGGCAGAGCCGTCCAGACGCATCTGCAGAGAAACAGATGGAAACTCCTGCAGGAGGGTCAGACTTTGCCTCAGGGGTGGGTGGACAGTTCTCCCGCCTAACCGCCTTTCACATCATTGCCTTTTCTGACATGCACACAGGAATGTGCACGCTCACGAGGGAGGGAGCGGTGCCCACACCCACACTCAAACCAACAGAAGTCCAGAGTTTCAACGACAGATTTCCTGCAGAAAAATCTGCAAAGTTCCTGAAAAAGTTCAAGGAGCTGCAGCTCCAGAGCCAAAGAAGCAGCTCCTGCCTGAGCTTTGCTGCTTCTGCCGAGCACAGAGCTTCATCTGAGCGTGTGTGTGTGGGTGTGTGTGTGTGTGTGTGTGTGTGTGTGTGTGTGAAGTAGGTAAGCTAGGCGTACCCAGAAGAATACCGCAGTCCTGCTCTCGGTCGGTCGGTTGTTGGGTGTGTGCTCTTTGGCTCGTGCTCTGAACTGCCTTCCCCGCTCCCGCTGCAGCACATGTACTCCCGCTGAGGCAGAGGAGGGGCAGGACCTCCACAGGGAAAGGCGGAGCTTATGTCTCTGCGTGTGCTCTTTATCGCTGCACTGCCTCTCTGTCTGACCAGCCTCAGCGTTCAGCTGCAGAGGAAACTCTTAGGGACTGTAAACATAGATTGTGCACAGAGAATGGATTCTGTTTCTGACTTAGAGCGTTGGAGTTTCTGCCTGAATCTTCACCTCACAGCTCAGCTGGAGCAGCTTTGGTCATGATGGATACTCAGACCTGCTGCAGGAGCTGCTCCTGCAGCAGGAGCTGCTCCTGCAGCAGGAGCAGCTCGCACACCTCTGCTCCAAATACATTTCAGCTCTGCAACTTCAGGATCACAGTGCAGACAGGCCATGTTTACTCCGCTCACATGATGCTGATGAGATAATCATCTCCTCTGATCAGAAGCCTAAATAAAGTCTCTCACTCATTCCAACATCTGAAGATGTTTGTGGCCAAAAAACCAACTAAACATCGACCAGCCTCTACAGAGGAACCTGAAGGAGAGGATTTAAAATGAGTCGGCTCAGTTAACTCCGCCCACACTTAACAATGTTCCATAAATGGCTATTTGGGCGGAGCAACGGACAGTGGTTTGTTGAGTCTAACCTGTTAGCACATCCTAGATTTTGCAAAAGCTTTTTTAGTTTATTTTCACTGTTAGTTCGAATCTGTTTTTCCTCAAGTTTAAAATCTTTTCAAACTTTATTTAAAACAGAACTTTTTGGAACCCTAAATTAGCCATTATTATTGACCTCAGTCACACAGATGTGAGAACTTTAGCTCCATGGGAAAGACTGAACAAGAAACATTGACATCACACCTGGCCAACACGCCAGTCATTAACAGAAAGCTGCAGTCATCCTCTGAAGGTGGGAAAACTGCTGAGCTGATGATGGGTACTGGACAGGAGACAACAGGAAGCAGCTGCTGCTGAAAGCTGCAGAAGAACAGCAGCAGGTAAAAACCTGACGCTCTAATGAACCTCCAATTGTCTCACCGTGAGGAAGAAGCTCCACACTCTTCTTTTTACTTGGTACATCTTTTTCTGTAAGTCCTTTTATCAAGTTCCAAGACTTACTTTTAAAACCTGCCATCGCCCATGTTTGTGAGGTAATCTATACCTTTTTGACAGCTGAATTTTCCTATGATGCACCATGAAAAAGGCACAAGGTTTTTACTCTGGGATGTCACCCCTCCACAAAACTTTTGTCAAAACTAGCCTGATGTTTTTTTAATCAAGGCAAAAGTTATTTTTTCCTATTACATTTGGGACTACAAATTGGTTCCCACAGAAATGAGCTGTTATGAGCTCTTCTGCAACATTTAATGCTAAAAGAGCCATTTTGTCTAGTTTCTTACAGACCAAAATCCAACGAGAGCCACAAAGTTCCACTTCATTGTTTGGAAAAATACATTCATTCATGCTTTTGGTTATTAAGCCTTTCATTTATAAAATGTAGCTTTTAAATATTTGCAATATTTGAATTATAACTGTATTTTATTTATTTATTATTTAATATATTAATATTTAAACCAAAAAGGTAAATAATTAAAGTTCATTCATTCATTCATTCATTCATTTTCTAAACCGCTTTATCCCTTTCGGGGTCACGGGGCTGCCGGAGCCTAACCCGGCTACTCATGGGCGAAGGCAGGGGACGCCTCTGGACTGGTCGCCAATCTGTCGCAGGGGCCACATTCACACACTCACGCACACTCACATCCACACCTAGGGAGAATTTTAGAGTGACCAATTAACCTATGAAGCATGTTTTTGGATGGTGGGAGGAAGCCGGAGTCCCCGGAGAAAACCCACGCATGCACGGGGAGAACATGCAAACTCCACACAGAAAGGCCCCCATTGTTGACACTATTTCAAGTCCCCCAGCCAGGACTTGAACCAGGAACCTTCTTGCTGTGAGGCAAGAGCGCTAACCACTGTGCCACCGTGCTGCCCAAATAATTAAAGTATTATTTATAATTAAGATTAATTAAGGTATTTTTTTCTATTTTGAGTGTTTAACCTCATAATTACTAAATGTAGGAAAACTTCTTCCTTAATGCGCTTTTACTCAAGGAAACTTCTCCCTGCAGTTTTGATTGGATGGGTTTTACGTAAAAAAGGTTGGTAGCTCCGCCCCCAATCAATTAATCAATCACTCAATCAAACCAGACCGGGTTGCTCGGCCTCTCTCGCGCCCCCTGGCGCCGTTGTCCCGTCGGTTCAAGGACGAAGCGGCGCCTCATGAAAACATGATCAGTTTGGGTCACAGAGTTCATGAACCGACTCACCCCCCTCCCCTCTTCCCCTCCTCCCCAGGACCTCGAAACAGAAACGTTTTTCTTCTGCCTCCTCGTCCTACCTTCAGTCAGCGCTGACCTTCACAAATACCGACAGTCCCGTTCATCACCGGTTCTTCCACTGGGGACACCTGTCTCTGCAGGTCAAACAGCCACAAACCCGAACCGAACCGAGCAGATCCGGGCGGAGCGGAGCGGAGGCAGCATCCAGCTGAAGACCGGCGCGCCTGATTAGACTGACGCAGAGCGGCCTGCAGGCGCCCCCTGGCGGACATAACTGTCACCTTTTTGGTTTTTCAGCCGATTCAGTAAATTCCGTCATAAATAAAAATCTTTGACGGATTTTAAACAAACTCCGTTTTTTCATTATTACTTTTTAGAGATCGCGGAACATTAGTCAGCTGTTTTATACGGGAAATGATCTGCACATGCGCAGTCGGAAGATGTAAAAAACCAACAACTTTTGGGATTTTCTTTTGTTTCCTTGCAAGTACAATTAAAACATGTAAAACGTTTGATCAAAATACATCATAAACAGTTTTAAATGTTGCACTAATTCTGGAATTTAACCTTCTAAAAGGAAAAACTTTGCAACAGTCGTGGTTGTTGACAGGAAAGCAGATCCCTTTGAAAATAAAAAACATTTTTAAAATATTATTTACTGGAAAGCACATCTGAACTCTGCACAAACTGCAGTTGATAAAGAAAATTAAGTAACTTGTCTAACATGTAGTCTTTCTAATTATTATGTTTTGTTTTGTTTTTTGTAATATTTAAATCTATTAAACAAACATTTCTTAAGCATGGTGGAGAAACTATCATGCTGTGGGCTCCGGAAGAGGGAAGGGTGAACCTAATGACAGAAATTTAGGGTTTTTTGCCGGAAAAGGACAAAAAATATCCTAAAACTAAAAGAATAATAATAAAACATGAAACAAATAAAAATCCTCTGCTATGAAAACACCAGAAAATACATTCACTGTACCTCTTTTTAACAGATTTTCAAGGAGTGGATTCTCAGGACCTCGTTTTCCATATATTTTTGTAATAAAACAGCATTATTGCCCATCATAACCTCAGCATCATCCTGAAATGAAAACAACGGCAGCAGGCTTTCATTCAGGACCCCCCAGGGAGCTGGTTTGACCCCACAAACCCCACTTTGGTCGTGATGGATACTCAGACCTGAGCTGGATTTTATATGAATTGATGATTTAATTAAAGTGGCAGTTAGGGAGCATCTCAGTGTTCCTCAAGGCAACAGCATGACTGCCATTAGGAGGCATGCAGATGGGCCCAGCTGAACGCTGCAGTCTGGTTAATCCCAAACTCATTGTAAATACAAACAAAATCACAAATCAAAGCCAACTAGAATGTGCTGCTGGAGGCTCTCCACCAAGCTCCTAATATGCTTATCGTTATGTAACAGCTGATGAATTTTACATGATCAGCCGAACTGTGAGCAGTTTGTTTAGATTCCTAATGCACATAAATGATGGAAAGAGCCTGAGGGTCAATGAGGCAGCGTGATCTCTGAGAAAAACCCGCCGTGTCCAGACTGCCGCTGCAGGTCACAGTCACTTCCTGATCTTTAAGTCATAAGTGACATCAAGCAACATCAGGACATGATGTTTGCATAAGTATTCATCTGCATTTAAAGGTAGGAGATAGAATACTTTGCTCAGTTTGAAGGATTCAGGTCATCTTAATATTCCATCAAATATTGAAAGAATATCCAGTGTAACGTATATTCTTTGGATTTTATTTTACTCTTTCCAACGGTATAACTTCATAACTTTACAAAAATATTGTGTTTTTGTCTTTGCCAACAGTGTGTAACTGTGTGTTAGATTGTGTTTGTATGTCGTGAGTCTCTGTGTGTGTGATTGTGTTTCTATGGTCGTGTGTGTGTCTGTGTGCCTTTATGTGGGATTGTGTGTTTTAGTGTGTATGTGGGATTTTGTGCATGATTGCGTGTCTGTGATTGTGTGTCTGTGTGCATGGTTAGTGTGATTGCGGTTGTTAATGTGTCTTTGACTGTCTTTGTGTGATTGTGTAGCTGCATGTGTGTTTGTGTGTCTGAATGTGTGTCTGCATTTGTGTTTGTGTCTGAATGTGTGTCTGAATGTGTGTGATTGTGTGTCTGAATGTATGTGATTGTGTGTCTGCATGTGTGCATAGACAGAGACAGAAGTACAGACACTACTTTTTAGATCAGAACGTTCAGCCACTCGTCTGCATTCATCCAGACCTGGATCAATGTCTGGGTCGTGTATGTGCTTGTGTATGTGCTTGTGTATGTGCTTGTGTATGTGCTTGTGTATGTGCTTGTGTGCGTTGAACAGCTGACCGGTTAAACCTGAAGTCGTTCCTGAAACCATCAGTGCGTTTCTTCTCCTGGATCTTCTCTCCTTTTTTCCTTCTGGCTTCTCCAGCTTGAACAGAGACGACTTTCCGCTGGTCTGCATGAACATCACCGTCTCACAGACAGTGTTTGAATCAGCTAAACCTCTCCCTGCTGTTTCTTTCTGTCACTTATCATCAACAGACATGAAGACATTCTATCAGAAGATGAGACTTCAGAAGACGATGAGTTTTCCTTCATAGAACTTTGTATTTCAGGTCTTCTCTTTACATTTGATCGTTTCCAAAGGAAACATGAAGCGCTCTTTCCAAAGTTGGAGCAAATGTTTCCATCTTAAATGTTTGTGTTGTTGATCGTGATCCAGGAGACTTTCATGATGAGACCAGAGTTTTAGAATGAGAAGCAATTATTTTCCACTGGATCTTTCAGGACAATCTTTATACAAATGACACAAAAAGGACAATAAACAAGCTTATTATTGATAAATATAAAACACGGGTTCAGTGGAAAAAAGTTTTTAAAGGTTAAAGGTATTTTCACTTCAAAAACAAAATAATTAGCAGTTTTCAGTTAAAGTTCTTTAGCTTCGCTGTATCTTCAGGTTTTAATGACACAATAACCAGCAATGTGATGTGCTAAGTCTGCAGGAAATTTGTAATATCTAAAGTCTGTTTTTAGGTGAAATGCATCAAACTTGTAAACAAATCTTCTGTTGCTGTTAACGAGGCTCTTGAATGCACCACAGATTGACGGTTTTAGAGTTTTGATGTCAGGACAAAGAAAACTGTCTGAAAGACTTTCTGCAGATTCATGTAACCTGAGCAGAATGTGGGACTGACACGTCAATGCTTCCACCCGAAATTTCATCAGTCCTTTTGTATTAAGTGTGAAAAAGAAGTCTTGCAGAGCATTTTCTGATTCTTCATCGTTCAGATTCAAAGTGTCAAATAAGTATTTACCCCCTAAAGCTTCTGCAGGATGCAGACGTTAGTCAGGTTGCAGGTCTGGAGAATTCAGACAGAAACTCCAAAATAATCCACAAAGGATCTGGAAAATAGTCACTAATTTGATCAAAAAATCTAACATGAATGGAATAGGATGTTTATGTCAGTTAATGAGGATAGAAATACTTCTACAAGATATGAAATCATAATTCAGCGCCTTGTCTAAACTTTATTATAAATAAACACATGGTTTAGTGATGTAGCCTGATGAATTCTGACTGTATGACTGAAAGAAAGGGTGCACTTACTTTATAATCTGTTCGTCTGCTGCCTTTTCTTTAAAACTGGAGCCGAAAATCATATGAACGAATTTTTTATTGTATTTTTTCACAACAATCTGAGTTTTTAGTCACTGTGGGAGGGGCTTAGAGGACAGAATATGTCATTTCCCATTATGATGCTCACTTTATTAACTAATCTTTTTTAGAAAATGATGTCTTTCCGAAGTGTAAAAGACAACCAACCACCAAAATGTTTTTTTTGCTCTAAAAGTCATCAGTCATTTAACAAAAGCAGTTAGTTTCCTTGGTATTTAAATATTAAATTACTTTTTATTTCTTTTGATCGCTCAATCTGATTTAAATATACAAACTGAAATTTGACAAATAAAATCTGGAAAAATCCAGGTTTCTTAAACATCAGATAACAGATGTGAAAATTAAAAGCATCCTTGATCTTTATTCTGGATTTTTTTGTCTTTCCTGAACCTTTAAAATGCTTCGTGTTCTTCACTGGGGGGGTGGTGGCGACAGGAATAAACAGAAGGCTGGTGTGAGATCACCGCCATACGGGAAACGTGGGGGGTGGGGGGTATGGTGAGGTGAGCTTGGAGCCCTCCTCCTCCTCCTCATCGCCGGGCGTGTCCCTGAAACAGCTCAGCATCAATGTGATTAGACGGGATTGGGGGGGTGAAGGTTAGAGGGGGGGATGACCTAATCCCCACAAAAAGCAATGAAGTCATCCTACCTGACTCATGTTCCCAGATGACAGCAGCTCTCCTCACGGCAGCAGTGTTTGTTTGTGCTCCAACTGATGCTTTTATTGTGAAATTTTGGACTCGCTCATTGTGTTTTATTAATTTTTTTAAGGAAGTTGTTTAAATAAGAAGGCTTGTTTGTTTTATGTTGATGCTCTGTGGGTTGGAAATGACATTTCTAGGTTCTGATCTTTTTTCCAGATGTGTTTGAAAATGTAAAATGAGATGATCTGAACTGGAAAGGGTCCAGACTGAGAGTTCAGGTCAGAGGAACACTCGGGGTTTTCCTCCACATAACTGGGGTTGTGACTCTGGAAAGCTACATCAACGTTTTGAGACGAAGTTTTTTACAAACAAAGAACAGGCTCAAGTTTGCAGGGAAAAAAAGCAGCGGGGAGAGCCCACACACACTGAAGTGTGGCTTCTGCTTTTCCACTTTTTCAGCCGACTGACTTCAGGGCTCTCTGTGGATTATGAGCACAAGATGTGGTATCATTTGCATGAGGGCTTACATCATCTCTGCGAGCCTGAGCGGGGCGGCAGCAGCACGTGGTGCTCAGCCAGCGCGTCCCTTTGTGCTGCCGAGGCCTCATTCCAGCTCCGGCGGGGCGCTGGAAGTCCTGAAAGGGACATCGTCAAAAGGGCCGTCCTTCAGGAGGCGAGAGCATGGAGCCGGTAACTCTCCGAACCAACCGCACAAGCGTGGATGTAAGCGGCGTTCACACAAAGACCTGCTGCGGCTCGCTCTGCAGCGCCCTGAAGATCCCGTCAGGAGGGGGGGGGGAAGGAGAAACAGCATCGCCGTGACAACCAGATGCTCCAGATCACAGAGGATGTGTGAAACACAACCTCAGCACTTCACAAGTATCCTGTTGCTAACACACACACACACACACACACACACACGACAACTGTAGCGCGCAGCTACTGGCGCTGGTTCTGAATGGAAACCAGATCCACTTAGAGGCGCCACAGACGTCTGAGGAAACTCACCATGGAGAGGTTTGGATGGTCCACGGATGGCTTTCATAGAACCTCTAAGACAGCAGCTCATCCACTGGACCGGACCATTACATGAACCAGAACCAGACCCGGGTCTAGAACCTATATTTGTAGAAAGTCATCTTAACCCTTTCACGACATCACAAACTTCATGCTATTAAAATGCTCAAAAGTCAATACTTTCCGAGCAAAGAGGACATGTTTGCAACTTTGAAAATGACAGGAAAATTATGTGTCAAGACGGACTTTTGAAAACGTTGACTCACAAACCAAACTCCAAACTGGTTCAGCTTTACTTAGGAAACTTTTCCAAACTGAGGCTAAACTGAACTGAAATTTATTTTTTAAAATAAAAAAATTGAAAAATAGAACAAGAAGCTAAATTAGGAGTTGGAGCGTGATTTGAGAAATTCTGGCATTGTTTTACTGAAAATGATCATCGGCTTCCTGCAGTGCAGAGTTTTCTGAATCAGCATCAGTCTGACAGAACACTGCAGCCGTGACATCAGCATCATCATCATTCTTTTTTAAAAAGTATCATTTGACTTCGGTGTTTGGATGGAAAAAGGTCGACATTTTGATAAAACATTAAGGCAGTCGCCCAATACTTCAAGGATTAACCCTTAAAAGACCTACTCTAAAGAAAATCGTGTTTGTGGTGTTTTAACGTGTTCTTGTGGCGTGAAGAAAATTGATAAAACATGGTGTTTCTGAGCATTTCTTTATTCAAATCATTGTGATTTAACCCAAAAATGTAGTTTGAAAAATGCTATTTCTGATGCATTTACTTGCAGACGAATAGATCCATGAACGTCTTTGTTTTCCTCGTCTGAGCTGGCCTCTGGATCAGAACTGTACGGCTCCAGTATTGCTCACCGTTTTTGTTGCACCGGTAATGTTTGGTTGGAGGTTTGAGGGCCTGTAAGCTAACTCGCAGGAGCGCATGTAAATAGAGAGCTCTCAGCAACATGGAGGGGAAGGGGGGCGGGGTTGCTCTACACCAATGGTCCCGCCCACAGCTCAGAGGCAACTTTTTAATCAGCTACTGCTCTTCTGCAGAAACTATGCCTTAACTTTTTTATGTATTAGCAAAAAATCCATAATGACAATTAAAAGATCACGGTTTTAAAACGGACAAAAATATAATCAAAGTGAGTCTTTAACGCTGAAAATCTAAATACACACTCCTGGACACCCTAACTCCTGATCATTTACCGGTCAACTTGAACCAGTTGATCCTGACTTTTGTCTTTGCGCCGTTATGCAACACGTTACTAAAGTGTTGCATAACGGCGCAAAGCCGCTTTAGAATCCACTGGAATTACGTTAATTGCGTAGACGGTGATAGAATTACCAGGTTTACTTAGATTTTCCTCCTTACTGGAGCTAATGCTCCATGTTGACGGGTTAAAAATCAGACGTTTTAGCGGGAGATGGAAAAAGTAGTTCCGCCGTTCAGTTGACTTTACAACCTTAAAGCTACGTACTTATTAGGCATTTGACATAAATGTTTGACTTTATTTTTCAGAACTTTTGTCAATTTCTTGGCTCAAAATTGAAATAAGTTGGAGTCTCTCAGAGGAGGGTTAGGGTTATCTCCTCGTTTGTGTTTGTGCTGCTTTGATCTTGGCCTCACACCAGGAGTCACCCTGTGAGCTCTCCTCCACAGCGCACCGTGGGGGAGGCAGCCCCTCCGTGGGTGCCACCTGGAGAGCCCGTCTAGACCTCGATTACGCCTGTGAATGCACCTGCTCCACATCCCATCACATGCAGCGAGGAGGAGGCGGATGCTCCTGCTGGAGGAGCCGGGATCACATTGACGCTGCAGGTCTGGAGGAGCGGAGTCATGCTGCCATGTTGGGGCTCCCACATGTTCTCTGTGGGAGGAGACCACACACGTTTAACTGAACGGATGAGAGTAAACGCGCGGGGATGAAACCGACACCTCCTCTGGGAGCACAAAGAAAATTCCCGCCCGTCAGATGTTTGTGCTGCTTCCAGGTGTTGGAGCCACAAACTTAACGCGCTGCGTTGAAGCTGCGCACTCTGCAGGTATCAGGATCCCTCCGCGCACACGCGCTGGAGTTGGAGCTTTGTTTCATGGAGGGGGTGGGGGAGGCGGACCACGTGCAACAAGACGTCTGAAGTCATTCATGAAAGCTGGAGCAGCGAGGCCGGCAAGTGTAGTTGGTGAAAGTGCACACAAAGAGGATGCGGGGCGGCCGTCACTGCAGCTGCAGGCAGCGCGCGGGACCAGCCGCAGAGACGCGCGGATGCGTTGGGTTGAGTTGGGGGGGGGGGGGGGGGGTCTCTTTGTTCACCGGAGCTGCTGCACAACCTTTTTTTGTAACGGGAAATGTGCAGGGCTCCACCGATTACCCCCCCACACACCTCCTCCTCCCACTGCATCGGGTCTGCAGCGCCTGTCTGACAACTCCCTTTCTCCCCCCCCCACCCCAGACACCCTTCCCTGCCTCCTATATATAACATCCTCGTGCGCATCGGAGATGACGGCGCGGTGACCGGCCGCAAAGACACCCCCCCGTCTTAAGAAACACTAACAAATATCCATTAAGTGTTTCCCCTGAAAGCGGAACTCTGATCCCCTCCCCCTCACGCCCCCGCTGGAGACATGTGCGCGCGGCGTGTTTACATCCCGCACGGCCGCGCTTACATAAGGCTGCTGCGGCTCCGCGCCGCCGTCTCCTTCCTTTCTGTTTTTTTTTTTCAGACCAGGAGGGGAGCGGTGGCGGGTTCTCCTCCTGCACCGCCGCGTGCTCACCGACCACCGGAGCCGGACTGCTCCGCCGCGAGGGCGGCTGGCGTTTTTTTGTCCGCGCGCGGCGCGGGGAGCGGCGGAACCCAGACTGGGTGGAGCGACGCTTCGCCCAGCCCCCTCCACGGCGCAGACAGCCCCGCGTCCCGGAGAGAGACTACTGTAGCGGGAGTCTGGAGGGGAGGAGGAGGGGGGGCGGGCTATGGGAGGGACTAGCGCAGAGAAAGGGAGGTGGGGGTGTGGAAGGAGGAGGCGGCACGGGTGCTGTTTCTCCAGTCTCTTTCCCTGTCTTTGTCTCACACACTCTTTTGTTAGCCATGCCTAGCCTGCTGGTTCTAGCAGGGATCATGGAGAAAAATGGGGGCTTCGGCGGGGATCTGGCCGGCTCCGGCTTCGGCGGCGAAGGCCTCCTCGTGCCGCCCGACGAGGAGGAGGACGACTCCCGCGCCCTCAGGGTCGCGCTGGGCCAGCTGTCGCTGCTGGGGCTCGGGGAAGGCGAGGACGGCGGCGGAGCCCCAACAACAGGAGTGCAGGACCGGAGCAACAACAACAACAACAACCACCACCACCACCACAACCACACCAACAGCGGCGGCGGGGACGCGGCCATCCTGCAGGGGAAGAGCAAGTTGTGCGCCCTGTACGAGAGCGGCTCCGCCGGCGAGACGAAGGGACGCGGCTGCAACATCACGGAATGCGTCCCGGTGCCGAGCTCCGAACATGTGGCCGAGATAGTGGGGAGACAAGGTAACCGGGGCGGCGGGCTGTTTACACCGGAGCCCCGCGCGCTCCCTCCCCCCTCCGCGCAGACGGGGCTGGGGGCGCCGCGGCTCCCGTGCGCTTTGTTTTCTCTTCTCGAACTGTTACCTGCTGTTATTTGACAAAGAAAGGGAGTGGTGTGTGTGTGCGCGTGCGTGCGTGTGTTTCTGCGGACCCCCACCCCCCCACCGGGCACATCAGCCTCCCACTTTCTTTTCCAGCCACAAACGTTACAAGTTGTGTTTACCTGCTCGTGGCTCCGCGCGGCTCTACATCCGCGCACGCGGGGCGCTCGCCTCCTTTGTCGTCTGAGTCGCGCGCCAGACGGTTCAAAAAGGCAGGGGACTCCAGACCAGGGCTGTGCGTTGTGTGTGTGTGTGGGGGGGGGTGCCCCCAGCCCTCCCCGTTTTAATCAGCTCGTTGTTTATGTTGCGCACCGGCCCACCGACACGCGGGAACAAAGGGAGCCGCCGCTCCTCAATGGATCAAGTTGGAAAGTTCAATTCCAGACAGATCCTTCCTACAGTTGGGGGGTGGGGGGGTGGTGACAGCAGCTGTCAAACAAAGGTGTGTGGAACTGAGGGGATGTTGCAGACAGAAGTTGATATTTTATTATTTTATTCCTTTTTTTCTCGATTTGTGCTTTGATTTGATGGAGCTGCTCCTTAAGGAGGACAATGGATTTTTTCCTCTTATTGATTGGTGGTGGTGGGGGAGGGGGCTGAAGGCTGCTCCCTCTCCTTGTGTTGGCCTGAATGAAAGTGAGCACGAGGGCCTGATGCACCACGCCTCTCTGAAGCACATGGATGTCCATCTTAGGAGGAAGAGTGCAGGGAATTGAGCTTCTTTCAAAGCATGTGGGGGTGGGGGGCTCATCCACCTTCAGGCCCGTTTTGTTTTTTGGGGGGGGGCATCAGAACGCACACCAGAACCGCAGATGACCCGAACAATTGCAGCAGGCGCATGCAGACACGCCCCTCTCCTGCCCTGATGCCTGGTTTCCTGGGTGTAATGGGATGACTGGGAGCACGCTGGGTTGATCCGGGGGAGTGGGGGCGCCATTGGTTGGCCCCTGCATCACACACCCCCTTCCGCTTAGCACGCGTCACAGCCCGTCTGTGGAAAACGCCTCTCTGCTGACCTTAATTTTAGGTCAACATCCCCCCACCGCCAGTTTCTGTTTGAGATTGGTTTAGAAAACGCCGTTTGAGTAACTGAACGAATGAATCCTTTCCTGCCATCTTCCCCTTGACCTTAAAAGCACCTGCAGCCCCCCTGAAGAAGCGCTGAAACACATCCGGCCGGGTCCTGCCCAGATAATTCCTCCTGAGATTACATTAAGCAGCACTCACTCACATTCGGACGCCGTCTGAAAGGCACTTAATAGAGTAAAAGACTCGCAAGATGATCAAAAACAGAGTGGCTGCGGAGCGCGGTCCTAAAGTGAAGCATACGCTCCTGACTGCGGGTCCAGGCGAAGGTCAGAGGGCAGGAACTGTCCCCTCTGCGCTCGGGTGATGACCTCAGCGAAAATGTGGCTCTGATCAGCTGATGCTTCTTTTTGTCTCTGCAGGCTGCAAGATCAAAGCCCTGCGAGCCAAGACCAACACCTACATCAAGACACCGGTCCGAGGGGAAGAGCCTGTCTTCCTAATAACAGGCCGGAAGGAGGACGTGGCCCTGGCCCGCAGAGAAATCATCTCGGCAGCCGAGCACTTCTCCATGCTCCGGGCGTCCCGCAACAAGCTGGGAGTGTCTTTTAGCGGCTCCCCGCCCACGCCTCTACCGGGTCAGACCACCATTCAGGTGAGAGTGCCATACCGGGTGGTGGGGCTGGTTGTGGGCCCCAAAGGCTCCACCATCAAACGCATCCAGCAGCAGACCTGCACCTACATCGTTACCCCCAGCCGGGACCGCGACCCCGTCTTTGAGATCACTGGGTCGCCTAGCAACGCGGAGCGGGCCCGCGAGGAGATCGAGGCCCACATCGCCTTCCGAACAGGCGGCCTGCACGACCACAACAATGAGAACGACTGTCTGGGGCCGAACGGCGGGAGCAGCCCGGCAGGCAGCGGCGGGCTGGAGAGCCGGCTGCAGCAGGTGTGGGGGCTGCAGGGGGGTCAGCGCAAACCCCTGACCAGCAACTACCGCCAGAACTTCTCAGATGCCATGGTTGGAGGCGGGGGTGGTGGAGAGGGCGGAGGAGTCTACAACAAGGGCAGCTTCTCCAGCCCTGGAGAGAAAACCTGCTCCTACTTCGGATCAGAGGGCACGCAGAGCTGGGGCGACCCCGACTACCCCAAACAGGTGGCCTTCTACGCCCAGCAGCGCTCCAAGAGCTTTGGGGGGCTCCCGCTGCCCCTGACCAGACTCTCCCCCGGCCTGCCCGAGCCCTGCGGGGGCGGGACCACCAACAGCTCCTCGGTCACCAGCGTGGTGTCCGGTTCACCTCATGCCCAGGCCCGCCGCGCCCACAGCGAGCCCACCTCGGCGGGCGAGGGCTTCCCCGGCCGGATGCCGGTGCCGGACTCGCCCCCGGCCGGCGTGCGGGACTGCATGACCTGCTTCGAGAGCAAGGTGACGGCCGCCCTGGTGCCCTGCGGCCACAACCTGTTCTGCATGGAGTGCGCGATCCGAATCTGCGAGCTGAACCACCCCGAGTGCCCAGTGTGCCACACCCAAGTCAGTCAGGCCATCCGGATATTCTCCTAAGGAACCGCCCCCATTTTTACTCTCAGTTTGTCAGTGTTTCTCCAGCGATGAGTTCCTCTTCATATGATTATTACTATTCTACACCTTTGTTTTCAGAAAATTTTAAACCAATCAAGCAGATATTTTAGAAGGCCCTGCTTGCTTTACTAAAAAGTCTAAGAAATATTTTTAAGTTTTCCTTTTTTATATATATACATATATATGCATATATATTTTATAAAAATTTTGTTTATAAGAGAAGTATAGTACCTTGCTTTTTGAGTTTTTTGACTGCTGCTGTTTTTCATTCATGAATCACAGAGTGGGCACACAGTAATGTGAACCTTTTATGATCTGATCTTTGCTTTCCTACCAAGTGGGTTGATGCTGAAGCTGGAGGAAGTTTGTTGAGGACTGACCCCAAAGGGCAAATGGAAAAAATGCACCTTACAATCATCTCGGCAAAAAACAGGATTGAATTGCGGCGGGGTTCTGGACTCTGGTGTCGTTGTGAAGCAGACAAAAGGCTGAATGTGGGTTGTGGGGAGCCGGCGGAGGTTAAAAGCTGCCTTCCTGTCGCGGCCTCGGCAGGTCTTTGGGAGGGTGGAACATGTGGGTCCTCGCTCCGTGGCTCCGAGCATTGATTTCACTTGTGAGGCCAAAAAAGGCTTGGAGCTGGTCCAGCTGGCCCGTCCTCGCCGGCGCCGTTCATTGTCCTGCCCGGTCACTCGGCCACAAAGCGCTCCTGAGCGGCGTTTTGTGAGGGTGCCGCCGCCCTGCCGCAATTAGCAGAGCTGTACAGGAGCAGGTGTTTCATGGCGCGCGCTTACCCCTGAGCTGGAGGCCTCGGCCCCCTTTTCTTTCCCATTTTCAGTCTGGGAGGGGGGGCTTTTGCGTTTGCCGCTGCTTAGGAGAGGGGGGCTTTGTCTGCGCCCGGTAGTGGCGCGGGGGCTGCGGAGCTCCGACACGGCCTGGATCCACTCATTCACAATTAGGCAAATGGGTCGGTCCAGGTGCGGACCGTGCAGTATGTGTGTGCAAAGGGATGGGGGCAGCTGGGCAAGCAAACCCCCCCTTCTTTATCCTTTCCTCCCCCACTTTTTCTTCTTTTCTAGCTCCACTGGGGTTAAAGGAAGGGGGGGAGGATGTCTTTTGTCCCCAAATGCACTGCAGACTGAAAGCTGAGTCTGGCGGTGGGGGGGGGTTCAATATTCATGTTACCTGGTTAGACTTTGATCATATCGGGGTCACATGATCAGATGTGCAGCCCCTCCACACACTTCCTCCATCCAGCTAACATGATGGGCCTTCACGCTGAGACGCCCCCTCCCCAGCCTGAAATGAAATCAGACAAACTGTGATTGACAGGAGAGCAGAGGAGACGCCCCGTTTTAAGCAGCGCTCACGCTGAATCGAATTACACACCCCCTGCGCCTGCCTCAGCCCCAGCCGGGGGGGGCAGAGATTAGAACTGTTGAATGATAGTGCAGGGGGGTTAAAGGAGAAAAAAATAATGAGCCCCTGCAGACCGAGTCGCTCCATTGACGGTCTGGGGGTGGGGTAGGGTGGGGGGGTTGCACATTTTGGCCAATGCTTGTTTTGTTTTTTTTTAATATTGTTTTTGTTGCCTTAACGTTTTTATCGTAGCATCTTTGATGGAAGCGTTCCCGAGTAACACAAAATAAAAGCAGTTATTTTTGGAAAAAGAAGAATGTGAATCAAGTCGTTCAGGTGTGGGGAGGGGGGCTTCAGGATTTTAGGCTCCTTTAAAAACAACACATTACTTCTGATCAGAACTGGAAAACGAAGCACCTTATTACAAAACATTTTTGATGGAAACCAAACCGACCCGTGATGGTGAAAGAGAACTCAAATCTGACAGACGTGCACATAAGGATTCCCTATCATTTTGTTGGTTTGATGCTGGTTCTGAGGCGGTTCGGTGACGAGGACGTCCTCCTGTCGTTTATGGGAAAGTCCTCCTTGTAAATACAGTCGGGAGGAGGCACACAGGCCCGCTGAAGCGAGAGGAGGGGGCAGATCTTTTATATACGTGTCCTCTCCTCCAGTTATAGTATATCAGATAGATCCATACATGTGAGAAATATTATTTTAACTCCATCCAAATATAGAGATACGTTTACCAGACTCTAATGAAGATCCTTATATGAACCACCCCATCTGTAAATGTTTATTAGCGTTTTCCCAACAGAAAGAAACAGCTTTTATTTTTATTATTTTCAGACAAAAAGCAATAATCCGCCTGCTTACTCAGCCTTTTTTTTTTTTTTCTTAAATAAAGATAACAGTCTTACGTTGCGCATCAATCACAAACTTGAGGATTACTTCTGGATTTGTTGGAGGTGAAAGAAGAAAAAGAGGACACTGTTCTTTGGAGTTTTTCCACAATCATCCTTAATCATGTTGGTTTGTTTGTTTTGCACCGCCTGGTTTTCTTTTCTTTGAAAAGGAAAAAGTAGCCAAAGAACAAAAAAAAAAAAAAGGAAGAGTTTATGAACTCGAAAAGTAGAGTCTGATCCGTCAAATTCCATCCTGGCACTTTGGTTCATAAGTCTTAAGTTTAACTGCATGTTAGTGAAATATAGTAACATAGGTAAGATTTATCGGAAACGTTAAGATCACCTAAAGAGCTCCTGATATTTGTACGAAAGCTTTAAGACTTTAAAGTGAACATTGGTTTGAAACCACATATTTACAGTGTAGTTTAACTGATCCATATTATTATTATTATTACGATGACTCCTAAGAGTATGCTAAGTCTTGTTGTCCAGCAGCAGCTACTTTGAGGGCGGGGCGACCCATTCTTGTTAGTATTATTTACAATATTGTATTTATCTTACTATTACAGTAGATGTTTTTCCTTCTCTTAATATCCAAAAGCTCTTTTTATGCATTTTATGTAGAATCCCTTTTAAAGGAGTGATAGGAAATCCTTATTTTCAATGGATGCACTTACGCAAACGTACCAACATGTCACAAATAGAAAGAAGCAATGCATTTGAATGTAAAGAGACACAGCTTAAAGGAGGGGAGGCAGCCCCTCTGCTTCCCCTTCTGTCGATTTCTATACGTCAGCTTTAAGTTTGTTTGTTTGTTTGTTTGTCTTTTTTTAGGAAAGAATTTGCAACAAGTTTTCAACTTAGTCTATATTTGAGTTCTTCCACATACATTTATAGAAAGTAACTTAAAAATGAATAAAAAAAACATATTACAGTTTCTCTAATCTATTTTGCTAACATGGGCTATTATTTCATAGAAAGCAGAGGAAAAAAGAAGTCAGTATCTGGATGTTATTTATGAAAAATAAAAAAAATGAAGCAACATATTTATGAGTAACCTCGAGACGTTTTGTTTTTTAATTAAAATGACAAGAAGTTAATATATTTCTAAACACAGGAAGTCAGTTTCTACTAAAATAAGAAGTTTTATTTATGAAAGTTATGGAAACTTTTTTCCGAACGAGTCTCTTATAGCTGAAATTTTAACTTCAACCGTGCGTCACTTCAACATCTATGCGTCCAGCGCGGAATAATGACAGAAAATAATAGAATATTTTTTAGGATTTGGATATATTTTAGTCACAGAGCTTGGATTTTGTGCCTCAATTCTCTATTTTTCTCGCATCAGCATGGTTTTCAGTGCTGCTTGCTGTAAACCCCCTCGTCCCCCTCGTTAACTGACTGACTGACTGAAACTCATCGCTCATTTCCTCTGTAATCTAAACTTGCTTTTTCTTCTAGAAATGTTGCTTGGAATGGATGAGGCAGCCGTGACCCTCCGTCCGTCCGGCCGTTAGGGCTGCACATTCTCTGAACACTCACTCCACCTCTACATCCGCCATCGCTCCCATCGATTGGCCGATCGGTGAGTGCCATCGCCCGATCGGCGCTCGATGGGTCCGCTCTCTCCGGCGCGAAAGCAGGCGGCAGCGCTGTAGATCTATGTAACTAGACGCACACACAGACACACACAGCAGATTCATTACCGTGGTAGTTTGCATGTATGTTGTATGGTCACTTAGACCGGAGAGGCGGCGCCGGTGGGCCCGGTCTGCCTCTCCGCTGTAGATTTTCATAGTTGGAGTCTCTAGAGTTTGAGCCAGACCATCTCAGCCCCACGCAGAGGCCCGACCCGCTAGTGCCACTTAAGCAGGAAGTTGGTTTGGCTCTGACGGCGCTGGTTCTTCCTGAGAGGCCAATACAGTCCGACAGTTTGTCTTTGGTAGCGTTTCCAATTTTTCTGGCACAGTGGAGGTGTTTCATACCGGTCTGAAGATAGTGCTCGTAGTGCGTTAGTTTCTGGTTTCTCTGTGAGCAGTGAAGGAGGGTCGCTGCTGCGGCCCTGAGCCAACACTCTGATGGATGGGCAAAAAGCTCGACAAAAAAAATAAATAAAAACAACAAAAAAAAAAAGACAAAATAAACAAGAAAAAGAGAAAAAAAAGGCATAAGAAGTGTTTGAACTCTGTCACAGTGTGCCGTGCCCTTTATGAGGCATGTGATATTGCAGGTTTATTTCTTATAGCACACTTTTTTTTGGTGAATTACATTTTTTGGAGACATTTTTATTATTATTAATATTATTATTATTATTATTATTGTATCTGCTCCATGTTAGTTCTGGTTCTTTGTTATTTTTTCAAGATTGAAGATGTATTGTAAATGTTTCTAATAAAATGGAAATGAAATGATCTCCAGCTGAAGCCGACTGGGCGTTTTTTTTCCTTCTCAACCAGGAGTTCCTGGCGGCTGAATTGATCCTTTGATGATGACCATTAATATTTAATATCAGAAATCAGAGGGCCGAGCTCGCGCTGCAGCACTCTGCAGAAATCTTAAATTACACAGGCCATTATGTCATCGCCCGAAACCCGGGACTGTCGGCCGCAAAGACGCAAGAGCCGTCTGTAACAAAGCAGATTTATTTGTACACGTGCAGTCCGGATATACATATGTTTGAATCAAGGTTAAAAAGGCCCGAACCCACAGCCCCCAGTTATGTCTTATGTTCGTCGGAAGTCAGCGTTGATGTGGAAACGCCATATGTGTGTCTGTAACCTTTGGATGTGCTCCAGCCCCCTCCTGACACGACCACTCGCTCCCTTTCCTCATCTATTAAACTATAAGATCCTAACCAACCCCAACGTGGGTGCTGGACGCAGCCCCCCACCCCCACCCCCGACAGGAAACAAAGACGAGCGAGAGCGCAGGCAGACCTCAGGGAGATCCCAGCAGGCAGAGTCTTGTTCCAGTTCCACGCAGACAGACAGCAGGCAGCACAGGATTTCATTTACAGTAAAATAAGCCATCTCAGCATCAGGACCACAGGAGCAGGGCTCTGCCCCCCACTACATCATCCCATCAAACAACATTCATTCTAGCAAGAAGGCAGCAGCAGCAGTAGTAGTGTTGTGCGTGTGTTTAAGGCACCCTGGAATCGTCCCCTTGACGCCTCAAAGGTTGAGACGGGGGCAAGGGGGGGGGTCAGGAGCGCCGCTCACCGTCTGACAGGAGCAGCTCCGCAGCCCAGAGAGGCAGGCATGACTCATCCAGAGGAGAGCCAGGGAGGCAAGAAGGCGCTGTTGGAAGTGGGGGGTGGGAGGCCCAAAGTATGGTTACACCGACCCCTTCCAGCACATAAACACAAAGAAACCCCCCCAGAAACCCAAAAATTGATCCAGGTCTGCGTGAACGCTGACGAGCAGCTGAACACCCGGCTAGAAAAAGTGGTGAAGGAACATTTCAGATTGTAGCTACGTCTGACTGTACGTCTGTCTTTACGTTTGAACCGACTTCTGTCTGACTGAACATCCAACTGTACATCTGACTGATTGTACGTCTGTCTGAACATCCAACTGTACATCTGACTGTCCAAGTGTGTGTCTGATGTACATCCATCTGAACTTCTGTCTTTATGACTGTCTGTATATCTGAACCAAGGTGCTTTACATCTGTCTGATTGTACGTTCCACTGTGTGTCTGATTGTACGTCTGTCTGTACATCTGTCTGTTCGCCTGTAACCACATCTGACACATGTATTTCTGTAAATGCACGCGTTTTCTGTTCATACATCCTGTCCATATGTGTGTACGGTCATTTGTATGTCTGTTTGATGATGAAGGTCTGATTGGGTTTGCAACATCTCTGTCACTTTTGTCTACCAGTCTCTAATTCTATATTTATAAATATTGTAACCGTCTGTTGGTACATCCTCCAACCCTCTTTTGATGGAAGACAAATAGAAAAGATCAGTCAGAAAAAGGGCCTTAAGTTTTATGCTGTATTGTTTCTGATGATGTAGCCGTTTTGATGGTAGGAGGGGCTCACCTTCGTCCCGCCCGTTCATTCCTCACACTTCCTGTCCGTTCATCTAAAGCTCTTTACTATCCCTGCTCCTCCTCTTCATTTTCTCTAAGCCTGAGAAAGTCAGTCTACCCCTCTCTGTGCCCACCTCCCCCCTCCCCACCCAAATGTCCTCTGGTCTTCTGGACTTAAAGAAGAAGGTCGGCGCTGAAGTCTTAGTTGGTCTGGCAGCAGGAACCCTTACTGGACGAGGTCTGGGTGGGCTCCACACTGATAGGAACCACGTTGGAGGCAGGGGAGAAGTCGCCGTCAGCCCGGCCGGACATCTGCCGCTGTGACACGATGTTGTAGATGGCTGTGAGGAAGAGGAGGAACCGCAGGGAAGTGAAAAGATACAGAGAAATCTGAGCAACAAATGAGGACAAAAAGCACAGAAAAGTACAACTGATCACTGCAGATTTGTGGCTCCACTCTGGGGGGGGTCACAGCTGAATGAGAGATTTCGGAATAAAAGTGAAACATCTCCAATATGCAAACTGATGTTTAGCACTTCAGTTCCTCAAAATTCAAACTGAAGATCAGGGAAGACGCCCGCTGGTGAGAAGTTTTTATGAAACTGAAGAATATCTGCAGTGACGGACGGTTTCAAAATCACAAAGTGGCAGACATGAAATTCCTGGACGAGCGGAGGTCAAGTGGAAGTGACATGTTTGAGGCTTTAACAGAGTGATTTCTACTTCTGTGTGTGTGTTTAGGGGTTGGAGAAACAATGACTTTATAACCTCAGACACTGAATTTTGAGATGAGAAATCATTCCTGCTAAAGATGACTGCACACATTAGCTGGGTGTTGCTGCCATCTAGTGACAGAGAAGAGATGATGCTCTAAAACTCTTAATTTTGAAAGAAACAAAATATTATTTTTGTTGTTGTTAAGAATGTTTAAAAAACACTGAACTGACTTGTTGCAGGCCCTCCAGGTTTGAAGGGTAAACAGGTTTCCTCAGGTCTCAATGATATCCAGTTAATCAGATTAATCACACTTGAATTGTGATTAACCATGATTATTCACAATGTTTTATTAGGTACATTTTATATGACAATATGCTGCTTTTAAAGAAAAAAAAAGCCAAAAAGAACATTTTTCCTTCATTTTTACTGTCTGAAAGTGTTAACTCAGATATCCCAGAAATGTAATGTGTGTGCACAAAACACATCTACAGTAAGATAAGCAGAACTCTAAAGACTTTTGTCTGCAGTTTTGCTCAAAGAAACTAAGATGCTGATATACAGCCATAAGAAACAAACATTGTGTTTCTGCACTTTAAATGGTCTGGCTGAAAACTTAAATCTGATTGGTTGCTGGGTGTTCATGCACAGTTGAAAAAGAAGTTCCGGTTACATAGCCGAACTGTTTTTCACCACCCAGGCTTCTTGAAAACAGAATAATTTCTTCTGGATAAAAACAAGCGATACGAGGTATCGTGACGATCAGCATATATATCACTTTCCTCCTCTCAAGGTCTGCTGGCCCTGCGAAGCATTGTTCTGTTAACGTTACAAGAGACCGCACGACCAATCAAATAGTCAGCTTTTGTGAAAAATTTATCTAAACCTAAAAAAAAAAATCAAGAATAAGGTACTAAAAAGTGATTGAATATTTATTTCCTTTGTAAGTGACCATGTTATAAGCGAGATGGTGCCCGACAAAGAGTGTATTTTCAGAAATTAACGCACACCGCGAAAGCCTGAACCATCCCACTCAAAGCGAAAGTGGTCACTTCTGATGTGTAATTAATCTGTGTTAATAAATAATGTTTTATCTTTAGTTTTACTGTAAATGATGAAGGAGTAAAACGCTGACCTGTCAGAATCGTCTGGAACGCCAGCTCCACGTTAGAAGAGTCCAGTGCCGACGTTTCCAGGAAGGACAAGCCGTGCTTCTCTGAAAAAAAAACAAAACCACGCAGAAGGTTTGTGGAGGAATCAGAGCAGTTTAGGAGCAGTCACTTTGTCTTTTACATCTGGACATTCATAAAACGGATGTGTGTAAACAAGCTAATGCTGTTAGACTGTGGGTCTGAGTGAGTCATGATGGAAAAACCCTGAGCTATGGCTAAAATGCTCAGACAGCCTGAGGGACGCAGGCGTCAAAACCTCACATCGGAGACTAACAGGAGTATTTCTAGAGCTCTCCCTCTTTGCTGCAGTGATGTTTTTCAGTTGAGTCCTCCTGTGGCAGCTAAATGCTTTGCATAGACTCACGCTTGCTGTTGTCCTCATGTAAACTAGGTGTCAAACTCAGAAAAGCAGCAAACAAAGACGTCTTTTGTTTTCTAAGTTTTTCAGGTTTGAAGAACCTGGTGATCAATGAGGAGGAGCCATCAGGGGGCACTGTTCACCTAAGCTGTCAGTCATTAAGAGACCTGAAGAGCAGACGGAGCGCATCTCAATCCTGCTGCCACACAAAGACTCACAGTTGGGTTTTGTGATGTTGAAGGAAGATTTCTTTTTCTTTTTTTTACTCATCAAGACAGAAAGTTAAAGTAGAATACCCTTTCATGATCCACAGTCCAAGCTGTGACCCGCCGCAAACTTAAGAAGCTGCAACAACTGAGGCCTGCCACAGGGGGCGCTCTCTGTGAAACTGTAAAGCCTTCTTTAGTTTTAGGAAAGAACAATATTTGATCCTTGCAAAGATTGCAAACCTTGTTTTTAGACAATCAAGATATGTGACCAGGTTGCAAGTTCTTTTTTCTTGTCCTTTTACACCTTTACAGGCGTTTCTCAAAAATCAGTCGAGATTTTTTTGTTTCATTAAGAGCTCAGACCTACGTAAGAAAATAATGAAATTATCATAATATGAGTCAAAAGTATTTATCTCCACACTCTTGACTCTAGACTGGCATTCATCGTCTTCATTTTGGAAAAAAATGTGGATGTATGTTCTAAGAATACAAGCTAGTTTTAGATTTAATGAGAATTTATTAAGATGGGGCAACTTGTTCTAGGATTGTTTTCACATTTTGTTCTAAAATTAATAATTTCCATTTATTACACGACTTTTTTGTCACTGTACTCAAAGTGAACAACAATTAGACTTAAAAAACTCAAAAAATTCAAACCATTTCTTAGAACTAGCAAAAAAAAAACATGTAATATTGGTTTATATAACATTCAGTGTGAAGCAACATCTAACATTTAGCTTTTTAGCTTATTTTTCCCTTTTTGAATGCTTTTTGACTCCTTGTTTCTAGATTTTTAATAACTTATTTCTTATTAAGTAAAAATACTTGCTGCATGGAATGTTAATTTTATTACTTCTCAGGGATTTTCTTATTAAGATTAATGTTCGTTTCCTAGTTTTAGGCTACTTCTTTTTGCAGTGAAGTCAAAACATGCTAGCAAGGTGTTGTTCTGCATCACCGATCCAGGAAGTGAGGAGTGTGTCATCAGAGGAGAACAGTACCTGCAAAGGCCTTGGCCTCATCTGTGGGTACCGCCCTCAGGTGGCGCAGGTCGCTCTTGTTCCCCACGAGCATGATGACGATGTTGCTGTCTGCGTGGTCCTGCAGCTCCTTCAGCCAGCGCTCGGCATTCTCGTAGGTCAGGTGCTTGGCGATGTCGTAGACCAGCAGGGCTCCAACGGCTCCGCGGTAGTACCTGCAGCAGGAGAGCGGGATTGCACGTCATCTCCTCACACAAATGAGCGCCGGCTGACCTGCTTCATGCACGTGCGAGCCTGATTCACAGACGGAAGTTGTGACTAAGACAATTGCTGCTGAGTCCAGACAAAGAGGAACATCCTGGATCACTTCTGGTATTTCTGCTTATTCTGACAAAACGTCAGCTTTCAGGACAGACGATGTGCACCGTGTTTTATGCAGAGGCATCACATCGAACGCTTTGCTCTACGAAGCAGCTGGAGAGTTCATGAACGCCACACAAAGAATGCCCGTTTTCCTTTGAAAGGAGCTTTTTATCCTGTCCTGTTACCTGAACTATCACAAACCACGTCACCTAGGCCTGATTTAACCATTTTCCAAAAACCTACAAGCAGCAATAAACCAAACTTGAGTTTAAAGATCTAGTTCTTTATTTCTGAACCTGTTTCTTCAGAATTTCCTTGCTGATTCTCTGTTGCTTCATCATCTACGGTTATTCAGATTATGGTTGTGAGCATTCACCAAACAAAACACCAATCCTCTTCTTGAAAGAAGCAGGAGACTCACGCTGATGTGATGGCTCGGTATCGTTCCTGACCCGCCGTGTCCCAAATCTGTGCCTTGACGGTCTTTCCTTCCACTTGGATGCTCCGGGTGGCGAACTCCACCCCGATGGTGCTCTTGCTCTCCAAGTTGAACTCGTTGCGGGTGAAGCGGGACAGCAGGTTGCTCTTGCCCACACCAGAGTCTCCAATCAGGACCACTGTCGGAGAAAAAGCCAGAGAGGTGAACACCAGCAGTAGAACGCGGTGATGTGTCTTCCACACACCGGTCTGCAATGCCACATTCAGCATCGAACTGGACATCAGCCTGACCTTTGCTGAGATCGCCTTATTTTGTTTATTTTGTATTGCAAATGGAGCATCTATTCAGTTATAAGTACAAATGCTTTTAATTTGAAACAGGAAGTGAAAGGTTTGTGGTTAATGCAGAGGAGGGAAACCCCATAACTTCTGGATTGAATCACAGCAAAGAAACACCAAAATAAAATGACATGAGTCAAAACAAACTGAAAGGTGACATCACCACATCCCCTGTCCTTATTTAGAGCTACTGGTTACCGTATTTTGGGTCTGTTCTTTTTTTAAACCTTTTTGTTAAGATTCTAAATAAAATGATATTTTACTGTTCAAGCAAAGAAAAGCAATTCTTTTTCACATCTGTCAAATGTTTCAGAAACTGTCAGAAATGAATGCCTCGGCAGCACGTCGGCACGAAGACAAACAACATCCGAACTTTTGCAAAGATGTATGTGTATATATATCACCGCTAGTTCTGTGGAGCAAGAAGTGTGTGCGTGTTGGCCTGGGGGTGGTGCTGGCAGTGCAGACTCTTCCTGGAAGGGGCTGTCCTCAATTGTCCGCGGCACAATGTGAAGGTTCACTCGTTTTCATGGATTAGGAGGGGCTGGTGCTCAGAGCGCAGGCTTTTAGAGGAATGCTCAGAAATGCCTGAATGGATCAAAATACTGCTTTGGGGTTGTTTTTTTGTGAGGAATTAATATTATAATACTCTTAAAAGATTTTTTAAAATGGCTTTTGCATTGTATAGAGCCTTTAAGGCATTCAGGAGCAAATATGAGTTTTATTACACATGCTTTGTTTAAACCATAATAAAAACTATGAATGTGTTTGCCTCAATGACTGTATGAAACTTTTTTTTATGTTTGTTTGTGGTACTGTTCGGTTTAGAATGGATCAGGCAATTCCAGTGAGTATCTCCATTCAAAGCTGGACCGTCACGGCGCATGCAGGGTGAAGCTAACAACAACAGAGGTCATCCAGTACCTCATTTTTTTCTGCATGGCTTTTGGCACTTTATATATGCAAAGCATTTTTGGCTTGCGAGCGGCGAAGAGGAATACAGACGCCTTCTAGACACTTTCTTTTGTCGCAATGACCTCCCGCCAAAACGGATTTCAACAGAAAGGTCCGCACTAACCGGTCAGTTCCATTTTTTTTAATGGAGACCAAAAATGATACGGTTTGGTCCAAGCTTAATAGGTCCATTTTATAAAGGAAATGCTCAAAAATACCGGACCAGACCGGACTGTACCGATCAGTGGAAACAAGGCATAGGAGAACTGGACCGAGTATGTGTGATGTCACCAATAGAAAATTACTTACTTCCAGCACTTTCCACAACACTTGTTGCTACTTTGGTTACTTTTGAGATGTTTACAATGCCCGTGGCAACGTGCATTCAAATGGTCTCTTCTAGTAAAAAAGTCTACATAAATGTACATGAATGTGCATTTCGGGCTTCCGCGTTCAAAACTCTGGCATTTTTATGACCATTTCCGGCTCTACGTACAAAATAAACGACCACTGAAAGCCCGTTGCCAGTTAAACCAGGTCAAACTTTGACCAATCAGGGTGATGATCAATTTGGTAGTGATGTATGGATTTGGTTTATCTGGTGAACCTAGTCACGGTGATGAGCCTGACAACGTCTGTGTTTGGTTTTCAACTAAAATAATACAAGGCCGCTCTCCTGACTAGATGGCAATCCATATCTGCCATTGCAAGGAGGCAAGCAATGAACTTAATTGTTTCTATTTGGTGCCCAAATTGGACTGTTGCAAATTGGATCCAAATTGCACCGTTTTGACACTTTGCACCAAGTCTCTTCCAAATGTAGGTGGCACATGCACTAGTAAACAGTAGAAAAAGAAGAAGAATCCCCATCCTGCTTGTCCAGTGTAAACGCACATTCTTGAGCGCGCATCAAATGTCTGGTGTGTATTTAGCTTTAAATTGTGTACATATCAAGATTGACCAACCATTAAGTCAAAAGCAATGACTAAGTTAACTCTAGTTAGTTATTATGATCTCTGCATTCATGTTTCTGTGAATTCTGTGGCAATTTAAAGCAGGACGGATGAGTAAAAAGCAAAGTTTGCCTCTCTGGGCAGCAGATGAGATTCTGAAACATTTCAAGTGATTGGGGATTCTTTTCTTCAAATGTTCGTCTTTTTAGGTTTATTTCAAATGGAAAAACAATGAAAAGGTGATTAATCTGAAAATATAAAAGTTTGTATGTCATAGTCAAAGACTTGGCACAGACAGATGGAGGTGCCTGAACCAGCTTTTATTGACATACAGACTCAATGAGTTTGATGTTTTTAAATCCAGTCGAAGCTCTGAGATTCCTCCAGTCTTAGCTGGGATGAGAGGCTTCGCTCCAGGGGTTGGTTAAGGAGATACACTTTATGATTTGTTCTTCCTTTAATGCTGAACAAAGCTGGATCTGCTCCCACTGAGCAGGGCGGATCATCAGGGTGGATCTGATTAAGGCTACTTCCACAATAGTCAGGTGAGTCAGTCAGCTAAAAGGAACCTACGACACCGACTCACCACCCTGATGTTGGGAAACAGGAACAGGAGTGTTGAAACTGGTAAGCAGCTGGCCTTCAAAGCAGCACCGCTCACTCTGAAGGAAGCCCCGGTCCTGCTCGGTTGAAAAGTTACTCTTTTTTACTTTCACAAAAGATACTGGGTGGAGGAGAAAATCATTACGCAAGTCCTCCCAGACTGGTGAAGCTGGCAGCATTCACACCCAGTCACCTGCCATTGTTCTGGCTCAATTGTTTGAGAGAGCAAACCATCATATCTCACAGGGCTGCACCTCAATCAGTAACTGACTGTAAGAATGAAACCAGATCACACAGCTGGTTCCACAGCTAGTAATTCTTCATTACTGCCTATTCTGATTCGTTTCTGCAGACGACTGTCTTTCTGACAGCTGACTGTACAAAATAAAGACGCCTTTAAGGGTCTGAAAGCCATAAAAAGGGGAGTTTCTGGCTGTAGGAACAAAAACGCTGAAGTGACTCAGCCTGAATCACTGAACAAGAGAACCAAAGGGACAATATCAGAACTTTTTCTATTTCAAGCAACAACTTCATCATCATTCTTCATGATCATTCAGACAAATTCCGTCATCGCCGGAGGAGTGTCGGAGAGCTGGTGACTGTCACACAACCCCAGTTTTTTTTTCGTGGCCAAACATTCTTCATGCAGGTATTTCCAGTTTAGCAGTACATGCTTGTTTAGAGATCTGTGTAAGAAAATGGCAGGATCTCCTCAGATCTGCTCACTTATCATCTGAAACAAAGTCTCCACCCCACACACCTGTAACTACACCTCTGATACAAAAGGCCACACCGTGACATGTCTGTAACTGTTATGGCCCATTAAAACTGTTTTCTGGCCTCATATTAAACAGATGTGGTAAACTGTTCAATTTAACCTCCATTTATTAGATACACATATTTAAATCTGAAGATAAAAAGTTGGAAAATCTGATTTACCACTACCCACTTTCTGTTCATCAACATGACATCAAATCTACATTTTTGATTAACAATGTTTACATTAATATGATATAACACAAGTCAGGAACTGTGATGGTTTTCAGGTACAAACGGGTTCTAGTGAACCTGATGCGGCGTTCACGGTCACCGAATCGTCCGGGAAACAGCGAAAGTCCTGGTGCAGGTGCTTCTGGGTGATCCGCGCGAGGGCAGCGCCAGTCCGGCATCAAATGACACGGACTGCCGGGACATTAGCGGGCTGAAGGCCACACTAACACACACACACACACACACACATACCTTTAAACAGGTAGTCATACTCGTCCTCCCTGTTCGTCATCGTTGCTCCTGTTCGGCGCAATACGAATTTAGTCGAGCGAACTTGTGGCAGTTTCTTCGACACCGACCACCTTGAAACTCACGGAGACGCGCTCGGCGTGTCTTTCAAATGACGCCAAGTCGCCGTCAATCGACGGCACGATGCTATCTGTGGTCCTTTTCTCCGACGGAAAACTTTCGACGCGTCCTCCCCTCTTCGCCTGTCACTTGCCATCACCAAGGCTGCGCGCGCAGCGTCAGTGCCTTAGCCCCGCCCACGGCTCGCTCCGAATAGTCAATAGCCGACGGACACCTGCTACTAGCGCTGACGCGATTGGCCCGTTTCGCTGTCAATCACTTTCGTTAGCATACATGTCGTCATCTGGCAGCAACAGGTAACGTGGAGCCTCAGGTTAGCTAGAAACAATGCAGCTAACTTTTCAGTGTTGTTCAGGAAGGACCCACCGATGAGGGATGTTAGCATAGCTTTTAGTGTCTGTGGGAGACTTGTTTTTTTATCTAAGCATCAGCTATACATAACATTCAAAATCAGGTTAATCATTTTATATTTTTTTTAAAAAACGGACACAAAATTCAAGTGTACCCACAAGTACGGTCAATCCAAGAGGTGACAGAAATACCTGAACCAATCATTTGGTTTGGACTGACAGTCTTGAAGCACTGTGTGGTCATGCTTGAGCCTGCACAGGTTATGGAGCTAACCACTGGAACAAAGTCACCTGCTGGGCCTGGGTCGGGGATGAGATGCTCATAACCCGTCCCACTATGAACGCGTGAAACGCGCCTAACGTCAAACCTCCACCACGACTCTCTTGATGTTCTAAATGTAAATGAGACAGAAAGTGTTGCAGGTAACTGAGCCAAATTCAATGTAGTCTCTGAATCAGAGAAAAGGTTTGTGATAAAACTTTAGTGTAACTAATTGGAAAAATTAAATGAGATTCTAATATTATCTGATAAATAATGTGAGACAATTTTAGGCTTTAGTTTGAATTTCTCAAAGTGGTTTTCATTGATTGTTTTTAGGAACTGGACAGTGCAATTGTGACATCACCCAAGTCTTACTTCCAGCTCAAAGGAAATGAAGGATTATTGCATCATTTAAGGTTCATTCATCATTTAAGAATAAATGAAAAAAATGGATTATCAAGAACGTTTTAAAAATGTATCAGAACAAGAATGGTTATTCTGACCAATAGAATGACTGAGTAATAGCTGTTTGTTTCTCCATAGAAGTCTATGGGAATTTGGCTTCTTGGAGCCATCAGGTGCTTCCTGTTTGGAACGCCAGGTGGGAGGGGCCACTAAGTCCAGTAATCACGTACAGCCATTGGTGGTTATTCAACATTCTGCAATATGAACTTCAAATTAAAAAGTACTTTTGTGCATCTTTTACACGTTTGACAGATAAAGTGACCAGATGTTTGACTTTCCACAAAAAGTTACCTGATCATCTCTACCAGGTTTGGCTTTTACCAAATTTGGCACGGACCTAAAACGTCTCAAAGTTTTTCAATTTATTTAAATCCTGCTTGAGACCAAAACCTTGGGTCTCACTCTTGGAGAGAACATGTCAGGCTTTCTCTGGGAGGTCATAGTCAGCCCAAATCAAGGTTCTTGTGGGTCTCCACCCTGATTGTTTACTAGCTGCGCTACTTGCTGCAGATTAGCTGACGTGAGATTCTGATTGACTGAACACACCTGACCCAACAGCAACTGGGGAAAGGAAGCTGGAAAGGAACCAGGGTGGTAGCTCTCAAAGGGCAGGATTGTGGCAACCTTCCAAACACACCAATCTCTTGCTTTTTTTTCTACTTACCTGTAAAAATAACATCTAACATGTTAACTGAGACCTGCAGTGACATGTTGTTTTGTTTTTTTCGCTTTTTTATTCTTGAGAAGTTCGAGGATTATACGTGATCCACGATACATCTAGATTCCACTCATGCTAAATGTCACTATAGCAACATTACATAATATGGATTCTCAGGTTGAAAAATGTATCCCATAAATCCCATTTGATTAGCAACATCTGCAGAAAACTTCAAAACAAGTGAGCCTGTCTCATACTCAATGCAACGTTTCATTTGATGCAACCGTAGTGACACTGTGGTAGGATTAGGGGGAAACTTTGGTTGCTAAGGAAAGTTGTGATAGTTAGCATAGCAGCATGGCAGCAAAATTGGTACATGTATTTATTAGCCTAAGACATGCAAGAAATATTACAGTTGCCATGGACCTATTAGAGTGGGGGAAGCAGTAATAGCAAACGAAAGGTGGTCAGAGGGAGTATTAAACTGCACTTGTCACTGTGTGTCAAACAATGGATTCATCAGGAGCTCTTACTGGTCCACAGGGGGCTGATGGAAGGTAGAGTATGAGTTTCTATTAGGTAGGAGCCTTTGACCTACTACTTTGACTGTTAATTAGCCTATAAATTGTCTGAGATTGATTGGTTGCAATATTTCTTCTCTTTTGTTAAACCTGTTGATGAATAATTGATAACATCTAGTTTCAACTTCTTTTACCATTTAAACATAAATCAGATTATGCTGTGATAAAACAGCAGTCATCTGCAGCTTTTACACCCCACTCAGAGCCGCCATTGTCAGGGAATCCTCGCATTTATGGAATTAAGCTTCAAAAGTCCTGTGTCTAATGAAGGGCTGTTATGTTCACCCCATCCTGTTTCTGTCATCCAAACTCCATCTGACCCCAAAAATAACAGGTCCTTTAGGAACCGACACTGAATTTACTTTAACACCGCTTACACTTGAAGTGCCACATTGCCCCTGCAAAGCAGTGTCAGCATTACCATCATCATTCTGGTGTGGGACAACTTTAATTGGGCCAACTCATTATCTGAGCCCAGTCAGAGGAAAAGCAGATATCATGGTTGAGCAGGTTGTGCTGCCCTGTTCTTCAGCTAAAGACTCCTGTTTGTCCTCTGAACTCTCATCTCCTCTCCTCTAAATTTTGTTTTACATTCTCTGTTTTAAATTAAGTGGCTTGAATATTTTCAGAAGCAAAGAAAGTATAACAAGCTCTTTTATTTGATCACCTAGATGTTCTTATAGAAATCATATAACTGTTGTTTTTTTACCAACAGTTAAAAAACAGATGATATTCAGATATCAAACAATAAAATGAGAAAGACGGTTTCATTTTCAATACGTCTTTATTCCTTAAAAGAAATAAAATCAGTGTTGTCTTCATTCAGTGCATGGCAGTGTCAACAAGCTGCAGATTTGATAAGAAATCACATCTTTTTTTTTTTTTTTTGCATAGGTTGTGTCATTTTTCCTGAGAGCTGACATCCACTCACATTTCAGCTGTCGTTGTGCTGTGCCAGCGGCGTGCCACTCAGGAAGCAGTCCTTAAAAAACATTTATTTCTTCATCCAAGGCTGCTCCTCAGCAGGCACATGACGTCGTGGTCAGATGTTCCTGCAGCAGGGTTTGTTTTCCTCCGAGCTTTCCGCTCGGGAGCTGTTGAGCGACATAGCTCTGATGGGGCCTTGCATCACCTCTTTGCTGCTCACCTTTCTGTGAATCTCTGTTAAATTGGTAATCAATAAGTCACTTGTTTGACCAAAATGAAACACAAACACAAAATACATTACAGGACTGAAAAAGTGAACTAAAGGTTGACATGAAGCTTCAAATTTTCAAAATAAGTACTTTTCAGAACTAAAAGGAATCATGATCTTTTTCTTTGAGACTCAAGGATCACCGTCCTCCTTCTCTTGGAGCTTCTAATTAGCTGGACACACCTGGTCCAGGTAATGCCCGTCACATACACCAATACAGGGGTTGACCTGTATGAAGGCTGCAGGTTTTTGAGTTGGGCCCATAGAGAGAAGTGCCCACATCCTTAAGGGAGAGCAGGAGTGTCTTGAAGGTCTTTTGAAGCTTGTGAAGGGATCTTATGGGACGTCATGAAAATGGAACATTCAGTTTCCAAGCATGTGGTAAGTGCATCATAACGTCTTTGTGGGGATAATGGATGTTACACGCATGTATGACATGACGTGAGGTTGTTGCACGATGCCCGTATGCCATACTCTAGTCAATAGTAAGATGCAAATATCGGCTCCATATTGACTGCGCACAAATGTTGCACACGAGGGATGTGCAGGTGATATGCAGGTGTCTGTAAAAACCTGCAAGTAACTAGATATTCAACTGGACAGCTTAAATAATGGTGTGAGGAAGTTCTAAAGAATAATGTAAAGCAGAAAATCACCTGCTAAGACGCTGTTAAACGCTGCTTCCACATTAGTGGATTCCAAAGCGGAAGTCTCCAGAAACATCAGGCCTTTCTTATCTGAAACCAGGAAGTTAAGTTTGTTATTGTGCTTTGAGAGCCAGTGCTGCGGGATCCACACCTGCACTAGTTTATACCTGCAAAGTCTTTGGCTTCCTCAGAGGGGACGGATCTCTCCGACTCCAGGTCAGTCTTGTTGCCCACCAGCATCACCACAATGTGGGGGTCGGCATGGTCATACAGCTCCTTCACCCAACGGTCCACGCTCTCGTATGTCAGGTGTTTGGTGATGTCGTACACCACCAGAGCTCCAACAGCGCCTCTGTAGTACCTGTCAGGGGAAGAACACCTCCAAGTTAGCTTAAAACAACAAAACTCCTCAAATAATTCAAAGATGGAAATCCTGAAAAATAAGGAACGATCTGCACCAAACACTTGTAAGGCATATGATGAGGAGCACCAAGCACTAAGATCGTCTTCTCATCAAAAACCTTGTGGATGGGAATTATTGGACAGCAAATCAACATTTTGTCCACAAATTTTAGGCTTTAAAAGAACTGGGAACTTTTAGGATCAACGTGGACTAAACTGTGATTGCAGGAGAACTGGGTCCAAACCACTTGATGGGATGTAATGGGTAATGTAATGCTTCTGCTCAGAGACATTAGGCTCCTCTTTTTTGACACACCACCTACTCAGACATTGTTGCAGACCACTTTTGATCAGTTTGTGGAATGAAAGAGCAACAACGCTTCCTGGTACAAAGCAAGGTGTTGATTCCAAAATTTCTCAATTCAACGCAGGCTCTGTGCCGGACCAACAAGCTCAAAGGCAACACGTTCCAGCTCACAGGACTTAAAAGATCTCCTTCCAGAAGGTTTGAGCCAGAAGGCGCAGTCCACCATCTACAGAAGTGCAACACAACACGAGTGTAACACACCTCAGGATCAATGGGCCCCTCCTTGCTTAAAGGAATTTCCGACACTCATAGATTTGTGAAGATGGCCTTTTTTGACCCTCCTGTCAGTCAGCAGTGAAGCACTTATTTTGTTTAAAAATGTTCCAGTCCAAATCAACATGCACTGAAATCTCAGATATAAACGAGTTTTTTAATCACTCGACCTTTTTAAGATTAAATGTAATTTTTTTATATTAGATAACTAAGACACATCATGTGTCTGGTGGGAAGCAACTACCTAAATGCCTGGTTTACAACACATAAGGTATAATGGGACCGCGACGCAACTAGCTGTGGGAAGGCCGTCTGCTAGAGATCTAAACCGTGATATGCAATAGACCGCTATGAACTGATGTCCATCAGATGCAGAATGCATCTCTATAGCTGTAAGCTTTGAAATACCCATGATTTGATTGATTAATTGATTTTTTTTTCATGCATTAATTATAGACAATACAAGAAAAATCACACAGATTTATCTTAGATATCTAATAGATGTGTCTGTGGGAGGTTTTAGCTGCTTGTTACAGGATGAAATGTAAATTCCATCCGAACCAGTATTTGCATTCTAAAATAAATTGGGGGATAAGTACTGAACAGGCCAGGCGGACAAGAACAGAGCTAATCCGGTGTGGGATATTCACCGATTCTTCCATGTCCTCGTGCAAAACCAACACATCTCTGCTGTTTAAAAACATTTTTTTCTATTAATCCTCCAGCTTAATTTAAAAAGAATTTAAATAGAGGTATTTATCTGAACACAGTTCCTCACGGAGAAGACAGAAAGCTTTATGGATGAATGTGTCTGAGGGAAAGAGAAAATACTGGGAAAAAAAAGTTAAGATGTGTTACTCCCAAATTCTCCAGTGTTGCTTGACAGTGGTGGAAATTACATTTTTAATCTTTAATTCTCAAATGTATTTGTTTTAATTCAAAGCAAAATTTACAAAAGAGAGGAGATATGAAGAGATATAGATACACATGGGTGTCCGTCTAAACACAATTGGGTTTTTTTTTTCTTTTGAAAAAAAAAACATAACATAAACTGTTAACTTGTCAACTTCAGAAATGAAAAACATCTCACACTGAATTCTTGGATACATTTTTTGGAGAAGTTCTCATCTCGTCCAGATCCACATTCAGAGCATTTTTCTCAATACCTGAGGCAGCTTATACCAACTAGTCCCTCTCTTTCCTAATCACCTGAGATGTGCCCCAGGGCTCTGTCCTGGGCCCCCTGGCCTTCTGTTTACTTCCTTTTGGAAATATTTTCCACAAATGTAACCCTTTGACATCAGAGATTTTGCTGACAACACACACTCTTTAACATACCGTAACTCTTAAACTATTTACATGATCAACATGACTACTAGCATAGAGTGTTGCATTGTGGCACAAAGCAGCTCGTCTCCACAACAGAATCAGCTGATTTACATTGATTGCGTAATTACCTCACAACTGTAGTGTTTCATATCAGCGTAAGGCTGCTTTAATCCACTTCAGAATCCATGGGAATTATATTAATTGCGTAAACGGTTGCAGAGTTACGTTGGTCAAAAGACAGGAAACACTGCTGTTAAAGCGCTGGTGTTAAAGGGATAACATCTGCTTCACCGCTTTGCTGATGACACCCAGTTTTGTTGAAGCTTTTATCCATGTGAGGCTTTTGTGAGTGATCAGCAGGGAAGGATGTTTTTAAAACTTGTCAGGTCAAACTGGATAAAGGACATTTCTTGATAATTCTCAGAGAAAGTAGAACTGCAGAGGTTTTCCTAAATATTTTGACATCTGATGTTGATTTCAGCACGTCACCCCGACGTGAGTTTAGATGCAGCAACTCCACCTGATCCTAGATGAGGCAATGAAGCACGAAATCCCAACCGCAGACCAGTAGCAGGGAGCAGGCTACAGGTAGCAGCTACGACGGAACCTTGCCGGGGACAGGATAACTGCCGTTGTAGAAACATCCTCCAGGTGTCATTGAGTCAATTCAGCAAAAAGACTCACAGCTGGAGCAGAAACTGGAGAGCCATGGTGGAAAAGATGGTGGAGTCACTATATCCGCCACAAATCACTGGTCCGGACTTCGGAGTAAAAGTTGCAGAAAATACTTGAAAAAGGGGGACATTTTCACGCAATTACAAGAAATATCAATGGTATTGATAGAGTGCACCTTTGACTAAAGATTTAAGTTGTTTAACTAATGAGAAAGGATCAAATTTCTACAAGAAAATCACTAAAGGTGGAGAGTAAACAAAGGCTGAGATGTGTGCGCTGCCATCTTGGATGCGATGCGTCCAATACAGGCGATGCATCCAATTAGGTTCAAAATTACATTTCTGGGTATTTTTTTAATTCAAATCTTTGTAAATCAGGAGCAGATGAAGAAATGCCATTTGAAAAAGATTGTAGTTGGAATATAGAAAACACGCTGGGTGGACCACAAGCTCCCTGCTCTGCTCCATTCTAATGCATCCACTGGTAGACGACGCGATCCATGAATGTTTTCGTTTTCCTCGTCTGAGCTGACATTTGGTATAAAACTGTACAGCTGGATAGCTCTGATATTGCTCACCATTTCTGTTGCACTGGTAAGTTGGTGGGAGAGCGTGTAAACAGAGAGCTCTCAGCAGTGAGGAGTGGAAGGGGAGAAGGCCTTGCTCCATGCCAGCAGTGTGCCCACCAACAATGTTCTAACTACTACCGCTCTGCAGAAACAATGTCCTATAAAACAACACAGTTTTTCAAATTTTGGCTAAAAATGGTATAATCATGATTAAAAGACCACTAGGAACGCTTTAAAAATAGATCATAAGATGTTCGGAGTGAGACTTTAAATAACCCTACTCTTTGACCCAAAAGTATGTTTAGGATCACAACTACTGATGGTTTTCTGGCTGTTAGCTTGCAGAGGTTGCAGCTCAGAGTGATCGTCCTTACAGCGCTGGAACCGGCAGAGTCTCGGTTTTCAGAAACTGCCAGGTCTTTGCCTGTGGGTCACAGCAGCTTTGTCGTGGGAGGTGTTTTGTCTGCCAGTCTTGTTCTTTAGTTTGCAGATTTGTAACTTTTGTGTTTTGTTGACATCTACATTCAACCAGCTGCCTTGATGTTTACAGTTCTCTACCATCTGTGATACGTAGAGTGTGATGTCTCAGGTACTCACGCAGAGGTGATGGCCCGGTAGCGCTCCAGACCAGCCGTGTCCCAGATCTGGGCCTTGATGGTGAAGCTGTTGAGCTGCACCGTCCGTGTGCTGAACTCCACCCCAATGGTGGTGCGGCTGTCGTGGCTAAACTCATTCTTGGTGAAGCGTGACAGCAGGTTGCTTTTTCCAACCCCGGATTCTCCAATAAGAACCACTGCAAAACACACAGAGATGTTCTGGCTTTAGCTTGAGCTTCAATTACAAAACTCAGCAAACAGAGCAAAGCCTGTTGCGTCCACTTCATCCCGTCTTTGATGGAAGGTGTGTCTCTGTCAGGGACAGAAATGATCACACCTTTAGCTAACACCCTCATTGCAAATGAGCTAATGCTTGAAACCCCACAACAGTTTCAGCATGGGCCTTTAATGGAAACTGAAGCAAAGTTCTGCAAGAACAAAGACAGAATGAGTGTCAGGTGAGTCCGGATCAGGTGGAACGAGTTTGGCCTGGTGTTATCCTGCACAGTGGAGGCTTCCTGCTGGGTAAACAGACGGCAGACCCCCCCTCTGAGCATGTCACTGTTTGGGTTTGCGCTCCAAGAGGCTGACTCAGGCAAAACAAGGCTCGGCACTGATAGGAAACAGTGGAAACAGCCCGACCGCAGGATAACAGCTCAGATCAGTGTTGAGACATGAATCGTTCTTATTGCATCTCAGAAGTCCTAACATGTAAGTTCTGGGTGGGATCTGAGATTCTAGGAAACAATTGTTTGCTTTCTTCTCTCATTAGAATTGTTTCAACACTGAACTGGAACCGCTGAAAGCAGCTCCAAAAGTGGGAAACGTCTACTCTTTAAGCTTAGGATGTGTTTGAGAAGAACTGAGGTCAACTGTCAGGTTCACTGATGGATCTGCGGGGGCTTTAAACCAGAGGGGGCAACTTTAGAGTAAAAAACAGATTGAGTTTGCAACTTTCAAATCAAATTATTTAAAAATCAAGTTTAAAAAGTCAAAAACAAACCGGAACAGCTTGGAGAAGCCCAACACACCTTTCTGGGCTGTTTGTCACTGTATTTCCTTTTTTTGGTGATTTTTTTACGAGCAGCTTCTCCTTTGCTTTAAACACTTCCCAGTTTTCATGTGCAGCACATTTGTTCGTAGACTTCAACATGAAATCTTACTCACGAGCAGGAAAGTGTGTGTATTTTTGCTGACTTGGACTTGCTCGACTGCAATGTTTTCATGGATTCTAACAGCAGGGAGAACAAAGGTCCTGCTGTTCTAATTAAGAGGAGTCATTGTGTTTGTGTTCACTTTAGTAAATGCCTTTCAAACAAAACCAAGTCAGAGAAACAAATTCTGAATAGAGTGTGACATGAAAAAAGTTTCCACTTCAATTGACTAAATGAGTAAATTCCTGAGTTTCTTTTTTTTTGCATTGAGACAGTTCTGGTCCTCTTTGCCTCATCAGGACTAAGGATATCTGTGAACAGAAGCAGCAGCTTCCTTTCCGCCTGCGCTGAAGCGGTTCTTTGTCATTCAGGCTGACCTGCAGGATCCGGGTTAGCAGGTTGTATTTACGTTTGCTCAGAGCAGCTGTTTGCAGTTCGTTATAGTTGTCTGACTCGGTCAGGTTTTTGTTTTGAACCTAAATATGAGATCAGAGTCTATTTTGAAATTTAACAATGAATTCCTTTAAAAATAATTATGTATGTAGTTTTGTTATAATAAAAGAAGAACATTTATTTCATAAAAAAGTCACCTAAACTTGAACATCACTTTGTTTTGTGTAGTTTCATACGTCCAGTAAGTCATGACCCGTCAGCTGTGACGCTCAGAATTCACTAACTCTGTCTTGCTGGACCACCAGAACTGTTCAGTTCAGTTTATGCAGCACGTCTTACTTTTCTGCACTGCAAAAACGGAATCTTAAGAAAGTAAAAGGACCCTTGTTTCAAGAAAGAATGTCTTATATCTGTCTTGTAAAAAAATATTTTTAAGAAAGCTTTTTAATAACAAAATAATCTTATCTTAAGAAACTGTGACTTGGTGACAAATCTTTTTCTCAAAACAAGAATTCTTGGTAAAAATTCACTGGTAGTGTTTTTGCAGCATGTTTCTTTTTTTTGCATCTGGATTTGATGCATTTTTTCTTTCTTTCAATGGTAGCTGGTAAATACATCACTTATTAACTGATCTCAATCGATTTGCATCTTTTTCTGATCGCTGTGAACTCCTCAAGTCCAACCCGGGGAATATTTTACAGCCTGATCTTCCTCTGCTTGTTTTCAGGTCACTGTTCACTCCGCCGTCTCCAACTATGCTGCTTTATTTCCACCATCTGAGTTTCTCTCCAACTACTGAGTAACTTCTTGAGCAAACAATCCTTGCTGGTTTCCAAGGAGACGTAGAGCGAGTTGCCTTGCGGATGTCTAAAACGTATGCTTTGCAGATCCTGAGGGAAAGTTGAATGTACTTGATGGGTTTGCAGTGAGTTTCTCTGACCTTCAGAGACAAATGTGCACCTGCTGCTGGTTCAAACTCAAAATACTCCCACACAGGGACATGGTTCACCCAAACCAAGATTGGAGAAAAATAAGATCTCTGTAGGAATTGGCCATCCTGCAGGTGGCACAGGAGTCAGGAGTGCAGCAAACATTTCATACTTTCTTTGCGGTTTTATTGTAGCCCAAAAAGGGGCGATCAACTGGGGTCAAGATGAGCAGCTGACCCTCTCCTTGTCATTACAAGTTTATCTAATAAATAAAGAATAAATAAAGAAAGAATAATAAAGAAAATATTGATAATTAATTGATTACAGTGATGTCACATGGGGCCCCTCATATATTAAACTACGGCCCTGAATCAGACACCTGTGTTCGTCTGGCAGGTCTATTGTTACGGCTCCATCACCAAGTTTATGGTCAACTGACATGGTTATTATTGGGGGATCGAGCTGTTGACCTTATGTGTTCCAGAGGAAAATGAATGTTTTTGTCCTGCTCAGACTGAAGAAAAAAAAACTGTAGCAATGGTGAATAACTGCAGGGGTCTTAAACTAGTTTAGGCAAATCTGATTGATTTGCAACACAAACAGTGTTTTCAGTGCAGAACCTGAATAAGAGGAGAGACCAGGATGCTGATTGGAAGATGGTCACAGAAGGAAAAGCAGATGGGACAAATTAAGAGGAAGAGGGCAAGGAGAATATGAACACTAAGCTACCTTCATACCGCCGTAGGTAGCACTCATTCAAGCAACCACTTTCAAAGAAGAGTGTATGGTTTACGGGCATATATGCACATTTTGGGCTTACGCGTTGCTACGCACATTTCTACGCACATTTCTACGACCACTATGACTACCCAACACGCAGCCATTGAATTCTCATTGAAAGTTAAACCAGGTTGAACTTACTAATCAGGGACATTGTTAGTGACGTATGGATGGGGTCCCTTTTAATTCACGGAAGAGCCAACTGTTTGAAAATTGATCATGATGGAGAAATGAATAATTGCAGTTTGTGCCCGGCTGGATTTCTATGATACCAAGTCTTTCATACATCGGAATAAAGCTGTGAAGGAAAAAGCCCAGAGCACGATTTGTGAGATTTTTAAGATCTGTATCACTTCAACATTTTGCACCAAGCCTCTTCCAACTGTAGGGGGAAGGCGTGCTAGTGAACAGCAGAAAAAGAAGAAGCCCCTCCCTGCTTGTCCAGTGTGAACACCATGGGGTTCAAGATTGTAGATTCAGATTAAGAGACAAACAATGATGAAGAAGACGATGATGTAGAGGGAGACAGCAGGTCCTGCAGAGGAATCTGCTGTTGGTCCTGATGGAGCAAAGGTTTGCACATTTTTCCTTCAAGAAACTCAAACAAAAACTCTTCTTAGATATTAAAAAATGCAAATCCATCAGTGCAGCTCTGTTTAAAGACCTTCCCCAAAACATCCCATGGATCTGCAAACAGAAGCTTCCTCAGGGAGGGGCTCAGTTCTCAGCCTTGACACGAGCAGGTGCAGAGTGCTGCTTTGCATCCTGACATTTCTGAACATAAAACCCGGATGTTCACGGCATCAGGAAGACCTCTTCAAAGACAAAGGTTGGAGTGTTTGTGTCAAACCACACTCAGATATCAGAACTTTGACACAGCTGTCACAAAAGTCTTCAAAAGTCAAAGCGGGCTCAGAATTTTACTGAAATTTTGCATTTGACGGGCAGAATATTTCTCACCAGGCCGTGAAAACTAACTTGTTTTTAAATTTTAGAGGAAGTCACAAATGTGCATCACAGAAAATCCTCTCAAAACCACTTCAATCTTTAATATGTTGCAATCGTGCATCATTAAAATGTGTTTTTTCAAACATTTCTTGGCTGCAGCTCAAACACTGACATATAAAGTGGGTTTCTGTTTGAGGTTTTACTTGAGTTTAAAGTTGCGTTCGCTGTACCTCCAAAGTCAGTGGAACAAATTGTTCCAGAGCCTCACCTTGAATGGTTTACGTGTTAAAACCATCACATTTTTTAAGTTTATCCAACTTGAAAATATTTAACTATGTGTGGATGACGCAGTGATGTTTACTCAAACTATTCAAATTTAGAAATAAAAGGGTTTTGTCTTACAGTGAACACAGACTACGTCACTTTTTGTCCTTTTTTTGGACTCTATCGAGGCTGGGAGGCATCTCTGATCTCTCCTCTTAAACATTGGTTCCTCTTATGTCTTCTAGGTGTTTCACTTAGAACCACAGACTTAGTTTAACTGAACTGATCATCTCTGACGTTACCGTGGCAAAAAGTGAAGCTGCTCTGCTGCTCTCTCCACCTCAACAACATTTCCAGAATGATTGTGATAAAGTAAAGTAAGTTTCATCGGCTCCATCTATCAACTAATCACAACAACCATGCTGATAATGCAAACATTCTGGCTCTTGTATAATAAACAGATTTAAAAAAAAAAAAACAAATCTAAGCTACAATAGACAAGGAAATAAAAGCATTTAACAAATTTTTTTGAATCCCTAATGTTTGTAGGTGTTTTTCTGGTGTAGATTTCACTTTTTTAACCAGGAAATGAATGGCAAGCTACTCTTTTATGACCACACTTTGGTTATTTGAGGAACTGCAGGGTTTGGTACTTCCTGGTTGGTTTTTAACATTATGGGCCAGTAATGAAGAAGAAAAATTAGAAGCAAATGTTATTTTCTGTCACAACAGCAAAAAAGCTGCCATGGTTTTAAAAATGAACAACTTGAGATGAAAGGTGGATGTAAAGGATGTAGTGAGGCGCCATGTACAAAGGCATTTAATGCAGTTATTTTAGTGTGGATCCAGCTCTGCATACATATAATATGATTGTGAGTTTTTTTGTTCAGTGTTTCTCTATTTTCTTTGGATGAAGGCACATTTGCTCGTTCAATTCTCTTTAGCTACATTCACATCGCCCTCGGCAACGAGCATTCAAACGAACACTTTAAATAAAAAGTATGTGTAAATGGAGGTGTTTGTGCATTCCTGGCTTCCACGTTCAAAGCTCTTGAGTTTACGCGTTGCTACGCAAGTTTTTACGACTTTATTCACAAAATTAAAAGTTGAATCAGACTGAAATTTCAGGTTCAGGTTGAACCAATCAGTGACTCGGTTTTGGTATTGATATATGGATGGCATCCCTTTTAATTCAAGGAAGTGCCAACTGTTTGAAAATGGATCATAAAGGAGAAAGTAATAATTGCGGTTTGTGCCGGCCGGAGTTTTGTGACACCACGTTTGTCAGATATCAGAATAAAACTGTGAAAGAAAAAGCCTGGAGAAAGATTCACCAGATTAGCACCACCTCAACATATCGCAATAGTCAATGGTACTTTGACATGCAGAAACCAAAATCTGACAACATTTTCATTCTATTCTGGCTCCATGTATGGATGAATCATTTCACTCGTGTTAGTACTTTGTGGTGGTTTTTGTATTTTAAGCTGAAGTTTGAGGAGGTTTTGACTCTTTGAACATGTTTCCATGTGTTGGACAGATTGGAAGGGTGAGATCTTGAGCTGGCTCTGACTGAGCTGTGAGTCAAAGATCGCTGCAGTTTATCTAATAAAAGAATCAGCATCAGTTTGGTTTGAAGCCTTTGAATCACCATGAAACCCGGATCATCATCTCTTCACAGCTCACTTACAGCTTACATGGAGTTTTTGTGCAGGTGAGCTGCACTGAATCAGGGTCAAACATCTCAAAGGTTTGCTCATGGGCAGATTGGTAGCACGCTCTAATGCGTTCAGCTGGTTCCTCTAAACTTCTTATCTCTGGGTGAAAATGCTGGAACGTTTGGTTCTTTCTGACAACTTTCTGCCCTCATTCATCTGTGGAATGATGACAGATCATTTCTTCCTTTAGGGAATGAATGCTTCTTTATTGGGGGGGGGGTTAAAGCTCAGCACGCCAAGACGCTGGAGGCGGTGTTTGATTACAGCAGTGCTGGAGCATCGACAGCTGCCGCTCTTCCTCCAAACTGAGAAGTTCAGACAAAGGAGGAAGTGAGGCAGATGTCAGGGTGGGGATCAGACCTCTGACAGCTTTCAGAGAGAGGTCCAGGAGCGGACGAAGAACGCAGAGCATGTACTCACCCTTGAAGACAAAGTTGTAAGCCTCGTCTGACCCCATGCTGCCTCGTCCTCCTGACCAGGATGTGAGTCGACTCGGAGTGAAGCTGCACCTCACAGGAGGAAAGCTCTGATCGGCCTCATGGGTGTCAGCCCCCAGCAACCCTCCCTGGCCTGAGCCAACGCAGAACGGCTTGTTTGAACAGGACCTGAAGAGCGTATCCAGGCTGCTGCTCTGCAGCAGGTGGGGAGGGGATGGAGGCGGGACTTAGCCGGGCGGGTTGGACAGGTGGGCCGGGCTGCAGCTGAGGAGGGCTGTCAGAAGCCTCCTGGTGAGGGAGGGCAGTGAAGATAAGATAAGACTTCCTGAAATAAATCAAACAAGTCAGGATTTGGACTCCAACTGAATCTGACAAGTTCTCCCTTAAGTCAATTTTTTACAGAATTTAAACGGAATTAAAATATTCAAATATCAAACAGAAAACTTAAAATAAACACTTATCTTTTTCATATCATCAAATTAAAATCATTTTTTCACCCATGTTTTCTGTTTTGGGTTAGTGTTTATTGTTTCAAACAGTACAGATATTTTATTTTAGAAAATCTTTTTTCTTTGACAGGCAAGCAAGTTTTCCTGGTACTGAAAAAAAAACTTCTGATTTTAAAAGAATTCTGAAAACAAACCATCAAATTAAACTCACTTGATGGTGTAAAAACTTTAAGTTTAGTTGATTTTAAATGCAAACAAAACCTTTTAGGTTTTAGACGTGGTGACACTGGGATTTTCAAAGAATAAAAGAGGTGTTTCAAAGTGTCCCAATTCACGTTTAAAGCAGCAGTTTTAAAGACAAACTAAAGAAAAGGACAAAAATACATGATACCACCTGAAGGCAAACAAGTTTTATTTTTAAGAAAAAAAAGAAATGACACCTTTCAGTTTCTAAAATTATTGAATTATGTTGCAAAAGTAAAAACAGATCAGCTGTTGGGGGTAAATGATTTTTTTTGCCAGCAGGTGGTGCAATTGTCGTCTTTTTTTCAGTCGGTTTGTTTTAAGCAGAAACTGCTTAAATTAGAAGCTTCTTACATTTTTTCATTTCCAATCAGATTTGTATCCAAAATTTTAGATTATACCAAAATGTGAAATCTGTAACTATAGAAGATAAATATAAATTAAAAACATTCTCTTTTTCATGGGGCGGGGGAAATCACAAATCAGATTTTTGTTACTCTGAATTTAAAAGAATATAATCAGCATTTAATACTCAGCTACTTTCTGACTAATCTGCTCAAATTCTGCTATTGAAACATTTCTGAAAAAATAATATTTACACAAATAAAATGATTTTATCATCACAAGTTATCCCCAGAAACTGCTCGGAAAAATCCCAGGTTAAGATTTTCGGTTTTGCTAAGGAACGACGTGTCGGCCGCGAACTTGAACCAGCAACCCTACAGCATGAGGTTAATGTTGCTAACCTGAGTTTATGAAAGGACAAAGGAATTAGTGCTGCTGTGCAGGGAGTGAATGGAGAGGATGACTACAGCTCAAAACAAAAAGGGAGTAAGGTTTGAAGTTGTGACCCTAAAGGTTCCTTTCTTTCCATCCTTTGAAGTTGCAGCAGAATTTTAACTGAATTTCAGGTAATAACAGAATCAAGAATAAAAAACGAACATGTTGGCTTCTTGTTTCTCAACTAAAGAATTTCTTAAAAATCTATCAATCAATCCCTTAAAGTATTTATTGACTTTTCACTTTTTTCCCCTTTTTCTAGTTTTCAGAGAACAGGAAACACAAACAAATTTTAAACCAACATTTTTTTATTCATCTTATTGATAAAAGCATGATAATTACAAACAGAAAACACGCTTTCCAACGTTCTGCCAAAACGATCCGTTTCTGAGCAGCAGGGGGCAGAATGAAGCACTGATGTCAATTTCTGAGAGACGCACACCCACAAAGATGAAAAGCAGAATGTTACAGAAGTCCACAAAAGCCTCGCATCATTTCTCATTCTTCACTATGATGCCGCCACTTGAGTCAGCGGCTCCTCCAGGTATTGCACCAACGCCTCGGCCTGCAAGCACACACACGGTCACAGATGAGTTCAGGTGGAGAAACAGCAGCTCATCACTGTGGGATGTTCAGTTTCTGTGGATCTGATGGGAAAATGTCTGTTCTCAATACAAATGCATTCCAGTTTAAATCTGTCAAACAACTGCATCTCAAATATTTTACATGACTCATCAAAAAATGAGTTTCACTCATGATCACAGGTGCTGATAGGTGGAGATCGACGAGGTGAAGTCGGTGTTTAAAAGCTGCACAGATCTTCCTGCACAAGAACACACATTACTCTGGGAAATAGTCTCTTTGATAACTAAAGACTGAGTTTAAAAGCATTTACGAAGCAAGTTTTTCCCTTAGTCGGTCTACACTGAAAATGTTTCTTCCAAATTCTTTTTAGTCTTCATGATTAGCAATATATTTTTAAGCTTGTCTTTACAGAAAATACTCTATTAGAAGTCTGCCTATCATAAACAGATCATGGCATTTTATTGCTGTAAAACTCATCAGAATACGGCACCAGTTTGAGCAGTTTGGTAAAGTTAGAAAGATGTTCACAAATTCAGATTCAAATAACCCTTTAGAAAAACGTCTTAAACTAACAGCAAGTGTCTATTGGTTTGTCTTAACGCAACTTTAAAAAGTTTTGTTTTAAATTGTTTTTAAGAGAATAAAGGGATAAATAGCTGCCTAAAGGACCATCTACAAAGTCCAAGCTCTGGGAAAGAGTGATTTAAAAAAGATAAATCCATGTCTCAAAAACTACCAAAACAATAAAAGGTTGCACTGATATAAGCTAGTCATGAATACTCAACATAGTTTTATGAAACAACAAAGATTCAGGGGAAAAAAATCAATTTGTTTACATTTAAAATATTTTTTGTGAACATGGATCATAATTAATCAAAAATGTTAATTGTTCTGGAGATCCTAAAGCTAAAAACCATTACTAAATATCACTTACTTTTACATGGTAATTACCTATATTTTCTAGTAGGTAGCTGCACAATGTTTACTTGATTGATCAGGCAACTTCATCAAAATGTTCAGCTAAAATGTTAAATAAAAGATGGTTAATAAAATAAAAGTTTGTGAAAATTTAGATCTACTAACATTTTTATTTCTTTAAATGTGCTACCAAAGTAATGCAGATTGGGACTCTTCAAGTCAAATGACTCACAATCGCATCAGAGCCAAAAAAAAATTTGATCGGAACATCCCTAGTCTAAAGTGTGCTTCACTTCCACAAAAATCTGCGAAAGAAAAAAAGTCTGGTTTTCTGCAGGACTGAGACAAGAGAGTAAATGGGAAGGATGAATGCTGCCTCTGCATTGTTAAAAACAAACTTTTTAAATTCTGGTGACAAAATAAAAGTCCTCCAAAGCAACTTGGTTAAATCAATAATGTGTGGCTATGAATTTAGAGTCACTGAGGACTTAGTGTCAAACAGGTGAGGCAGAGCTAATGGAAACTTGGGAAGAAGCGGGGTCTCACCTTTGCTTTCAGCATCCCGAAGCCCACCGTCTCTTTGGCGTACATGCACAGCAGCAGGTTGGCGACGTGCGTTATGGCAACCCGTCCTTCCTGAGAAAAAAGCCTTTTTATTGGTCAGGTCCAAAGACAAACCCACTATTCTTAGCAGGCTGTAGCCTCGATTCAAACGTCCACAAAATCAGTTTCATTTCTCACAGCTGAAAACTGTGGTATAAGGTGTTTGTGACGCTTCAGTGGTGTTAGAGCAGGAGTGTCAGAATCCAGGCCTCGTGTCCAACATGTCTTCCAACCAACCTTGCCATTGAAGCCACTTATTAGCTAAACACACCTGATCCAGGTAATCAACAACATATAAGGCAGGATTTCTGGAAGACCAGCAGGAGGCCGGCCCTCGAGGCCTGGAGTCTGACATCCCTGTGTTAGAGCATTAAAAGCCCTTATGGGAAAAATACAACAAAACCACTGAAGAAAAAGGAGTTTGTTCCCACCATGCAGTCCATGAGGATGAACTTAAGTTTGTCCTCATTAAAGGCCTGATGGCCGTTCTTGTCGTAAGCAGCCCAGATGTTGCTGGCGATGGCAGCGGTCACACGAGCATCTGTGTCACCGTAACCGGAGTACGCCAGGAGAGAGCCTTCGTTGTTCAGTAAGCTGGTCAAACAGAAAGATGGTCGATAATTTCACACAAAGAAATCCCACAATGATGAAACCTTGACTGATGAATAAGCATCAGATTCATTAGATGCTATTTTAAAACTATGAAAACCAACTCATTTTACAAAAAAACAAAACTCCAGTACAGGAAATAAATTGATAAGAGTGGCTCCAGTGGATGACAGATCTAACACCACAGACTGCCAATTTCTAATGACATTTTGTACCCTGAACAGGCTTTCTCGGGAAAAAAAACTGACAAAAAGATTACTCTTATTTTGCAATATTTTTAAAAATCTTTTAAAAAGGAACCATTTATTGAAAACAATGGATATATTTGTATTTTGTTGCAATAAATAATGACTTTCTTAAAAAATTGTATTAAGTTGTCAAAGAAATAAATAGATAAACATGTTGGCTCAGAGAAGGTTGGAGACTTCATACCATAGACATGTTGGTCAAACAGGAACCTGAAGCTAACAAACTGCTGCTAGCTGAATGCTAGCTCGCGGTACTCACAGAGTGCTCTGGACGCCGTTGGTGTTCGCCTGGCTCAGAACTTGCGTCAGCGCTTTGGGTCGCAACATGGCCGACCTCTCAAACAAGAAATAAACACAGAAGATTATCTGACAGAAGAAACACCGGCGCTTTAAGAAAGTCAGCTACTCAATAACAAAGAGCAAAGTCAGCTGACTCGAGTCTTCTGTTTCCTTTTTCCGGCACACTTTACAGATGCATCATGGGAGTTGCAGTTATTGCCAGATATTTTTTTTTTTCTCTCTTCATATTTATTTTAGAGCGTTTTGCTTAAAATTGTTTTTATTCCAACCCCTTTTTGGTTTGAATTAATTTCCTGTGTTAATCGGAAATCTTTTTAAAAACTAAAAGAAAGTTTTAAATGCATCATGGGAAATGTAGTTTGAAAATTAAAATGAAAAACAGCGCCTTCTTGATTTTAGGATTTTGTGATTATCTTAAAAGTTTTGTAGTTGATTAAAAAAAATCACCCTTTATTTAACTTAAACAACAAAAAAAGTGTTATTTAAATATTTTCTGATGTGTTTAGCGAAGGACATTTTTGAGAACTAAAACTAAAGCCAATTCTTTGAAAAACTGACAAGTAAAAGCAGTAACACAAAAATGTTGCTCCTGATCACAGACATGCAGAAAACCTGATAGCTTTGTAAAAACGTACTTAGAAATGACATAAATGAATTTAAGAGTAAAAATGCATTTGGGAAAAAGGTAACTTTAGTGAAACAATTTGTTTACTTGTTTCTGGGTTTGTTTGACAATTATTAAATAATCTGTATACCGACAATCAATTATTTTGAATCACCTCTTTATTCATAATATTTCTACAAAAGATTATGTTTTTTGTGGAGGAAAATGTAAATAAAGAGGATAAAATAGTAGTGGTAGTCCAATAGCTGCAGAAGTTACAATGTTTCATTTTTTCTTCTTCACACAATTCATTTGTAAAGTTGATGCTGAATGCTGGTTATGAACTTTCATTTTGTGGGAGGAGCCTGCTGGACCTGCAGCCACAGATCAGGTGTGATCAGGTGTGTTTGTGTAAACATTTGTGTTAGTGCGGCTGATTGCTTTGAAATAAACTCATGTTTACTGACCAGGTTTGTGTCTTCAACAAGAGATGTCCCCCAAACACCTCAATCTGTTTCTGCACGACGCTCCTGTCAATCATCTGCTGATATTTATGTTGATTTTTGCTCTGTGAACTGAACACTTTGGACGCTCTTCTTCCAGTAAAGGTCCATCTGCAATGAGGTTTTTTTTATTGTCTGCTCAGTTACCTGAAAACCTCTGTGGCTTCCTGGTGGGAGGAGATGTTTGCACAAAATGCGTGGCAGAGTCATTTCCCTTCTGCCCTTTGGACATCAGAGAAAAGAATCGGACGGAGGATTTTTTATCGGTGAGAAGAGGATTTTGTTCCAACAGGTAAATCTTCTGTGTTGCGTTGTTTCAGACACACACATGTATAAAAAAAGGAGAAAACCTTTGATAATTGAAGTATGTGTTGATTTGATGGAGTATTTTAACTTGCTGCATGGTTAATATGTATTTTCAGATCTTTTTTACATGTTTTGGTAACGTGAGTACTTCCTTTTACAGCTTTCTTTGTGGCGTGCAGCATTAAGAGATACAGACATGAATTACAACCAGAGATGATGTATTGTCTTATTTTGGCAGAAGGAAATAAACAAATTTCCTTCTTTATATGTGACAGAAAAGTTAACTCTTTAAATTTATAGTGAAACTCGTTTAAGGTCATTCTGATTAAATTACTTCTCTATGTTTAAATGAAAGGTTAAGAAGTCAGTGTTTATTTTCTGGTCTGCAGCTGAAAGGAGTAAAGATTAATAAAAGTGTGTTTGGGAGGGAAATGTCTACAAAACATTTGTCTTCCTGTCACGGAAAAGTGACGCGAGCTACAAATCAAAAAGCAGAATCTTCCTCCATCATGAAACAAAATCGTACATTGTGCATTGTGACAAGAGTCTGGTGATTGTGTCACCAGACTCTTGTCACAATGCAATACACCCCAATATATCCCAAGAATGTACCAGAAACGACACATCACAATGTTTTAAACGAGTATGACTTTGAAGAACACTAATCAGAAATGATTCCATTTGATTTGGTTGAAACTTTGGTTTTTGGGTCACGGTTTTGTTTCGGTCCATTAGATGCTTTGTGTGTGACAAAACAGCAAAAACCAACAAATTCTTCATTATTTGTTGTATGTGTGTCAATGAACTGTGAAGCAACAGCATCTGCCAGACTGATGATTGAACATCTACCACAAGATAATTGTTTTGAGATATTCTTGTTGTTTTGGTGCAGAGCTGCTGAAAGAGGCTTGGTGTGGTGAACTGTCAACAAGCGGTCAGGGGTTTAACCATCGACTGTATATGAGAACTGGAATGAGTGACTCCTTCCCTCTGGCGTTCCAATTCTATTTGGCGTTCCAAATAGGAAGTACCTGCTGGTCCCCTTGTTCTGATTCTTTTTTTTTTCTTGATAATTCTTGTTTTTTTCTGTATTTCAAGTTATTCATCAGACGCCTCAACAAAAGTAGGTGGAGCCTGCTGGCCCAAATGTTTGTTTGACAGACTTCGTGTAGCCTCCTTCCAATTGGAAGGGGAGTGGCCTCCCAACAAGCTCACTCCTGTTTGGTGAGAATGGTTGCCATAGAAACGCTTATTCGGACCAGTTACTGCGTACTGATGACGTCTGGCTCCAAAATGGTGGCTTCAGTATCGCAAAAAATGGTGATTGAATTGGTTTCCTTGGAGTTGGAAGAAAACCATTTTCTGTGGGTGACGTCACACTCACTCGGTCCAGTTCTTAGATACAGTCAATGGGTTAAAGTGGAAAACAAAGGTAGACGCTAACCTAAATGTTTGCATGAAAATTGATTATTTAAATATTGTTTTGACAGCATTTTAAATAGACATTAATATTGCCAAATAAACATTGCAATATTTCACAGAATCGTTTTTTTTTTAGGCAGGATGTCTGTGACTATGACCAAAGGTGAAGGGGTTACGGTGATCACCCTGAACTCCGACACCAACAGTTCCTGCCCCCCCATCTGCCAAATCCTCAAAGGTCTTTGCTACAGCCCGACATGGTGCTCTGTGTCTCAGCCGCTGAAGAAGAAAACATCTCTGTCCATCCTCGGGGTGAGCTCCAACTCGAAAGCAGTTGTTTAATGACTTAGTTTCCACATCTTTGAAAAGACCTTTTAAAGAGTTTTTTCACTTGACCTTTAAAGTGTTGGTTAACGAGACAAAACAAAACCTACAATAACTGTGGAGCTTTCAGTCAGATTTGTACGCTCATATTTTGAAGTAATAGCACTTTTTTCAGTGAGAGTTTATCTTAAGCCAGATATTTCCTATTATTTTACATGTTATGTTTGAAATCCATGAAGGAAAACAGCAAATAATAGGATGACATTTTGTCAATTTCTGTCTTCTCTCTAACAGGCCATGCAGATCATGATCGGGCTCCTCAACATCGGCCCTGGACTAATCCTCCGCACGAGTCAGTTCACTGCGTGGTATCTAAATCAAACAGAGTTTCCTATTTGGTTGGGAGCTTTGGTAAGATGCCTGCATGAAAACTGAATTTTATTCATGAACCGGTGAATGCTGAAAGCAAAATCCCAGAACTTTATTCTTCATCTGAAGCAGTTGGGGGGGAGAATACGGACTGCTGTGGTTGCTAAGGTTACATCGCTGTAAACAAATGGTGCTGAACATCATGCAAGTTAAAGACAAAATTAGAGTAATAATGGGTTTCATGATTAAATAACCTGTTGTTTGCAAAAAAAAAAAATCCTTAAATTTTACAAATGATCACACAAAAAATATTGGTACTGGGAAAGAAACTGAACTTATTACTATAATTGTTAAATCAAATACCGTAATAAATGATCAAAATAAGCCGGCTCAAATGACACAAAAAAGGCTCAACATGTCAAATTACGATTAAAACCAAAATGTTAGTTTAGCTAAAGTTAACAGGAAGTAAAACAATCTATAAAACTTTGATTTGACTGCCAAAATGGAGCAAAACAATCAAAAAAGCAAAATGTTAAACTTTTTATTAAGTGATCAACAAATTAAATACAAACCAAATGAACTGAGCAGAACTAAAAAATGTAGAGATTTTTAAGTTTCAAAGAGTCAGTTAATTTGAAATCGGCTGCAGGACTTTTGCAAGTACAATAAATAACGATTAAATAATAATACTTAAATAAAATGGTTTGGCTTTATGATAAAATTAATAACTTGTATGATGTGTATTATGCTGATCTATGATAATAATGCTAAATGCTTATTTATTTAAAGAAGTTCCTTTATTTAAAAAAGAAATCTGAATAAATTATTGTAATAAAAAGTTATGCATTAAATTAGATAAAAACAAAGATGACTTATGCGTTAAAGCCAAAAGAGGCAGTGAAATGGTGAAGGTTAAACAAAAAAAATATATATAGTTAAATTTATTATTTTTTTTAATTTCTAATAACTACAAAATGTATTAACATGCTTAGTGATAAACACAGGACAGAGTTAAACAGTTCTTTTGTTTCATTTTTTTAGTTCATTGCACTTGGCTTCATGTGCATTTTAACGGAGAGGTTTCCATCTTGCTGTTTGGTGAGCAGTTTTCTATTTATTTATTCTTTTCAAGCTGGGAGCAAAGAAAGCGCTGCATGTCTTCACTAAAGCAGAGATGTGTTCCACGTTCAACGGTGTAAAGGTTTTTGTTTTGCAGGTGGTCCTGAACGTCACCGTGAGCGCAGCAGGAGTTGCTTTGTCCATCACAGCCATCGTTCTCTACAGCATCTATATAGCAACCATCAATCCCTGGGGGTGCGGATTTCAGTACTATAGCTTCTCGACCCCGAGCCCAGAGAACACTTTTCTGAGGGAGGAGTGCGAGGAGGTCCAACAGCTGACAAAGGTCAGTTAGGAAAATGGATGTCTTTACTTATATGCTTATACATACCTGTATACTTATACTTCCTGGCCAATGACGGAAGAGATCTTTAGTCATGTGATTTTGTTTCCGAAACAGAAATCTCCCGTAGACACCAGTCTGAATGCAGACCAAACGCAATCTTCAGGACTCAATCCGAAACAAATTTGTGGACTCGGACCAAACCAAACGATTTTGCCTGTTTGAACACACCCTCATTTTATAAGCTGTAGAGCCTGTCAGACCTTGTTGCTCCTGGGTTGCTCATGGGCAACAGTCTATTGGGGGGCCCTGGGTCATCGTTGGGGGGGGGGGGGGGGGGGGGGGGGGGGGGGGGGGGGGGGGGGGGGGGGGGGGGGGCTCGCAGCCTTTCCTGGATCATTCATTGTGATCAAGTACATGTCAGGAAACACACAGTCATTCAATCATTCAATGTACTTGCTCATTCCTTCTCTGTGCTTGTTTGAATGAGCACTAACACATGTAAGTTACTTATGACACTCATCTTATCCCATGACCTTATATTACCATCTGCCCCCTGCCTTTCTGTCTCCCCTCCTCCCTCCACTCTGAAATTGAAAACAAAGTTTAGCCTAAACTAGTTTTTGTGAGATCAATACAACCCCAGACGTTCTTAGGACATCCTGTGGTTTGTCCAGGTCCTCCTGAAGGGTTTGAACGGGTTGCTGATTGTGTTGTCTGTCCTGGAGCTCTGCGTGGTCATCACCTCCGCCATCCTGGGGATCAAAGCTCTGAGGAGCACCAGGATGAGACAAAACAGGGTGAGGTGCAAAAAAATATTCACCTGACAAAAACTTTTCCCCAAACTGGTTGGGGAGCTTTTATTGTGAAACCAGGAAGTCCAAATCTTGGCAGGTTTGATGGCAGAATTTAAATCCCCTTCTGTGCTTTTCCAACAGGTTTCTACTCCTTTAGATCTTTGAGAACCCGACTGGCCTGAGCTCTGCCATTCAAGGTTCAATCGGATTAAATGTGTTGGATAGAAAAATGAATGCAAACACCTGTCATTATAGTTAAAAATGTTACACTTAAAACTGACTGAAATTGTGCATCAGAATGGAGCAGAGCAGAGAGCTTGGGGCCCGCCCAGTGTAATACATCACAAATTTGCAGCATTTTTTTTGTCTGCTCCTAATTCACAACAATTAAATAAAGAAATAATCAGAAATGCAATATTTATCGGATTTTTTAATATATGTCCTCCATCAGAAAAATGCCACAATAACATGTTAAAAATCACAATTTTCATTGGAGTGGGTCTTTAAGAGCATCCTAAAAGAGATCCATACCTACTTCATCTTCATCTGACCTATCAGAGACCTGATCCCCAGAACAGCAAAACAAATACAAAGAAGAAGCAGGAGGACAGCCAGGACGATGAACACCACATCCACAGAGGTCAATAAATGCTGCTGAGCAGACGAGAACGCCTTGTAAACACGTGCAAGTTGGTACTTCAGCTGTTTTAAGGCTGAGGATGCTGACCTGAGCGAAGAGGGCCACCTCTCTGCAGTTTCCATCATGAAGGTCAGCTTTGACCAGACTCCGCTCACACATCCAGAGCAGGGAGGCGTCTCCTAGATCGATGGCGTACAGCACGACGCCAGCGATGGCGAAGATCGCACAAATGATGTTCATGGACACAGCAAAGCCCATCTGAGAGAAAAGAGGTGCTGCCTTAGAAGCCTGGTGAAATGTCCTTCTAAAATAGGTTAAACAATGTCGAATACTCGTTAGGAGGGAGAACATTTAGAACTTGTGAAATTTGGTAAGATTTTCTTTATACGTTGTGATGTCTTGTCCTTTTAAGACAAAATTGCATCTTGAAATTAGCATGAAAAATTGATATTTTGGTCTATTGCTCTGTCAGTTTGAAAGATTATGTCCAAAACCAGGAATCTATTGCTTAAAAAAAAACAAATTTCCTTTTCCCCCAAATATATTTTATTTTAGCTACAACAGTGGAGTTGTGTGATTTCTAGACAATAATCATCTTCTATTAAGATGAGAATTATACATTTTGAAATAAATTTGTCATAAAAGTTATAAGTAACTCTAATTTTATTTTGAAACTTCTGTCAAATGCGTGTGTACTTTTATGACTCAAAATCTTTTTCTAGTAAATAACCTTGTTTTTCTAGAAATATTACTCAAAACAAGATGTTTTCAAAATCAAACAACAAAACTAGATAAGGAAGATTCATTGTCAAGCCATTATATCTTAATGAAAAGCTACAAGGAAGGACATTTCGTCTGAAACAAGATATTGAAACTCGACACAAAAATGAGATTTTGTGTTTTTGCAGTAAAACAGAAGATGGTGAAGTGCTTTACCAGACAGCAGGAAGGACACCAGCCGGACAAAAGCGAGAAGATTCCCGTTACCGTGAACTGCAGAACAAACAGACAAGAACAAATGAAATGCTCTGGTCCATAAACGCAAACATTATTCAAAAACAGCAGCAAGATTTTTCCACTGGAAAAAAGGTCTTTATCAAAGGGCGCTTTTTTTCCTTGTTATAACTGAAATCCTAAACGTGGATATAAAGTCTCATATTTAGATGCATTGCTCTGGTAATTTAAATATATCTTTTAAAAAATGCATCACTTAAAAACTGGAGTTTCTTTTAAGTGCTGCCACTATTCTGACTCAGATCACCTTGGAGAGTGTGGATTGGCACATTTTAAGACACATTTGTCTTAAATCTTGTGAGTCTGTTTACTTTCCATCCTGCTGTTGTGAAATACATTTGTTTTGTTCGGAGTTAAATCAAACTTTTTCTCTAAATCAAACAAATCTATTTTTTTTAAACAAGACCCCTCACTATTCAGAAAATAGCATGTAAATTGAAAAAAAAAAACAGTTTTACTAGAGATTTTGCTTAAAATAAGATGTTTTAAAAATTAACTACATATTTGAATTTAATATTTTATTTTTATTTTTTACGTTTTACTGAAAAGTTACTAATAAGTTTGTTTTGTCTTCTATTAGGGTAAAAGGATATTTAAACTGGAAACTAAATAAAAATTCAGTGCCTGGAAATTCTCTCCAGACATTCCATTTTTATTCCGTCTCCAGGTGTCAAACGGGAATTTTCAGGCATCAGTGGAAGTTTTGAAGTCTGTGTGAAGGTTTGGAGATTGCAGGGCTGCACAATCAGGACCATCTCACTGTGAGGCGAGAGCATAACCACTGCATCACCGTGAAGTCACCCTGAATAGCATTTCCTGCTTTCATCAAAATGAGTGACTGCTAAGAGGCAACGCTCTGACTTCCAGTTTGAAGCTGGTTTGAAAAGGAAAAGCCTATTGTAGAACTGGAGGCCAAAATGATTTATGTTGAGTTCACTCTGAATGCGGTTCACAGGGCGAGGCAGCCAGTTTCTTTGTGAAGTCAGTGTGCAGACATGACCTGAGGTCCTGTGGCGTGTTTTCAGCGTCTGACGCAGCACGTCGGTCCTGCTGCTGTGCGATTTGGGCGTCAAGATTTGGGTGGAGCGGCGTGGCGCGTCCAGAGTTAAAAAATCTGAACTTTGGTGAAGACGATGCATCACGTCAACCAATCAGGGACTCAGCTTTGGGCACATGTTCAATGACTTGATCAGGAGTCCAAAACCAACAGAATCTGATCGTTCTCGTCCTGAACTTTGGGATATCTTTCTTATTTTTATCAAGACAACCATTTAAACAAAGTCACCCGGATTTGATTCTTGTTTTTAGTTTTCCCCTCTTGGGTTGATGCTGGACAGCAAGTCTTCAAACTGGGTCACAGAGACACGGAAACACCGTCTGTCATTCAGATGCAGCTCCTGCAGCAGGAGACAGAATCTCTAAATGACCTCATGATCTCATACACACATGTAGCGATGAGGCTGAAAACATTTGGCCGTAGCTCCTCCCACACTCGGCCGGGCCGTCTTGTTAATAAACATATTTTTGAACAGGCGTCTGCAGTGAATTTGCCGCGCAACCGATGCGGATTTGATGCATGAATCGGTGTGAACGCAGCTCTACAGTCAGAGCCCCAGATCAAACTGCTCTAGCGCTGCACTACTTATCTGTTCCACCTTTCCCTGCCTCTGCATCACAGCAGGTCTACCAGTAAGAGAAGCCAGATCAGTTCTCCAGATAACCAGCAGGTGGCTTTCTATGCAAACAGCTCAATCTCCAATAACTACAATATAAAACCGTCCAACTTTACAATAGAAAACTACAGAGGAGCTGGACCATAGAAAATCAGAAAGAGTGATCAGAACATTACCACAGAACCCAGCCAGTAAGCAGCTCCCAGGCTGGAGAAATCCCCAGGACGAGTGCTTGTTCTTCCAGGACCAACGCCGATGTTGAACACACCCATCATGATCTGGAGAGTCTAAAAAAAGATCCAAAAACTCAGACTCCTGTTTGGAGCAGCATTCATTTGAAACCTGAGGAAACTGTTTTCACCCCAATGACTGCAGGAACAAAGACCTGCATGGACTTCTGGATGCAGCAGAGTGAAGGGAGAAACATACTGTCATGTCCTCACAGTCCTGCAGACACACGGATGCTGTCCACAGCTGACGCTGCCTTTCAGCACAGTTTGAAACCACAAAGTCATACCATAGCAAGAATGTTGAAAAGCAAACAAAATATGAATGAACAATCTTATCAAATGCAAGTATGCAGCTCGCTCACTCTGGCATTCTGGGAAATGGGAATCACATAAAAAGTAGAGGAAAGTTTCTTGAAGAAAAGTTGCTTTTTCCCAGTTGTTATCCAGCAGACGTTCACCAAGCTCCACAATGTTCCTGCTACTTCCATGATTTACACCACACCCACAGCTGCAGATTATTCCTGTCGTTGTGTAAAAACGTCGCCTTCGTGTTTGAATGCATGAAAACTCACCTAAAACACAAACATTCTGTTTGGCACACCATATTTATCCCAGCAGATTTGTTTTGAATTTCTGACATGTTTGTGTCTACTCGAGTCCCATGTTGTGTTTTTACCATAGCCACTAGGGGGCGCTGTTGTCATGCTAATGGGCTAACGCAGGAAGTCAGTATTAATGTCCAGTATTTTTTTAATAGTTCTTTGTCATGAGTTGAGTTGTGTTACTATCACAGCAGCCAGAGCTTTGGCTCCTTGAGGTCACATGACCAGCCCAGTTCATATCTCAATACATGCTGCCCTCTTGTGGTAATTACTGGTAGTTTACTCAAAGATGTCACAGATGTTAGTTGATGTGAATGTCTTTTGTTCTCCAGCTCACTACAACAGTTTTTTAAAAAACATTTTTTACAGCAACTAAAGAATCTGAGCGGATTTGATTTCTATTTTGTGTTATTTTGGGGTTTGGATTCATTTTTATTTTCTCATTGTATTGCGTTACTGATTTACGGGATTTCTTCAAACTGTCCATTTGTCAAGATTTAAAGTAAAAATGTTTGCAGCAACTAACCAAGTTGCTCTGTGCGTTTGTCTGATAAATTTCAGTAAAAATAATCTGCTCCATCTGATGTACAGCAGAAAAAAATTGAAATTAGACATATTTGCATCTGCTCAACAACTTGCATTATCTGCCTACCTGATCAAATTTTAAGTGAATTTTTTTTGCAGCCCTTTACATTTCCGTTCAATAAAATTTTGAGTAAAAATCATCACAAAGACTCAAACTGGTGCGAATAATAGTCAATAGTCATACGTACAACAGGATAAAGCTCCTGGGTTTTTTTAGACACTTTTCCATCATTTGCATAATTTCTAGCTTTCATTTGTAAAACAGAAAGAGTGAAGGAAGATGTTTGCCTGGAGCCGAGCTTGAAAAGTCAGAAATATTTAATAATTTCAAGGTTTTTCTTGGAGAAGACCGACTTCAGTCCTCATTTCAGTTCTGAAATCTTAGTTTATAGATTACAAGATTAGAATTATTAGAATTGTGAACATATTTGCAAAAACACAATAAATATTACAATAAGTCTGTGGCCTTGTTGTTTTCTTGATGTCGTCTGCTCTGTCATACATTTAAATGAATAGAAACAGGGAATTTTTACCAGATCAGCTGCTTTACTTTTCACACAAAAACAGCAAATAATGGATCAATTGTGATGTAATTAGAACAGAAAAACAGCAACAACACTCCAGCTGTGAATGTGACATGTGGATGCTTCATGTTCGGCCTGCAGGCTCAGTGGAGACCTCCTCCAGCAGAGGTTTGTAGAGATCATCGGAGCTCTGGAACAGAAGAATCACATCGATGACATGTACAGTCATGTGCACAGCCTCAACAAATAATCAGCTCTGTCTTAAATTTATCAATGTCCAGTCTTATTTTGAAACATTTCTTAAAAAAAGAAAGTGATTTAATAAAAACCCAACAAAAACATTACTATTTTACTATAAAATATGAACTCTGAAATCTGAATAAAAATTCATATTTTAATGGAGGTCAAAGTTTAAACCTCCTGCCTCTTTTTAGCCATTTTTCTTTCTTTGGCTGAAATCTTGTCACTGAGACACTTTTTTACATCCTTCAGTCCATTAAATGTGTCTTCAGTGTGAAGTGACTGAACTTAAACAGAAGCAGAAAGTACATTTCATAGAACATTTTAAATAGGCTTGAATTCTGTTATTTTATGTTAATTTATGTCAAGTTATATCACTCTCATCACTCAGGGATGTTCAGATTGATATTAAGAGTTTCCTAATTTTTTCACAACATAAATATGAACCAAAAATCTCTGATTCTTCATTAAAAAAAACATAAAAAAAATAAGGAGCAGATTTTTTTTTTTAAATGTTCTGTTGGGCATGAACACTGCTTTCATTCGGCCAAATGTTTTCTTTCAACTTTTAAATGATCAAAACGGAAAAGTTGACAATTAGACTTTTGTTGGGTTTTAATTGTTTGTGACCAAACAGGAAAAAGTGAATTGAGATGGTAATGACTCAGTCAAAAGGCAGAAGCAGGACCAACAGGTTCATTCAACCTCCATCTGTTAAAAGATCATGTTGTTCCGATCTAAGTCTGCAAAGCCATCACCCCCAATACAGCAGGTTTTTATTGGTCAACCATTCACCGTTAGAGAAAGAAGAAAAGCGCCACGTCAGCGTATCCCTTTAAAACTGGAACTTGACATTTTTTTATTGCCGCAACTCTTCCACTGTTGATGCAATTAGCGCAATTCCATCAGTTTTAAGCTAAGAAAAGCAGCTTTCTGCTGATATGCCGCACGTCACATCAGTGAGATGGTTACGCAATCAACGTAAATCAGCTGATTCTAATGTGAAAGTGCAGGACATGTATGAGGGCTGGGAGACAAAACGGTGGTGGGAGCAGCCGTGTTGTTCGGCTGAAAGACAGTGGCACAGAGGAAAAGACAGGAAGCAGAACTGGAGGTTCTCTTTGGGAAAGACCAGGAATTGATAGGATCAGGAATGACACATCAGAGGGACAGCACATGTTAGAGGTTTTGGAGATAGGTCAGACGGAGTTGTTTTAATCATGTCCAGATGAGATGTCTTCAATAAACAAAGACAAGGATGCAGAGGACAGGGTTAGAAGGAGGAAGCTGATTGGCTGTGGTGACCCCTGAAGGGAAAAGGCGAAGGTGAAAGAAGAAGAAGACGTAGGTCAGAATTCCACACAAACTGGCAAAAGGTTTAAACTCCACCTTGTTCTCCTTTGCCTCTACGCCACACAGAGCCCTGATGCCCAAGACGGCAGTGCTGATGGTGACGCAGAGCTCCAGAACCGACAAGACAATCAGGACGGAGTTGATGCCTCTCAGGATCATCTGAGAACACAAACCACACAAGTTTTCACAAACAACAATTAACAGTCTGAACAGAAGATGAGATGATCTTTTTTTTTATGAAATCAAACATGTTTAAAGACCATTTTCATCAGAGCAGGTTTTTATATGAAATGTTGAGTCCAGTTTGATGGTGGAGACCCTTCTTGACCTAATTCTGCTTACTGGACTTGGGAATAATGCATGAAACCAATGAAGGGCTCCCCCTTGTGGTTGCAGTAATTCACAGCATCTTTTTTTCCTCAAACATTTGTCACTGCAGGTGTAACTGCATAGAGAAAGGTTCTGTAAACATATATTTACGCTAAAACTCATAGGACTATTTAAAACTTTATCATGACGATACTGAAGTTACAGTGGTTCTTGAATTTCAAAGAAGTTTCACGAAAATACTGTGATGTAATAATGACATCTAGTAGCACAAATGAGCATTTTCAATGAATTAGTTAATTGTTGAAATGTAATTAGTGAAACTAAAATTGGTCGTTTTTCTGAGGTAAATTAATTTTCTTTGTTTAAATATAATTATAGAAATGTCAAACAAATACATTTAAATTTGCATTTGAGGAGATGCTTGTTGCCAGAAGTTCATTAGAAGAGAACAGAATAAAATAGACTTTAGTGTAATTGCTACTACTGCTGGAAACAAGCTGTGTGACATACTAGGATCAATTGTCTGCCCTCCAAACATCTCATCTTCAGGTAGTCCTCCATAGGATCTGGACTGGGCGTTGTGCCGTACTCGTAATATTGCTCTCTGCAGGTGTTCCTCACATAAATGTCTGCAATATTGATGCTGTAGATGACAATGGCTGAGATGGCAAAAGCCACTCCAGCCAGGTTTAAGATCACGTTCACGATGACCTTAAATGAATAAACCAGAGATAAAGAAAAGGGATTGACGTTTGCATCAGTAAGCAGAATCTGACTTTAAGGAACTTCATTTCTGACTCACTCTGCATGTAAAGATGATTTTAATTAGGTGAAACAGTGACTCACCAAACACGGACTGTGGATCGTCTCAGACAAGATGCACACGGCCCCAAACCCAATGCACTGCACAATGAAGGACAGTTAATTTAATCTTTAGTTTTAATTATGAAGGTTACATAAAGGAGTTGTGTAGAATAAAAAGTGTTGAGTCCTTCGGCTAGACCCTTCACCCTGCTGCCTAACAATGGGCCCCCTGTGCCTTGAAAAGACTGCGCTCAGGAATGGCAAAATTCCATTCTACCTGTGCGAGACAGTGACAGCTCATTTGCTGTGTTACAACATAGTCAGGATAGATTCCACTTCTCTAGACTTGGAGATGTTCACTGTGGACAATAACATTTTCAAAAGTTTAAAAGTGTTGAAACACAGTGGAAGGTCTGTCCTCACATATGATCTTTGACAGAGTGACAAAACAAACAAGTAACCAATAAAAAAAAAGAGTTAACAAAGCCTTTGAGATGAAATCAACAAGAACAAAAAATGAAAATAAAAACTTAAGCTGTCCTACCAGAACTCCCGTCCAATAGGGACAGCCGGTTTCTCTCAGGCGCCACAAATCATTCAGGCTTTCAGTGAGGACAGCACCAAGGCCGATGTGGAGCAGCCCAACAATGATCTGTATGGCCTGAAGAAGAGCAGGTCCAGCTCAAGGTGTCATGAAAATATATTTTTATTCACATAAAAATGGATTCCCTCTAAATGAGATCAGACTAAAACAGCAGCAACTTGATAAAACGGGTGAAGTTTTGTGATTCTGCTCACCCCCAGGACTGATGGAGAGTTCCTCTGGATCCTGCGCAGCTGCTGGGACGCTGAGCAGCACGCAGGGTGGCAGCACAGGCTCTTCAACAGCTGGCACAGAGGCGGCCAAGGACTTTGGGGGTCAGAGGTCACCGTGATGACGGTCACACCTTCTGCTCGACTCATTGATACAGACATGCTGGCAGATCCTGAAGGTCAAAATAACAGTGATTATTGCAACTGCTATTGTACGAGGTACAACTCAATAAATAAAGATTTTGTATGTACATGTACTTTTTCTACACCATCCAATCTTTTATCATTAGAACACATTAGATTTATAAATAGTCTTTGTAAAATTCTCATATTTACACTATAGGGTTTTTTTTTTAGTACGGAGGGATCCGGAGGGAATTTGGACACAGCCATAATCGAGCGCACCCCACCGGAAAAGTTTCCCGGAAACGAGGATTGACAAGCTTTTCAAAATAAACATGTTGCTTATTCCCAGCCTAAAAGAAAACTCCGTAATGTCTCTGTCCATCACGTAGCTTTACTCTGTATCAATATTTTTGACCCAACAGAGCACAAACTATGATAATATGAAACATTTTGTATTATATTGTGTCACGCGTTTAAACTATCGCTGCTAAAAATAATTTGTTTTTTTTTGCTCTGTCATCAGACGAGCTCCGAATAAATGCGGTTCATTCGTTACAATAAATTTCCGAAAACACCTGAAAACGCAGGTAAACATAAAACTTGGTGCGACACCTCTAGATTCGCCCAAAACGGAAATGGCTTTTATTTTGAAATGGAAAAACCGTTTTCAGAACTAATAATTAGATTTCACCTAAAACAAGGGATTTTAAAATTGATGTCTGAATCCTCGTTAAATAATAATTAGTAAGACTGGATTAAATATGCTTTTCCGTTAGATGGTTTGATTTCGATTTTTTTTTTTTTTTAATAAAGCGGAAATCAAAGCGTTTAAATCGGATTTTGACACCAAATCATACAGTTTCAAACCTGTTTAAAGAAGGGGAGCAGCAGCTCTCTGTGCTCCAACGGAAGCCCTTCCGGATCAGCAGCTGAAATCAAAGCAGAAAACAAGATCAACCCGAACCCCAAACTACCCCTGACTGCAGTGTGCGGCCCGGGGGCGTGCCTCAACGTGGGCGGGGTTAAACGTTGAGCTCCGCCCACCGTTTGTGACTCTTCTTCGTCACAGCATTTCCCGTATTCTTCGCATTTTAAAAAGTTTCCTCGTGAAATAATGCGAACTACCGGATTGGGGAGATAAATTAATTGGATTTTGTTTATTTAAGGCTCCATTCGGAAATATTTTGTCATTTTTAACGCTCCTCCAGGAGGACTAAATGCGGGGAACAAACGTCACACATTCAGGAGCGTGTCAGGCAGTGAGACTTTAACTTTACATGCGACCAACAGTATTCAGCCTTGAACGCACTTAACTTAGGTGCAAACTATGCAGCAATGTGCATCTGGACTGCACGGATTACGTGTCAATCTAAACTGTCGTCACTTTTTTGTGCTGTTCGGACGTAAATACCAGTGAATAACATCAGCTTTTAGGATAAATACACTCTTACTTTTAAGGTTTTTTTTTTTTAGAAAAATCTTTAAATTGTCTCCTGGAAATAAAGTTCACCTTATCAAATGTATCTGCCATTTATTGATCAAAATTTACTGGTATTATAACACAAGATATGATATACAGTATTCTATATTACACCCAGGTTCCACCATGATATTGTATGTAATCATTGCTGTTGCCTTCGAACTGTTCAGTTCAAACATAACTTAAGGAGTGCAAAGTCTCAGGTCTGTTAAAAGTGACAAATTAATCCCCCTTACCCCATGCTAGACTTCTAACCATGGTCCCACAGGCACAATTTAAAGGCTCAGATCAGCTGAAACACTCAATGTATTTAAATCAGTTTAGTTACATCCATGTTAAAGACCCACCTGTTCCCAATTGCATTTGATAAGTTTGTATTCAAAAGTTTAAATCTGCACCGTTTTTCTGTGCTCGTTTTAAATTCACTTCTTTTTAACTCTTTAAATCTTAATGATCACATCTTTACCATTTCTTTGAATGTTTTATGTAAAACATTTTGAATCGTCTTTGTACAGAAAATGTGCTGCAAACTTGTCTTGGCTGAAGTCTGAGATTGAAATGACTAACATTGTAATGCAACACAAAACCTTTTCTTCAGGAGACAAACGGCAAACACTGGTTTTATTTCTCCTCAAAACATACTGTTCTACACATCCATCATTTCTGCAAAAAATGTTTCAGTCACTTTTTAACTGAAAGGAGAACATGAAAGGCTCTCAGCTCCATGACTCTCTCTTCCCCTTCACTGATGAAGTCACAGTTTGAGTTCTTTCAGTGTTTCCTTTTGTTCTTCTTCCATCTCTAAAATGTCCGTCCGTCCGGTTCATTTTTATACCAACAGAAAAATGAAGACGTTCAGCTGAAACCAGAGATATAAAAGTATTCTTGGCTGAAGATGTCCTGGATCGATTTAAGATCAGTGAAGTGGATCGTTCAAAATGAATCAATTTGGTTGGGTTGACCCTGAACAGTACACCAGTCTGTTCCAGGTCCACATAAAGAGAGACAAACACACACATTCACACCTGACCCACAATTCAGACACCAATTTTACTACAACGAGGAGGAGGAAACCAGAGAAAACCCATACCTGCATCTCCCCTAACCAGACTGGAACCAGAACCTTCTCACTGAGGCAAGAGTGCTAACCACTAAACCACCGTGCTCATCCTGCTCATACTGATTACACAAAAAAAAGGGTCTTGAATTGATTGATCGGTTTTATTTTTGATGGTTTTCACTGTGATTTTGCAGTTTTTAATCAAAGTGATTGGTTAAAAAGACAAACCTGTTTACAGTGGGGTAAAGGAGGAGTGGAGCAGTGGAAATCAGGAGGTTTTCCTCTGACAAACGCAGGAGTTGTAAAGGAGAACTCCCTTAACGCTGAAAACAGCAACTCTTTGTTGAACAGAGCTGACAGGTAGCAGCTGAAATCAGGATTTGATCAATTCTGACTGTTTTCATGGACAAAATCCTCCCTACTGTGGGGTAAAACTCATCAAATGACCCGGCAGTTTCACAAATAAATCTGAAATCAGCTGTTTTTGTGTTTTTCCAGGACAACCCAATGATCAAATGTATGCTTTTTTTTCATCAAACTTTGGATCACAATGACAGTTATCACATTCAGCAACATTTACTGTCGATGTAAAAATGGGATATCCTCACCAAAATAAGAGCGCACACCATTTTGGTTTGTGTTTCTAAATCAAACAACAGTCGACAACCCGTATGAATTTTGTTCTCTGGGGTTCTCAGCCGAGCTGCTTTTGCTGGATGGAGTCTCCTAAAAGAAGCAGATGGTTTTGTCCACATCAGCTTTGGTCTTGTTGGTCCAGATTTTTTTTTTGTATTTTACTGGAATGACCTTTCAAAGTGGTATTGGCATTTGCCCACATAAATGTTCACCATTTTGACACACAGAAACCGAACTTACCCCAGAAACAATAAAGAAAGTGGGATATCTGGTGGGGATCCAGATCAACAAGTGTCCTGTGAGCAGCTGAAGCCACCTGATGGTGAAAAGCAGTCATTGCTTCATTTCCTCATCGTTTCCTCATCAATTTAAGTAAGTACCACTCTGGTCGTCTTTTGATCCATTTGCAAAGTGTTCCCGGTGGGTTACGTATCATTTGGACGTTTTTATCCAAAATGTAAAAAAAAAAACCTGTGTCAAAATGACAGATATAGAACAAAATTTGCCTCTGAGTTGTGGGTGGGACTAATGAAGTAGAGCAGTCCCGCCCCCCTTCCCCTCGCCATTGCTGTGAGATAGTAGCAGGGAGCTTGTGGTCGGCCCAACGCATATTCTACGTCACAGATACGATCTTTTCCCAATGGCAATTTTTTGTCTGCTACTGATTCACAACAACTGAATAAAGAACACTTGGAAATGCCATTTGAAGCCTAGTTTTGTTGCTATATGTCCTCCATCATTAGAAAATTCTTAAAACATATTTAAAAAGCACAAATTTCATCAAAGTGGGTCTTTAGGCAAATTTAAAAGAAACTTTCAGATGAGAGAAAACTCAAACCAGACTTGAAGAAAAATCTGATTAAAAAAAACATTCAGAACTTCTTTTAATCACATGTTAAATATCCACACTAAAATAAACAGTTAGATTTGTCCTACAGGCCAGATTTCTTTTATAAAACACTGTTGTGGATAAAAGGTTTTCCTTTGAGGAACAAACACACTTCAGTGAACAACAAAGACAAAAAAAAGAGAAATAACAAATAAAAAAAGAGGAGTGCTAGAGAACAGCGCCACAGCAAACACCCAGGAAGTATTTACACGCGTCATTCAACAGCTGCTTCTGTTCTTCTTCAGACTTTCTGAGCGAAGCTTTAGAAATCTCCTGTTCTGGAGGCAGCGTTTCCGTGAGCGCCAAGTTAATCAGACCAGACGGTCTTTCGAAGGAAAGTGCAAAAACTAAAATAAATACAAACGCAATAAATAGAAACTTGAGTGCTAAATTCTGACATTACAGTTCGTTAAACATCGTCTATATGTATTATGAAGCCCACCAGAACAAGAGCTACTGTACAGGCTTTCAAACTGCAGCATTGTTGTTGCACATAAAGGCGTAAACAGAAGAGACGTCTGTGACCGAAATACTGACCTGGATGTGGAAACACGCCATCCAGCTCAAATCTGCTCCATGTATTTCTGGAAACCATCACGGGCAGCTGTGCTCATTAAGGCTTAATCTAAAACCCAGCAGGATTACGGGTCGGTTTTCAGAGAAGCAAGCTCGGGGTTAAAAGGGTGCTGGTTCAACTCCAGTACGGTCTGAAAGAACGTGGAGAGAGGACTCTTTCATTGCAGTGGGAGCAGTTTGGAGGCCCGCCTGTCATGGTCCATCAGGACTCAAACCTTCCTCTTTGGGCTTCACATAAAAATCTTCTTTATAAAACAAACAGGAATTTGTGGGAATATTTACAAAAGGAACGAGGAACGAAGGCATTAAGTGTCTGTTTACTATTAGTACCCTTTTTTCCCGTTCTATGGCCTGTACGGTCCGTCAGCAAGTCTTTCAGGGGGAACGAGTCCTGGGCCAGCCCAGGTCCCTGAGAAAGCATAGATTGGGTTTGTGGGTCTGAGGCCTCAGCTGGAGTCTGAGTCGCTGCTGTCTGAGGAGGACGAGGAGGATGAGGAGGAGGAGGAATCAGAGCTGGAGCTGCTGCCGCTGAGGCGCGAGGGCTGGGAGTGTGCCTCTGGAGCGCTGGGCTTTTCCGCTGAGGAGCAGAGAAGCTGGTGTTAGAGAGCCGGACAGGAGGTTCAGAGCAGAAACATCTCAAAGGAGGTCTCTGAACCCGGACTTTCAAACTACAAATGTTCCCTTTAATAAACCTTTCTTCATTATAATGAGCTAAACTAAAGGAAAAAGGAACTTCTTACCAACATTAGAAAGTAATTTAACTGAATAGCATTAAAAATGTGAAACTAGTCTTTAAAAGTACACAACCTTTGTTCAAACTCTCAGGAAAAATCTGGGAAAACAGGAAATTCGAAAAACATGAGCAAAGTTACAAAAAAAACAAAAAAAAAACAAGAAAAAACCCAGAACCATTTCTGGGTGTGTGGAATAAAGGGTTAAACCCAGCCCCCCCCATTTGGAATTGATCTTTCATCAATGCAGAGGGGTCAGACTCCAGGCGTCTCAGGCCGGCATCCTGCTGGTTTGTCAGGAATCCCGCCTCATCTGCTGCAGATTACCGGGATCAAGGCTGTTTAGCCTGTAAGGAGCTTCTATTGGAAGGTTAGCTGGAAAACGTTTCAAACACTGGTCATCGAGTTTGACCCCTGTGATCTACAGCAGTGACTTCCAACTTTTTCAGACCACAGTTTAATGTCAGATGTATCGGTCTGTACGAGGCTGAAGGCGGCGTCCAATTTGTTTTTTTGTTGCCTCCAGCTTACCATAACTTTTGCGTTTATCTTCCTCTTCTGTAAAATGCAGCTGCTTTTAACTTTATTTATACACTGACTTTCATGTAGGAACTAAAAGTCACTAACAGTGATATTTTCTTAATACAATAAAAAACGTGAATTCAGTCTGAGCAACGTTATTGGCAGCATCCCTGTAACATTAGACAGCTGGTTGCTGAATATTCTGTATTGTTCTTATGGTCTGTGGGAACAATTGCTACAATAAATCCATATTTAGAGTAATGACTGCTGGTTTTGTCTGAGAAATGTTTATTTTTCTGTTTCCTCTGAATCTTTTCTGCCAAACGAAACTTTCCAAGATAATAAGATAATAAAATAAATTTTAAAAAATGTAGGTCATGTTTGTTTTTTTTTGTTTGTTTTTTAAATATGTTGCCTGGTACCAACTGTCCCATGGACCAGTATCGGTGCGTATGCTGAGGGTTGAGGACCACTGCTCTGTAGGATAATCAGTGTAAATGACAGCAGGTCACCCTCTCCTCTCATTTTGAGGAGATTAAACCCCTTTAGTTCAGCCTGACTTCTTTCCTCTTCACTCTCTTTCTTCTCCGTCTTCACTTGGTCTCTATCTTGGAAACGATCACATTTAACCAGAAGTCATACTGTGATCATTGGTTGGTTAATAACCTGTGCCTTGGAGCTGGAGGGGGGGCACAAAATTGTAGAGCAAATCTGAATGGATTACAAGTCATTGACATTTTGAAGATCAAGCCCCGAAATCCACATTTTTTCTACGGTAACGGTAGTTTTGCGTACGTTGGTACCAGTACCAAATTGGCACCAAGTTTCAGTACCAATCCTGACTCCTGGCTCTTCGCTCCTGTGAAACTAACGTACAGAATCTGCTGGTCTGGAGCGGCGCTCACCTTTAGGCTTGGCGGGTTTCTTGACGGAGTTGAGTTGTCCACTGACGTCCTGCAGCCTCCTCTCCAGCTCCCTCCTCTTCTCCAGCGTCAGCTCCTCCTTGGACATGCCCAAGCTGCCTTTCTTTGCCGCTGTGCAACAAAACATCACACGCCCCATGAACATCCAGCTTTGATGTTCGCTTTGTGCCATGAGGTTCAGGTCCCTGACGGTTTCAGAAACGAGGACAGCGTGTCACACACCTGGCTCGCCGTACGGCTTGCGGGGCTTCTTCCTCAGACAGGTCATGACGTAGCGCTCCAGCTCCTTCAGCGTGGACGGCTTCAGCGTCTCGAAGTCGATCTCAATCTCCTCGGGGTTGGTGTCCCTCAGAGATGGCTCTCTGGACTGAATGATGTGGACCACACGGCCCAGTTTCTCTCCAGGAAGCTTGTTGATGTCCAGGCTGAGCTGTCGCTTCTCATCGTACGTCATGGGCACAATCTCCTCCTCTTCCTCAGAGTCGTAGTGAGGAAGGATGGGGTTTGACAGCGGAGGATAGAAAGGCTTCTTGACGGTCCTGAAAAGAAGAACAGAAACATCTTCATCATCACCTTCATCATGAGCACAGACTGGAGGAGCAGAGTCTTGACCAACTTGCTGGTCTTGCTGCTCTTCTTCGGCTGGCTCTTCTTCGGCTGAGAGCCTCCAGCTTTGGTAGACTTGCTCTTCATCATCTTTCCCGGCATTTTCCACTCCTCGGATCCCGCTCTGCTTCTGCCCCCGCGACTTCGCTTCTCCAGCTTCTTCTTCTTCTTCTTGTCCTTCTTCTCCTTCTTTTTCTTGGGCTTGATGATGGGTCCCTGGGAGAGCGCCGCCAGCTGCTCGTGCACGGCTCGCAGCTGCAGGTCACATGGTTTCTGTTAAACAGCTGCGCGTCATTGGAAAAGCCGCCTGGAGGTGGCGCTCACCTGTGTGCAAACCTGGTCTTGTAGCTCGGCCAAGCGGTGCGCTCGCTCCTCCTCGCTGTCGGAGCTCGGGCTGCTCTCGCTCTCCTCGCTCTCGCTACTTGGCTCGCTCTCAGAGGTGGAGGAGGAAGAGGAGGAGGAGGAGGAAGAGGAGGAGGAGGACGTTGTCGGGTGGCGGCTGATGGACATGGCTGTGTGCTCCATTTGTGGCTCGTCAGGCATCTTGGCGAAGCTGAACTCAAACACGTCCTGCAGAGGGAAAGCCAGAAGTGAAAAACGGTGAAGCGGTTTCGTGACGGAAGCTTGTCGGGAGACTAACCTGCAGCTTCCGCGCCATCCCCACCACGTCGTGGTCGGGTGGATTGTACTTGTAGCAGTTGGAGAACATTAGCCTGACGTCGCTGGCGAACTGCTGGGCGTCTCTGTACTCGCGGCAGTCCATCTTCCTCTGAAAAGACACACAGGTCAGCTGGGTTCCCTCCACAGTGGGTCAGGATCGATCAGACCATTACCTTGATGGTGCTCAGGTCCATGGGACACTTGATGATGTCGTGGTAGTCGTGCAGGCCGAGCGCAGCGGCGTCCACAGGTGTGTAGAAGGGCCAAGCGTAGGCGGCGTGCTTCTTGGACAGCATGTCTTTGAGCAGCCCGCTGCAGTACCTCAGTGGTGGGCTCAGCTTGCCTTTCTTGGACAGCTGAGGCTGGACGGCGTCGGGCAGGTCCTTCTTGGGGGGCTTGATGGGACGTCCACTGCCCACCCGGCGCCCCGTGCCGGGCATCATTGGCTGGAGCAGAACGGGACCTCCAGGAGCTCGGACCAAGCCCATCCCTGGCGGGGTGTCCAGGGTCAACCCCCCCATAGAGGAGACGGAGTGGACGGAGGCGTCGCCGTGGCTACCGTGACCTCCTTTCCCCAAACCCACCATGTGGGCGGGGCCAGACACAGTGAAGGAGGTGGTGGAGGGAGTGGTGGTGTCCGCTTTACGCTTCACACCTTTCTTCTGCACAAAAACATCAGAGTTCATTGGTTTCTGCTCCTCAGAAGATCCAACACTCAAACTGAAGGAGAAGCAGGGCTTCTAGATTTGCGATTGAGTCATGGCGGCGTAAGAGGTTTCATCTTCAAACAGTTCAACTCTCTCCTTCAAATTTCTGATTCAAACTCTGAAAAACTGACATTCTGTTCAGCTTTCCACTTCCAACACTTTCATGAATGTAATTTCATCTACACTTTGACAACTTTCAACTACCAGAAAACATCAAACTAGAACATTCTCTGCATCTCAGGAAGCTTCTATCACCAGAAGAAGAGAAAATCTTTCAGCTTCTAGACATTTTACTGCCAGAAACAAATGTTCAAGTTCCAGAGAAATTCTTTTACAACAGACTGAAGAACCACAGGAAGCAAACCATTACAGTCAGGATTCTGAATGAGATCCGGTTCCTTTGTGGTGCTGAGGTGTTTCATCACTGATGAAGCAGAACAAACCAAACAGCAGATCTCCGCCCCCAGAGACTGCAGGAGGCGGAGCTACCCACCTTGGTTGTGGGTTGTGTAGGGGGGAGGCCCATGATGTTTGCGGGGGGGAGGCTTTTGGTCAGGACGGTCTGGGGAGAGTTGGCCATGATCGAGTCTCCCGTGTCTGAAGAGGACGGCGAGTACGCCGACTGGGACACGGCGGGGACCTGCTGAGCTCGAGACGCTGCCGAAGATATTCACAAACACAATCAAAGAGCGCTGCAACATGACAAATGCATGACAACAATGCAACAAACACTGCAAAAGTAACAGCACAAACACACAACAACTACAACAAGAACGCCACAAACATACAACAAGAACGCCACAAACATACAACAAGAACGCCACAAACATACAACAAGAACGCCACAAACATACAACAAGAACGCCACAAACATACCACAAGAACGCCACAAACATACAACAAGAACGCCACAAACATACCACAAGAACGCCACAAACATACAACAAGAACGCCACAAACATACAACAAGAACGCCACAAACATACAACAAGAACGCCACAAACATACAACAAGAACGCCACAAACATACAACAAGAACGCCACAAACATACAACAAGAACGCCACAAACATACAACAAGAACGCCACAAACATACAACAAGAACGCCACAAACATACAACAAGAACGCCACAAACATACAACAAGAACGCCACAAACATACAACAAGAACGCCACAAACATACAACAAGAACGCCACAAACATACAACAAGAACGCCACAAACATACAACAAGAATACAACAAGAACGCCACAAACATACAACAAGAACGCCACAAACATACAACAAGAACGACACAAACATACAACAAATACTGCACAAACACAATAACAGGAACAACAAAAGAACACAAATAAAAAAACAGGATCGACAGAAACACACAAATACAACAGAAACACCATAAACACAAAAACAACAACTGTGATGTCACAAACAGAAAACAACAACAAAAAAAGCCACAAATACTTAGCAGCAGTTACACCACGAACACACCATAACTCCAAGAGGAATGCAACAAACACACAAAAACAACAGCCGGAACATCACGTTTGCACAAAACCAACTGCAGGAATGAACAAATACACAAATATGATAACAGGAATGCCACGATCACACAACCACTAAAACTGGAAGGCCAAAAACACACAACTACAAAATGAACGCCACAATCACAGAAAACGACAAGAACACCACAAACAATAAAAAAAGTAATAACAGGAATATCAAAAATAAACAACTACAACAGGAAGACCATGAACACACAAAACGACAACAGGACGCCACAGTTGCACTCACTGCTGGACTTGCGTCCTCGTCCTCGGCTGGTTTTGCTTCGAGGAGCCGGAGCTGGAAGCTCCAGCTCCTCCTGCGGCATCTGTGCCACTTTCTGAAGGAAGATCTTCTCCAAGGACTGCGCCATCAGCACAATGTCGTCTTTAGGCTAACATAGAGACAAACACACAACCATGAAAACAAACACTTCATTTAATTTTCTCTTAATTCCAAAGTGAAAACAGTCTTTGTTTTTTTTTTACTAGGACCTGAAATTCACTTTGTTAAAATAGGGGGAATTCCAAAGTCAGATATGTAGCACATATCTGACATATGTCAGATATGTAGTCCAGGTCACTTGTGACCCGGACTACATATCTGACTTTGCCCAACTCATAACAGAGAATAATATACATATACAATTGAAAAGTAGGGTCCTTTCTATACATTTTCCAGGCATCTGAGGTGTTATTTCAGCTGATTTGAAGACTGCAGCAAGAGGGGGATCAAGTACTGAACATGTTCTCCATCACGTTGACAACTATCATTTCCTCCAACCTGTTTTTCTGTGACTACTTATCTACAACACAATTTCCATCACTTTTGAAGAGGAACCCTGTTTGTAAAGTAAACTTACTTGTAGCATTCAAGTAAAATACTTAGTACTTTAAAAAATAAGTACTCCTTCCACAAATGGAAAAAAAAACTCTTCCTAAATTTGCCAAGTTGATTTTAATGTGGACCAACTGTCTGTTCCTTTGACAGCACACACTTTCCTAAAGTAAACCATCTAAATGAAGTAATACACTTAAGGCTGCAGAGAACCTTATTAAGATCCCTGCGGTCACCACGCCAATAACTGACTGACTTACCACCCAAATACACCATTTTATAGAGAAAGACCTCAGGTGTTTGATTTTATAAAATTATATTTGTCATATTTGTTAAATGCAAACAAAGAGGAAGTTACATTTAAAACATAACATAAAAAAACAATGTTTTAAAGAAACTTTTACTAAGTAACTTTTTCATTGATTTCTATTCAGAATCTTTGTTCTCTACTTTTGGCGTTTTCACACCGTCATTGAAGTGTTTTGTTTTCTATCACAGCTTTAGAGAACAACACTGTAATGAAAAAGCTCCCAGCAGCCCCCGTGAGGACAGCTGTCAGTCAGTCTACTTTGGTGTGTGTGTGTGTGTGTGTGTCTTCTGTCCTGCAGCTGTGGGTGGGAATCATCTCCACATTCAGGAATTCATTCAGGATCCCTGGTGTTTGGAAGCTTTCCCTCCCTTACCTGAAGCTGCAGACAAAGCGTTCTGGCTCATGAACCAGAGCCGAAGCTTCTGCTCCTTCACTGACCTTGTTGTAAATGTAGCAGTTGGTGAACATGGTGTTGAAGTCCTGGATGCATTCACTGGCGCTGCGGTAGAAACTGTTCTCCAGACGCTTCTTGATGGTCCCCATGTCCATGGGCTGCTTGATGATCTTATAGTAATCCTGATGGATGAACAGAGACACATGAGAGCAGAAAGTTACCCAGAGACACACATGGACGTGGCGGCAGAGGGGGGCACACGCACCGGCAGCTTGAGCCTGTAAGCATCCACTGGCTCGTGGAAAGGCCAGGCGAACTCATGTCTCCACAGACACTTCATCAGGGTCTTCTGGAGGTACTGCAGCTGGTTGGTCATGCGGCCGGGCCGACTTGCGTCCTTTATTGGGGGCTGTGGGGGTGCAGGGGGTGCCTGGGGCATTGTGTGTGGCAGGGAGGGGCTCTCAAAGTCCTCGTACAGCAGGGAGGGCTTGCGGATGCGCTTGCCTGAGCTGGCGTGCTGCTCCATCACACCGCTGGATAATCCGACCAGGGAGCTAAGTGAGCGAGCAGGAGAGTAGCTTTACCGTTACTTCAGTAATGATGGGAAACTAGCGCTCAGCTGAGACACAGAATCACACATTTCTGAGCGCATGAGTCTGTTTCAATCCAATCCATCTTTATCTAAAAAAACAACAGAGAAACCAACACGTTGCACAAAAACTACAAGTTACATTTTTCTTAAATGACATTAAAATAAAGAATATGCAACATAATTGGTCACTCTAAATTGTCCCAAGGTGTGGACGGGAGTGTGCATGGGTGTGTGACTGTGGCCCCTGCGACAGACTGGCGACCAGTCCAGGGGTGTCCCCTGCCTTCGCCCATGTGTAGCCGTGTTAGGCTCCGGCAGCTCCGTGACCCCGAAAGGGATTAAGCGCTCCAGAAAATAAATGAATGAATAGGCAACATAAACCCAAACTGGGTCAACCCATAGAGAAGTCTTTAAAATTATTATACGAATAAAAGCAAATAAACCAGAGACTTGTTATCTGGAGTGAAAAGTCAAAGAATTACTTTAAGATTCCTGAATATGACATGTGATTCAGGAGATCCAGATCCAGTTACAAACAAACACAAAGTGAGGTGAGGTTAAGATGAGTGTTTATGTTAGGGACCATGGTTTACGAACGGTTTGACCTTGCCGACAATGTCCTAACCCCACATTAAGTGCATTGCAGTTATATAGCATTGGTCTCAATTTAGTGAGCTACTTGATCTGGTTTTAAGCTTCAAAGTTTGGTCTTTCTCTTTTAAAAGACAGAATTATGAGTATCAGCAGATGCCCACAATTAAATCATGAACTTCCTGATTGTAGAGCCAGAAGACAATCAGAGAAAAGAATGAAGAACCCACAGTTCTAAAGAGAGGATCATCTAATGGTGGGCTGTGTGGAAGGCAACAGTTAAATTCCAAATAAATTCCATGAAGAAGTCCTCATTCTGAGCAGAGTTTTCATAGCAAACGAGCAGCGAGTCAGCTCGGCCTGTCCAATAACTCATCCTGGAACCGTCTTCTCTCAGCTCGCTGCTACTTTTAGCTCCGTCATGGGAACTCGCAATGCCCGTGTTCCACATTAAATAAACAAGCTGGACTTAATAATGACTCTAAAGTAAATGTTTTCGGTTTACACATATTGTTCCATAACACATTTATTAATCAAGTCCCTGGCAGTGAGAGAATGGGATTAAATATTAAGATATTTCTGAGCTTCGTTTAGATCCTAACTTCATTTTATAATCATTAATAGTGACAAGTTTCACTTTGGAGATTTAAAAATATTTGTTGTTGATTCCCCACAAAAGTGATTCAACGTCCCAACACTGCGGTAGGAAGACATTACCACAGACACAATCAGCAAATATTAGGATGAGGAAAACCCTGCTAAAAGGAAGAATCAGAGCAAGATTTTTTACCTGACAAATATATTGGCAGATAAAAGCTGATTATTTGTCTTTAGAAGTTTATGAGATTTGGGGCTTTTTGGGACCCTTGGGCAGTTCATGGAACTGGAATGTGAAGGGGCTGTGGTCGTTCAGTCCAGTTCTCTTTATACAATCAAGTCAGTCAGTCAAGTCAATCTAAGTCCACGTTTCTAAAGTGACCACTCTCACCAATCAGGAGTGAGCTTGTTGGAAGTCCACACCCTTCTACTGAAAGCAGGCAACACGATATCTGTCAATCAAACGTTACAAATGTCAGACATGGGTGTCTGCAAGCCCCACCTACTTTAATCGAGGCATCTGATTGGTCAGTTTATAACTTTAATAACATAGAATTAAGAAAAAAAAATTTCCAAGAAGATGTTAAAAAAAGGTATCAGAGCAAGAATGGTATGTTGACAAAGGAGTAATAGCTGTTTTTTTTTTTCTGCAGATTTTGGCTTCTTGGAGCCAACGGGAATTTCCTGTTTGGAAAGCCAAGAGGAAGGAGTCAGAAACCAAATCAATAGTGGAGATTCAGGACAAAAACCAAACATGTTTTTGACCCAATCTTCCATCAAAATGGCAGTAAAGGCACAGCCGCCATGGTGGGAAAACAATCACTTTCTTAAAGATCTTAGAGAATCTGAATTGAATTAAAGGGGCCATACCATGATTTTCTTAAGTCTTTCAGAGTAAACTACATCCATGTTTATGATTATTACCTTTGCAACACCAAAAAACAAATTATTTATGAAATATGGGTTATTTTCGTGGACTCTTGATACCCGGAAGAAAAGCGACTTGATCTCTGACGCACTTTTTGCTCTTTGTTGGTCCAACCCATTTCACCGCTGAGCCGGCCTCAGCGGGCCTGCGCATGTCCGCGCATGCAAACAAACAACATCCCAACTCATGGCAAAGATGGATGTGCATATTGAGCATATAAAATGAAACACAGTAACCACTAGCTCCGCAGAGAAAGTCTGTGTGTGTGTTAGCCTGGGGGCGGTAATGACAGCAGACTCTTCCTGAAACGGGCTGTCCTCAATCTATGACGTCAGCTCGTGAGAACACACTCGTTTTCGTGGGTAGGGGAGGGGCTGCTGCAGACGGCACAGGTTTTTAGAGGATTACTCTGAAATGTGTAAACGGATTAAAATACTGTTCTGCGGTTGTTTAGAGTGAGGAATGAAGAGTATAATACACCAAAAAACTCAAAAAGTTGGTTTTTCATGGTGTAGCCCCTTTAAGTTAAAAGTGTTCTGATAAAGTGTTAGAACAACAGCCTGCATTACAATGTGAGATAAAAACATTAGACAGGTCTGTGATCAAAAGTGTGATGAGAACTTTCTCTTTTGTTCACTTCCGTTCTGCTGCTGCAGACTTCAAATGAACGTGATCTGCTTTTGCTCGGTTGGATCCTCCACATGAACCCGCCAAACTGCATCGACTTGTCAGCCAGCTGGTGATCGCGTGCTGCGGACGCCCCGCCTCCACTGTTTGTAAACACCGGAGCGCAACGACAGCGACGCCAGGAACGGAGCTTTTCTGACCTCAAATCGCAACGATCCGGTCTTTTCCTTTCTGCTGCTTCCTCAGAGACGCTCTAACGGGACATTCTGGCCATTTTGATGCAGCACAGAGGCGTCAGTTCAGCTAATCCAGCTAAACGCCCCAAACGGCAGGCAGATCTGGAACCTTTATTGCAGCCTACAAACCTCCATATATATTATAACCACCAACTCACTGCACGGCGTTTCGCACTCATTTATGTTAAAAATAAACAACTTCTAGCTAAACTGTGTTATGGATACATAAGGATCGGTAAAACCGTTAGCAGGTTAGCAGCAACAATGAATGGCCCGACAGCTGCTGCAATTAAATGCATAATAACGAAATAAATAAAGCAAACTGCTGATAATTTAAACGTTCCAGTCGGAAAAACGTGCGCGCAAATGTCACGAAAGCTTGCTATAATCGTCAAAATCTGACAAGCTAGCTGCCTCATTCAAAGGCTAGCGGTAACTGCACCGCAGCAAGAAGAGAAAGCATAAATAGATGGTTCATAAAGGACACCGAGCGCACGAACAAAGGCTTTCTGTTTGCCCGGATGTCTCGCTGATATTACCTGTCGTGTGATGATTTGACAATCGTATCCATTAGACCGAGAGAGGAGTCTTTTTCTGAGGACTCCAAGCGAGACTGAAAACCGTTACTGCGCGAATGAAATGGCCACGAGCCGCTTCCGCTTGACGACTTTAAATCCGTCTTGACGTAATGACGTATTTCCGGCTGACGCTACAGTACAAAATACATCCAAAGGCGGAAAAAGTATGGCCACGCTTTCAAAATAAATATTTTGACTTCGAAAAACTAAAATGTCGGCTTTCGACAAACAGCACGACTCTTATTTTTTCCTTTTTTCACTCTAAGTCAAATTTAAATTAATTTAGGTCAAAGAAAGCCTATTTTACATGATTATCTTTTGGCCTTAATGGGATATTTTCTTTCCGCTCCAGTTTTTGTGAACCAACTTTCTTTTTTGAAAATGTTTTATTAGAAAAATAATTTATTTTATGTATTTTAAATAGTATTAATAATACATTTTTAAAACAAAAAATAAATTGACTTTTTTCAAAACATCCACAAAAAACATTTTCGTACCTCTAGAGCCCCAAGCCTTTTTCAAAAAGTGAAACATTTAATTAAAGCCAGTGAAACACACCTGGAATTTATGTTAAATATCAAATACCTGATTAGTTCCAGGAATCTTCATAGAAAACTAAATAGTTGTCTCTTTTTATTTTTTAAACAAACATACAATCTAACTTATCATCTCATAAAATGTTTTTGTCTGAACTACTTACTTTTTTTCAACAAGCAAAAAAATATTCAGTCAGTTTCCTGGAAAAAAAACCCTTCACTGATCAGTTTAAGTGTAAAACCTACATCTGATACGTCATTCTGAAAGCAAACTTTGATATTTGGAAACTTCTCTTACCTGCTGCAGATTTGTTTATTGATATTTACAGTTGTAATTTCTTGTTTATTCCAGGAAAACAATCCCACCAGATTGAAAAACAAGAGCAAATTTCTGGGCCATTCCTGTGACGAGTTATGGTTCTTTAAAGAAATGACTGACATGCGTAATTCCCGCCACCAGAGAGCAAACGAAGACTATCATGACAAGAGATCAAGAAAGAAACATCAGATCTTTGCAAGCGTGTGTCACATCTATGCAAGATGCAGTTTTGTTCCTCGAGCCTCATCGCTGTTAAGTCGCTATTACAATCTTTAGGTGTGACATCACAATTACCAAAATGTCGTTGTCAAAAAGAAGAAAGGCTAACATGGAGTACTGAGCGTTCCAGGAAAGATGGACAGTTTTATTTATTCATGGAGTTGAATGCAAAACCCACTTGCTTGGTATGAAACCAACAAGTCGCAGTGCTTAAATAAATATAACATCCGGCACCACTATAAGACTCACCATTAAGACAAGTTTCACCATTTGCAAGGGCAGTTCAAAAAGGGGAGATTAACCAACTATTAGCTGGACTGAAAACCAGCAGTCTGCATTTACTGCAACCATGATGTCAGTGATGGAGCAGTGAAAGCTGGCTACCTTATTGCAAATGAGTTGTTGTGAACATCCAATCCATTTTCAGATGGTGATCTTGCCAACATAAGTCTGTCGAGGATTGTAGATACAAAATCTCTCAGGAGACTTGGGCAGCCAAATCCAGTCATTTATTGATGACAACACCGACATCACAGATATGACACAACTGTTAATGTTTATCAGAGGAGTTGATGAGACCATCACAGTTTAAATCAAGTTGGTTCTGATGATGGACATAAAACAACAGCTGATGTCAGCACTCTCATTAGACAATGTGGCGTGAACTGGTCACATGATGTCAATCTGATGGTGCCTCATTAATGGTTGAGAAGAAGGTAGGTGTTACCAAAAAGGTTCAGGCAGAAGATGCATTTCATTTCATTGTATTTTACACACTTGAATGACATGAAATGCGTTGCTACACAGAATTTGAATCCTAATATTGACAGCCTGTAGAAGGCCAAACGATGCAGAGTTTCAGGACAGAAAGGGAGGTTAACTCCCAGTTTTTGTTACATTTGCAAGTTTAATTTAGTTTAATTTTTCATTTATTTGGACATTTATATTTTAGAGAGGGTGCTTATTTTTTCTGTAGTCCCCTGTACATGTAGAATATTCAGTCTGTATAAATTTGAATAAACCATTTTTTTAGTGTGATGCATTTTATGTGAACTCCGTAGTCCTCTGGGAATGAATGTGTAATAATAGCTCAAACCCCCTCCCAGTAGTCTGAAGGCACTTTTTCCGACTGAGAAAACAACAAAATGAAAACAAAGCTACAGATAACAAGTTGACTGTAGGTTATTTTGCTATGATATCAGTCCGACCACCTTGAGATCAGACTTTGAATGCGGCCCCTGAACCAAAATGAGTTTGACACTCCTGATTTAATACCCACAAACATTTGAATGAGCAAAAAACAGAGCTGCCCTGAAAACGTTACATGTGAAACCTGATGATCAAAAATAAGCCAAATCATTTTCACATTCAAATAATCAAACGACTCCCATTGCACAACAGCGTTGTAAAAGAATAATAAAAAAATAACATAAAACTCATACAAAATAAATGTTAGAGTCAAAGGATAAAAAAAAAACTGACGAGTGAATACTCCGTCCACCAACAAAGAAATCGAACCAGCTTTCAAAAAAGAAAGAGAAATCACTAGTTTCAAATCAACATCATTATTCTGGATTTTTTTTATTTTTATAAGTCTGTTTCTCTTAATGTAAAATGTCTCCTTTGTTTCTTTCAAGCACACTGTTGTTTCAAATGAAATCAGAATTTTAAATTCATTCTTACTCCAAGAAACAAAACAGTCAAATCAAATGAATTGTAAAGAAAAGGTTGGACGCACTTGTCTGACGTCTGCAGGTATAAGAAAGATGAACAGGAGCTGCAGCTGCAACACTACATTCCTCTGTGCAGAACTCAACTTCCCTTCTTGAACTTGAAGATCTAGAAGATGAAAACCTGCCAGAAAGCAGTAAAACTTAAATAAATTCTATTTATTTTTAATTCCACGTTGTCAGGTTTTAGTGATGTTCTTTGGGTTTCTCCGCGATGCGACAAGATCTTCAAATGGGGATGTTAGAAGTAAGTAAGAACTACAACTTCAGTTTTGTAACCAGTCAGCTTAGTGTCATTTAAGCGATTTGCTCGTTCTCCTCTTCTCGACGGGAGATTCCTTTTTCCTGCTTTTCTACCAGAGTGGCGTAAAGACCGCCTCTCTGCATGAGCTCCTGGTGGCTGCCGTCCTCCTTCACCTCCCCGCTGTCCAGAACAATAATGTGGTCAGCTTCCTTTGCCACGCTCATCTTGTTGGAAATCATCAGCACCGAGCAGCTCTTCTTCAGGTTCATCAGGGTCTGACGGACCTGAGAAGAAGAAGGAGGAAAAACCTGCAGTTAAACCGAGAAAACGGCAGCAATAGAGAGCTTCAAGGTGAGTTTGACGCTTCTTACCTGGTGTTCGTTCTCCACGTCCAGGTCACTGGTGGCGTTGTCCAGGATCAGAATCTTTGGTTTCCTAATCAAAGCCCTGGCGATGGCGATGCGTTGCTTCTGGCCTCCAGACACCTGCCCCCCTCTTTCGCCAGCATCTGTACAAAGAGCCCAGCAAAGAACGAAGGTTTTAATCTGCAAACCGCACGGAAGGCTTGTTTCTACATCCAGGTTGCGTTCTCTGAGACCTCATCGGTGGAGTCAAACCTGTGTCGTATCCGTTTGTCAGATTCTCGATGAACTGGTGGGCGCTGGCCTGTTTGGCTGCTGTAAACATCTCCTCATCTGTGGCCTTTTCGTAGCCGTACTTGATGTTCTCCCGAACGGAACGAGCAAACAGGATGCAGTCCTGGCTCACAACGGCGATCTGCCAAACAGAGCGTGAAAAACATCAGCAGCTGCAGAGTCACTTCATCCTCCATCAGTAACAACAACAGGAGCCAGAAAACACCTCAAGTTTTCAGGAGACTTTTAAATCTGGTTTTGTTGCCTCTGAAATGTACGGCGATGGGCTGAGGATCACTTCTGATTTATGAAAGTTGAGGAAAGGACAGTTTTGGGCAATTTCAGTAAATGTTCAGAGGATTACATCAGGTCTGCTTTTAATGGAGGAAACCAGAACAACAATAACAATCTAAAAATCTATTTCATTTCATTCTCAGGTCAAATTAAAATGTATTTTGAGAATCCAGAAAACAAAAGAATTCCAAACATGTTTCTTTTTTTTTACTTTTGTTTGTTTGTTTGCTTATAGGGGTTTTAATTTAGTGGTGGGTGCAGCCGCTTCAGAAAAGTAGTGGATGTATTTTTGACATGTGTCCGAGTGTCTTGAGATGCGTCAAGACAAGAGTTGAATGTGGTGGGGAGAATCCAGTAGTTTTCCAAAATAAAACTGTCTTTAAGATCAAATTATAAATAAAGCAGAAAAATGTAGGTTATGTTTTTCTTTTCTCTGTGGACCGAACCAACTGTCCCACAGACAGACCGGCATACGCCAGTGGCAGACCACTGTGTTAGAACATTAGCATAAATATGTGTAACGGGATACACAAAGAAACTCAAAGCTTCAAATTGTTTTAATAAAAAAGTTTGTGCTGTTTTTGTTTTTTCTTATAGCTGAAAAATGACAGAGGATGAATGTCTGGCGATTCCAATTCTGAGCTTTAAAAATCGTGCCAGTTTCCACAGTGAAGCATGACAGTGGCAGCATCATGATGCTCTGGCATAGGTAACCTTGTTGGAGAAGATAGAAAAAAGTGGTTCAGCTGCACGTTTCCCCCTAATTAGGGAAATTACAGTTCCCATTTTTTAAAATTTGTAGCATCAAATCAGCCTGAAACCAGCAGAGAACTTTAGTAACCGTGGCGACAGTTCAGGCTGAGGAGACAGAAAACATCAAAAGCGTATTCAGCTGCGTTTCCCTTCATAAGCTCATCTTTAGTGAAACCTTTTCATGCAGGTACTCGTCTTTGTAGCTGTGCAGGGCTTTCCCGTCCAGAAGGATCTCTCCTGTGAGAGGCTGGTAGAACCTCTCCAGCAGTTTGACACAGGTGGTCTTCCCGGATCGGTTCAGTCCTACAAGTGCAGTGATCTGGCCGGGTTTCATTTCCAGAGAAACATCCTGGTGCACAAAAAAACGCTAAATTCAACATTTTCAAAAAGGAGTAATTTCCAGGAGAGAAGGAAGCGTACCTTCAAAACAAGACTGCTCTGATCACTCCTTCCAGAATAGGAAAAAGACACTTTTTTAAACTGAATGTGTCCTTTCAGGACCTCGGGTTCCAGCGAGCCTGAAGGGGGCTTTTGAGGTTTCCGGTCCAAATATTCAAAGATCTTCTCAGAGGCACCGATGGCTTTCTTCACCTCTGGGTAGTAACGCATGACAGACTGGAGGAGAAGCAGAGTGTGAGGCGGGGGAAGAACAAGGCTAACAGAGGTACAAAGAAATCCAGATTCTGGGCTCACCTCGACAGCAGAGGTGAACTGTAGCTCGTAGAGAACGAATGAAACCAGATCTCCGCTGCTGACGGCACCCCTGGTCACTAGCGTCCCACCGTAGTACAGGATGCACACCTTCAGGGCTAAAGTTGTTATCTGGAAAACACAAAAGCAGTTTTTTCACATGGAGTCCTCAGGCTGCAGAAGCTCAGAGAACGTTCCTCACGTAAAGAAGGAGAGTTTAAACAGAAGAAACCTCTGATAATATATGAGTAAATACTAATGTTTGGACAACATTTTATGTAACAGAATTTAACAAATGTTAAGATACAGTTTGTTAACAAACTGTTACCAAACATCGGAGTCACAGATGAGTCCAAACAAACAGTAAAAAGGTCTGTAGGAGCTCAAACAAATAGGGGGTTTTGTTTTTGTTACAAATACACAAAGTAAAGATTCAGCAGGTTGTATTCTGTTGGACTCACGCTGTTAGCCCAGGTTGAAGCTGCGTACGCTGCGGCCTCTCGTTTATTTAGAGAATAAGTTTCCTCCAGCCTCTTCCTGTACTTTTCTGTCTCGCCATCCTCATTGGCAAAACTCCTGACCGTCTTCATGCAGGAGAAGGTCTCTGTGGCTACCTGGTTAGCCTTGGCCAGTGACTCCTGAACCTTCTTGGCAGTGATCTAAAACACGAAGAACAGCAGATGGTTTTACTCACGACCTCATGACGGATGTCAGCAAACTCAGGAAGATTTCTTTGTGTTTCTTCACCTGGTGGAAGTGTCCAGTGAGCTCTGGGATGACCCAGATGATGGGAAGACCCATACAGGTGAGCAGGGTCATCTTCCAGGACTGGCTCACCATGAAGAACAGCAGGAAGGCGAAGCGTCCCGTGTACCACATCAGGAGGCTCAGCTCTTCGCTCAGAGCCTCGCTCATGTCGTTGGTATCCGTAGTAATGCGGGACACTAGAACACCTGAGAGAGAAATAACATTTAGATCAAATTAGTTTAAAATAGTTTATTGCTATAAGAAAACATTCAAAGTTCTCTTTTTTCAGAAGTGCTGCAACGATTTGCTTTTAAAAAGGTGGTTACCAGTGGGAGTGGCATCGAAGAAAGCGATCTCCTGCCTGAGCACCGCCTGGAAGACGGCCGCCTGCACCGAAGTGTGGATGAGGCTCATGGTGATGTTGTACACAAGGTCGCACACAAACTCAAAAACCGCACTGCAAACACACATTTTCACTCTTACAAGTCCGCTTGACGTTGATTTGAAAACATTTCCTGTTGACGTTGTCTTTATGCATCTTTGAGAAGGAAAATAAATCTATGTTTGCGGAGTTTTTAGAAGATCCTTTCAAACACATCTTAACCAGAATTTAAACTTGATTTTATTTACTGAAGACATAAAAGTTTAAAACAACACCAAACACATCAGCTGACACATTCTTACAATTTGAACTAAGAACCAATAAACAGGATTTAAAGCAGAATATTCGAAACCCGCTGGACTCTTTCAGGCTGGAGCTGGAGCCCAGCTTCTGTTACCTGGCGATGGTCATCACCGTCATGACTGTGATGGCCTGGGAGAACACCTCAGGGGAATCGTCGTTAGTGATCCAGTCCGTCATTCGCCCCGTGTACTTAGGAATGGCCATCTCCCCTGTAGAACATTGACCAGAGAAAGTCATGAACCTCCTCCTGATCCCTTTTCATGAAGCCATTTACCGAGTCATTCTCTGAAATAATGAAAAACACTGGGAAAAAAGTTGTTTGTGAAATTGCATCTGAAGTGGAACTATTTGAACATCTGAGAAAAATATTTTCTCATCTCAGACATAAAATCCCCACAAAATATTAGAAACTAATATTTGTCACTTAGTTTGTTTTAAATTCAACCCAAAACCAGGACAATCTGACTCCTGCATGATTCAAATTCTTTCTTTGAGGGAAACCTGTGGGACACAAAGTGAACTGATTTCAAAGAATTGCTTTTTTATCTGTGAAGAATTCATTCATCCAGGTTCCGGAACGGGAAAAATTTGAAACAAGACACAAAGAGACTTGGTCTTACCGTAAGATGACAGGATCACCAGAGCCAGGACGAAAACAAAGCGGCCCAGATAAGGCTGCATGTATCCCATCAACCGGTTCAGAGAGGCTCTGGTGTCTGGTCCAGACGTCTTGGGCGGAGCCTTTGACCACGCAAACGAGGCTTTGATAAAGTAGAGCAACGCCACCGCTGTGACTGCATACCCCTGAAATACCTGCAAAACAGAGCACAGGTTCAAAACCCGCAGGAGCGATGCTCCTCCTTTCACACCCAGTGGTTCTGCTCTGAATTTCCGTTTCTGTTTCAGCTTCAGACTGCTTCGAGAGCAAAACTGACCAAACCATTATTCTCTTCAATCAAAATTCATTTTAAAAACCAGACTTTATAAAGAAAATAATGTTTGTACGCATTGCTGCAGCCATTTGCCCAAAATAGTCTAAAAAGACAAAAATGCTTAATTTTGTATAAATAAATTTGTTTTCCCCAAATATTTAAGAAACTTACAGATGTGATTTGAGATTTGAATCTGGTATTCAAACTTTTTAGTTTTCAAGCTTGCCAGGAGAGAGGATCTAGGAGAAACGATGTGCTATGTGATAAAGAAAGTGTGTGATAACAGTTATAAGTAGCTTTTAAAGGCTGACGCCGCTGCTGCTTTCTGCAATCCCACCGCCAAGGTGTCAGCTGTGTGAAACATCTGATTATTCAAAAGAGTCCAAAAATATCAAAAGGAATTATTTGGTCCAAGGTGACTATAAAAAAAGTAAAATAAAAATCAAATAAATGTAAACTTTTTTCCATGGCAACCATTGTTTCCAATAGCCACACCTTCTCCACTGTTTGGTCTAGTCTTGATTTATGAAGAATGTAGAATAAATATGTTGAACATTTGTTCTATTTTTTTCTTTTTACATTTCTCCATATTTATTTATTGTCTATTTCAATTGTTTTATGATCTTTTTTCATCAGCTCCTGCATTTTTTCAACATTAGAAACACATGTTTTTTTCTTGTAATCACCCACTCACCCTCTCCCAGCTGTGCCACCCCCAGAGTTCTTCCACCACAGAGCCCCCCAGCAACCACACAAGAGCCACATAGACTGGGAAGTGGAAGCAAAGGACCCCTATGCTCTGGAGACCCCGGAAGCTCCTCATCCATGGGTGGCACCCAGGGAAGGTGAAGGCGAGAAATACCAGGAGGGAGGCCCTGGTCAGGGCCCCCCCCCACAGGGTGAGGAACGGATGGGTGCGGAGCAGAAGGGAGAAATGGGCCAGGCGGATGGCGTGCACCGTGCAGATGTCCAGGCAGACGCAGAGCAGAGGGACGAAGGGGCTCATTTTGTGCATCACGCAGGTTCTGAGGGGGGAGCAATGAAACATCCATGTAACTGATCAAACTGAACATGTGATATTTATGTTTAGACACGGGGTCGGCAACCTTCAACACTTTAAGAGCCATTCAGGTTGATTTCTCACTGCAAAAAACCCAGTAGGAGCCACAAAATTTTATTCAACCCTTTAGAAAACATGAAGACACTCATTTGCATTTATGCTAGTTACTATTATGATAAATATAAATTATCAATTGTTTTTGGCATGAAAAAAAACAAACATGAATAAAAAAGAGCCTTTGAAAAAAGTTTAAAGCTTTTGACAGTTTCAGATGACTTCCTTTCAAAATAAAAGACATCCTGTGACACATCAGCTCATCTCAATGCAGCAAATGTAGAAAAGGGGAATGTAATGTCAGTAATTTAAAAAACTGTTAATTTTATTGTTGTTGGTACATCTCAGCCAGAAATGTGTAAATCTAACAAACTTCCATCAAATTAGAGCTAATTAAGAGACCATCACTATATTTTTGAACCATATCCGCTTCATAACCGAGTGCACCTTAATTCTGGTTGTACTTAGAGACCTCCAATTGATTTTATATGGCACACGGCGCAGAAAAATCTGTATAAAAGGTTTACTTTGACTTTTTTTTGTCACTTATTAAAATAATTAAAAAAACATTTTATCTTTCTTTAACCAGAGAGCCAGAATGGAGGGGTAGAAGAGACACATGTGGCTGAAGAGCCCAGACTTAGAACCGACCTCTTGATTATCCATCCGTGCACATTACTTAAGATCCCTGGGAGACAAATAAGGAAATTCTAGAACTGATTGATGTATTACAGCAATAACATGCGTGACTCAAAGCTTTAGCTTCCATTTGCTTTTGTCACCTAATTTGAGCTTCCAAAAAATACTTTTTATGTAAATAATGAACCCCTGGAATAATATTTAGAAAAGTTTCTGTTCCATTGAAATTGCATCTATGAATGTGTCATTTCCTACAGTTTTGCAGATACTCCTTTATTTGTGACATGAAGAACTCTTGGATCACCTTACATGACCTTTCCTCACAACTTCAGTTTACGTGAAGAGCCCGAGAATCTATCAGACAACTGTTTACTTTCGCTTAGCTTGGAGACTTTACTTTCATTTTCTCCAACTCTGCTTCTTTCTTTGAAACACGTCGACAAATATGAATAAATAAATAAAAGATTAACTCAAAAAGGTGGGGAACAAAAACTCAAAAACAAAAAGTTTCGCCTGATTTTAAGATCAGGAACAGCAGTTAGTTTATGCTAACACGGTTAAGCTAGCACAACATAAGCGCCGAAACCAACATGGTTACTTACTTTTGTTGTCTTGAAAATGTACGTTTGTCGAGAAAATTATAATAAGAAGTTTTCTCAAGATGGAACCGAAAAGGCAGTTTTTTTTTTTTTGTTCCTCCTGACCGGCAGCCTGACGACACCTCCACCGGTCAAAACACCAAACGAAGCGAAACCGAAACCACACGATGGAAAGTCCCGTCCTTCTGTCTACATCACAGCTTCAAACATACAACACTAAATATGCTAAAAAATACATTTGAAATAATTTTAAGATATGGATTTAATGCATACATGTAACTAATCTTCATAATATCTGCATTAAGCCAACTGTGCTGAAAAGAAAACGATCCAACACTGACCCCGTGTGGCGAAGAGCCAGAAGTGAACATGATCGTTTTCAGGGGCGTAAAAGGATTTTTTAGAGACTCGTGCCCAACACAAAAGGTGTTTCAAGAAGGTATATATGCTGAAAACTGTTGAAAATACAAAGATAAATCAAAGTAAATATGATAAAAACTAATGAAAATACTCAGAGAAAACAAGGTATGAGAACTAGGGGTGTCAAATTATCGCATTAATTATGATTAATTACAGACAATTTAGCGTCTCCTTCTTTTTTTATCACCTTAATCTTATTTTTAATCTCTCTAATATCTATCTATCTAATCTATTCTATTTAATATTCTAATTTTTAGCATATCTATTAACAGTGCAGAAGCATATTGGTGTTTTGGTTCTTGTTGCTGTAACAACCAAATTTCCTTCATAGGATCAATGAAGTCTCATCTCATCTCATCATTTTTTTTATCATAAACCAAAAAAGTGTTCCAGAAACCATTAAAAAAGTGTTCTACCAAAACAATATAAAATGAAAAATATATATAATGAAAAAGGCAAGAGAACCAAACCAAAACAAAAAAAAAATCTATTAAAAATGCTTGATTTTAAGTATTTTGTGAGCATAATTTTATAAAATGTGGTCATCCTGAAGAGGGGGCTCCTCTTTAGGCAATTTGTCTTTTTCTGTCTCACCTTCAATGAAACATGTCAAATTACAAAATTAAATCTTCAAACTATTTTTCATTAGCTTTTTAAAAACCTGCTTAACTCTGTTCAATAAAACAGACTTATTGTAATTAAACAAAGGCGAGGAGCACACGCAGATGCATTACCACTGAAACACAGAACACTGAAGGTCATTGATTACACATCACGGCTCCGTCTTTGTCTTCTCTGTAAACAGTTTGATGCTTTTGTTGTTTTTCACTGCAACCTACTGACACAAACTTTGAAATCTTTAACAGCTTCCTTCCTGGTTTCCTCTTCTTTAATGTCCAAAAGGATGGAGATGTCATTCCTATTTCAGGCAGCCTCCCTGCAGGCTCCGGTTCATCACTGAGATTACATTTCCTGTCTTTAGATGACTCTCTGTGACAGCAAAGCCTGCTGCTGACAAAAGCAGAGAAGCTTTAGTTTAATATCTGCAAAACACCCAAAAGTAAAAAAAAAAAAAAAAAAAAAAAAAATTATTAACAGAAAAATAAAAGAATTATATAAACAAATGAAGCAACAGAGGTGCAGATATTTTTGGAGGTTTAGGTGGTTGATTAATGGAGTAATTATTTCAAGCGTTTAGGAAAAAAGAAACCAATGCACACAGCATTGGGAGTAACTCATTCCAAAATACATTCATTGCAATAACATTTTACTTTTATGCAGTAAGAAAATTGTCAAAATTTTATATTTTACTATTGTATTACGACAAACTAACCTGCTTAGTCTACTTGTTCAAAGGAGAGAGAGCATGAGTGGTTAACAGATGAAAAAACTGCAGCAAAATATTTCTTTTAGACAAAATATCTTATTAATTTGAAATTTCCTGTCAGTTTGTTGATACAATAATTTCATTATTGTGATTCTCATAAGTGCGTCTACTCCTACTTGAACTTTCTGTCTTGTTGTACGCTGTGTTGTGGGGCTTACATTTTAATTAGCTCTTTTTGTGTGGTATCTGTGTGTAGTTTTTGATACCAACAATGGGTTTGGTCAGAAGTGGAGGCAGCAAAGATATTATGACTTTAACTCTCTGGAAAAGCTGAAGTCCCATTACCTGTCATGCACCTAGGTGTGTGAAATTGCTTCTTTACATTTGACCTTAAAAAGCAGACTTGAATTACGGTAATTAAAAATCCACCAAAAACGTTGCAAAATTAAAACAAGGTTATTAATAACGCCCATCATTTCTTACGAGGAACATCACTATTGAAGGACACATATGTGCTTAAGCACATGTATGTGTTTAAGGACACGTTTGTGCTATTTAACAATTAAAAGGTCCAACAAAAAAGTTCTGGTTCCTGCAATGACAAGTTTAACCTTTCACTTTTGAAACAGAAAACCACTGAAGCCTCAGTTTGATCAACTTATATGAAATCATTGATCCACGGTTTGATTGAAGGTTTATTTAAATTCTCACAGACCGGTTCAGTTCTGTGGGTTCCTTTCGGTTTGGCAGGTGTGAAAGTTCACTTGAACTCTGGCTTCGATCAAACAGCAGAACTCTGGTCCTCTTGGGAAAGAAAATCTCCCTTTAATTGCAAATGAACTCTGGTGCGGTTCACTTCAGTCTGGCTTTTCATAGACCAAAGAAAACTTCAGTTTTCCAATGACAGACTTCATTTGTTGTCATTAAGACACTTCAGTGCGTTCAATCACCAGACACAGCAGAACCAATAACAATTTTTCAGCCCATTTGAACAATGTTAAAAAAATGGGAACATTTCAAACCACAAATCCTCCCTGCAGCCTTTGAGTTTAACGGTTCTCCCTGGGGCCCAAATCACAGCACCACAAATACACACTGGGTTATCGCTCTGCCTATTCTTCTCCACACAGTGGCAGGAAGTTGTCCAGATTTCCGCAGAGCCTCTCAAAAAAAGAGCCAGAGCGCAAAGTGGGCAGGGTGGTCACAGCCAGCGGCGCTGTTGGCAGCATGAGACGGACAGACTTCACTTGGAGCTGCTCTTAGAGTTCGGATCACCAAAGAGCCGGACAGGAGGAATGCTGGCCGGGAAACCAGCGGCCGCCGGCAGGCTGAGCTGCCTGAAGGTGCTGCTCCTCAGGTGGTTTGTCCTGCTCGGACTCAGCTGCACGTGTCAGGGTGAGCTCTCTGCCTTTTTACTTTTTCACAGAAAACACAAAGCGTAAAGCTTGTGGCTGCATAGTTAGTTTGTGATCCTAAAACACATAAATGATGTTGGTTCGTTTCCCTGATTGTTAAAAACAACGGTTATGAATTTGATCAAAAAGCTTAAATGTCTTTTTTTCACAAACGTTTGACAATATTTTGTTTTAGGTTGAGTATCCGTTCTCTTAACTGATACAAATTTAATTAAATGAATGTAAATTCACAGAAAAGTACATTTTTTTCTTCCTTTTAATTGTTTGGTCCCACACACACCTGCCAAGCCCATTGTCCAACTCCATCACATTCCTCGTTGCTTCGACGACGACCTTTGACCTTCATCAAGCTCCCGACCCACTTCATTTCCTGCCGTTATTCACGTCTTTGGGACACTTCCTGTTTATGTCGGGCCCGTTTCCTGTCCTCTTAGCAGGGCTGAACCAGGACCGAGCTCGACCTGTATTGTTACGCATGGCTGCTAAGCTCTCCTGAACAATGAGGGGATTGAGTTTTTGCTGGCGATAAAACTCTTCAAATACCTTGAAGCTCAAATGTGACATTAGTAGAGGATTTCTACATCTTTTGATTAAGGAGCGTATTTAGTAGTCTGTATGGAGTTTGCCGTTACGCCGTGACGGTTCTGACCTAATTTTGGCTGACTTTATTTTCCCCCTCGTCCTTTTTGTGGGATGTTTAGATCTGATGTTTGATTTTAAATTCTCTTTGACTAAAATTTAAAGATAAAGATACACGTTAAATATTTTTCCTGTTGAGTTTAGATTCCTTCAGCGTTTGTTTGTAGTCTTCTTTTTCTGGTGGCGCAGTGCTCTCTCCTCACAGTGCGTAAGCCCTGGTTCAAATCCCAGCTGGGACCTTGCTGTGAGTTTGCACATTCTCTTTGTGCATGTGTGCGTTTGCTCTGGTCACTCTGGCTTCTTCACACAGTCCGAAATCAGGCTTCATAGGTGAATTGGTTACTCTTTTGTCCCATAGGTGTGATTGTGAGTCTGTGCGTGGTCCTGCAACACACTGACTACACGTCCAGAGTGTACAATGAGACCCAGCAATTCATTGAAATGTGGTCGGATGAATGCAGGCTCATTTAAATAGCTTTCGCCTTGATACACATTGTTTCTTACACTGTTTTCTCAACAATCCTATATCTCACAAACACTTATCAGTGTACCTTCTTAGCTTTTGCCTCCTCAGTAACCGCCTTGCAGCATGCTCCACCGCTGTAACGAAAGTAAAAAGTACTGTCCCTGGTGCCGATGCAGGTGTTCAAAATTGGTCAGAGAAATAGAAAATATTAATAGAAGAACTCTGATTGCTTTGCCCCGCCCTTGTAATTCTTGGTTAATCAATGAAGAGATCTTTTGTCACATGGTTTTGTTTACCAGCTTTAGTTTGAAACAAAAAATTCTGGAAAATTCTGAAAAACTGCCTAACAGAATAAAAAGAAACTTTAGAGGTTACATTTCAAAAGGGTGGTTCCTGCTGTGTTTTCCACCGTTCCACCATGTTCCAGTGTGTGGCTACATCTGTCAGTGCGCCAATGATGGCTTCCAAATGATTTTAAAGTTGGTTTAATAAGACAAAGTCCAGTTTGAAGAACCAACATCACAGAAACACACAGAATAATTTCTTTAGATGGAAACACTTCAGATGACGGATGTGAGGAAAAAGGAAGGGAGTAACGAGGCCAGAAGTCAAGCTGATGCTGACGACGTCCACGCTTACCAAATCATGGCCACTCTAAGCTTCCACCTTCTGTTCTGACTCCCTCAGCTGTGTCAGGTGACCCGTGGGGGCAGTGCCCGGCAAACCGGAAGTGTAAGGACAAGTTTGGAGATGGGTCATGTGACAGAGAGTGCATGGAGCCCGAGTGTCTGCGGGACGGCTTCGATTGCCTGAAGGACAGGGGTCACTGCAAGTAAAACACCTCTGATGCTCATCAGTTCTTCACGTTTGAAACCACGAAAGGAAAACTTCTGGAATATATTCTTTACTGTTTCCTGTTGATGTTTGTCTCTGCATAGAACCCCTGGTTTCAATGCAAAAATCAGACTTCAAACACAGAAATTATCAAAAAATAAAAAATAAACAAACTGGACCATGTTTTTAACTGAACTTTAACAATTTTCTTTGTAATTTTTTTGGAAAATATAATAAAGTAAAAAAATACATTTATTTGTTGTGTAGGAACGACTAATGCAGGTTGTAGGTTCTATATTTTCACTATTTATTAATTGTTGATTGTTTGAAATAAACCCTTTCCGATTCCAAATCCAGATTTAAGAGGATTACAAAAATAGTTTAACTACCTGTTGTATTTTCCTCTTAAGTGCATTAAGAAACACACAACTGTCATATCTAAAAGGCAAAATCTGTTTGTAGCTTTTAAAAAGTCCAACTTTAAACATAAAAAAACACTTTTTCCACAAAACAAGACTTTATTTGACTAAAAAATGTGATAATTTACAATCAAAACAAACATCAGAACGACGTCCTCCGAAGCAGAGTAGGATCAGTTTCAGAGTCTGGAACTAATGAATGAATCAAAACCAGCTTTTACTAAAAGAAGATTTAATGCATCAAAATGTATCAAAAAAGCATCCAAATTATTTTTATTTTATGGAAATCAAAACCATCAAAAAGCTTTATTGTACAAAAATAAGAAGTTTTAAATAAGTCCATGGAAAGAGTGTTACAGAAAACAAAAACCCCAGATGATTAGAAATAAACCATAAATCACAGAATCCAATGTCAAGCACAGAGGTGGAGATATGGACTCAAATGTAGGATGATGTACAGAGACGTCACAGGACTGTCGGCCATGCAGTAAACTACTAAGAACCTGAGGCAGAAGAAGCACCCAGGGCAGACAGATTAAATAAAAACATTTGCATTTCTTAGGTTTCAATTTGTAACATGTGAAGATTTATTTGTTTAAATAAATTATAACAATAATAAAACCATTAAAGACAAGGCAATACTGAAGATAATATATTTATGAAATAGAGAAATCAACAATAAAACATTATTACACTTTTTTTTCTTTTCATGGATAAATTCATCACAAACATGCATAAACTATATGAATGTATTAAAATGAAATGTGTCACCTTGTCTCATAAAGCTTTTAGTAAAATAAACAAAAATGGATGTGTTTTTGCCTTTTTAAATATTTAAAATCAAAATTTGAAGCTACAGATATCTAAGATTTCATTAGGGTAACAATTCTGGGAAGGTTATATCTTTGGACTCGTAGGCGGGTGGGCTTGGGACCCCTCAGTGCCGGTGCCTTTTGAACACCTCTGCTAGGGCCAAGTTAAAACTGAATCGTGCAGTAAGTTTGCAACAACTTGTTTATAGAAGAGGACTGTTGCAAAAGCCAGAAAATGTTCCACAAAGAAGTGTGAGCCAAAAAACTCCTACTATATTTCCACTGTGGTTTAACATGAGAGGCCATTATTAATATACATAATAAGTAGGAGGTTCTACATTTTGGACTTGACTGTATTGAGATTTATTTCTGAGTAAGTTAGCTTGGGAATACTAAAACACAATATATATCCACATATATGTAAAAGTCACAAATAAAAGTTATTTAAGTTAATATATATGTTAAGAAGTTAATGTATGCGTTAAATAACTTAATAGTTACTGATAAGTGTAGCTTCACTGAAATGCATGAATGTGTGGTTCTGTTTCTGTCTTCACACCATTTTCTAATGGATCCTAGTCCGGGTCACACTGAGTACTGCCGAGCTTACTACGCCAGTGACCGCTGCGACCAGGGCTGTAACAACGCTGCCTGTGGGTGGGATGGCAGCGACTGCATCAAGCACCAGAGCCCTGTGTGGGCTTCAGGCACCCTGCTCCTTCACGCCAGCATCCCCAAGCAGAACGACTCCCTTCCCATCAGCCCCCTGCTGTGGGCCCTCAGCGTCCTCCTGCAGTCACCCCTAAAACTTCGGGGATCCGTTCCCTTGGCCACATCCACCAACCTGTTTGACTTTGACTCTCAGGAGCTCTCTGATCTGCTCACTCACTCCTCCCCGACTGACTCAAACGGGTAGGTAGCTTCAGGATGGATCTGTGAGCAAGCGGCTCAGACCTGTGTATATCTATTCAATTAAAAGAGTTAAAGCTTATTTTAACTCTTAATGCATTGGGCTGAGCTGAGCCAAGCACATGAAGTAAAAGCCAGTTTATTGCCGGGACAGAATATGTTTCTTATTGACTGTTTCCTTCCCCCACAGAATTCACCCATAGTCACAACTGCCCTTATGGGTGCAATATGTCTGTCTGAAAAAATAGGCAAATATACGGCAAACAGGGGGCCCACATGAAATATCCCAGGTTGTGGACCGCTCAGTGAACTCGTAAAGTGAAAATGTTAATGCACATTTTTTCTACTAACATTCTGCTAGAACAGGTTGTAATAACCACTGACGTAGGTGACATGCAGGCGTGTCAGACGGATTTTTCATTTCTTTAAGCCACCCAAATTCTGTAGACTGTGCAAGGAGCCCGTTACTGCTGTTTATGTAATACTGTAAATGGGCGACTTGTGTGCAGCCTGACTGTTAGAAATAAGGAAATTAGACAATCAGAGTGTAGATTATATGGACATCCTACTGGAGTCATACAGAGACTTATAGATCATCTGCAAATCCCGTGCGTGCAGCATTTAGGCGCGGTGCCCGCATCTCACTAACGTGTAGAGTGGCATAAGAGCATCCCTTGTGTGTCATAAGTGTGTTCAATGCCCATTTTCCTTACAAATACTTCACGATTCACTTACAACACCCAGAACAATTCCAATTTTCATGACGTCCTTTGACGTAGATTTCTGAGCATCAAAGAAACTGTGAGACACACCAGCTCTCCTTAAGATCCAGCTGCTCCTCTGTATGATGTTATGGTGACATAATTTCTACTCCATCTGTATTATCTTTCCTCTGATGTATCAAACTTTGGGAGATGAACATCATCACTACTGAATGCAGCACCAGAGGAGACCCCAATCAGTGGGTTCCCCTAAACGACAGACGCACAGACATCGTTAGTTTTTTAACTCTGTAGTTGGGTTATGGAATGACACTAAAGTTAAAGAGGGTCATATATAAAGCTTTGAGGAACTCCTTCACCCACAGTAAGTCGGTTCCAACGATTGAGAACTCTAAAGATATATACTTTAAATCTTAATTTTTGATTTTTCTTCTAGGTTCCTCCTTTTTCTCCAGGTGGACAACAGGCCGTGCTCCCGTTCTCCTTCTACCTGTTTTCCTTACGCCACAGAGGCCGCCAGTTTCCTGCGAGCCGTGATGATACTGAAGCCCCAAATCTTCCCCACCCTCCCGGAAATGAAGGCCATCATCAGTATTAGAGGCATCCGGGAGGAAATAGGAAGCAGAGATGAGGAAGTCAAAGGTAGGCTCTGGTTTCCTAACACCAGCTGAGCTTTGAAACACGTCCAAGGAAAATGTTATGAAACAACTTTGTGTTTCCAGTGTGTGGATCTGCTCTGCTCATCAAAATACACAAAGACAAGCCTGTATAACACAATTTTCAATGCTTTTCAAGTAAATGAAGTATCGTTTATTTGGTTGATTTAGATTTTTCTTTGCCAGCTTCAATCTTCAGTTATGTTTTGTTATTGCAGTTAAAGAACCAAATCCCTCGTGGTTGTGGGCTGTAGTCGCCTTGGGGCTCGTTCTGCTGCTTTTGCTCCCCGTGGTGGTGTTTCTGGTGATGAGGAGGCTTAGACAAAAGCAGGCAGAGAGAGTTGGTGGCATCAGGGTGAAGCGCCGGTCCAAAACCACCAATGAGGAGGAGGGCAAAGCCAAGACCTGGATCCAGCACGCAACACACCAAGACCCACGGGTCAGATCCAGCAGGGACAAAGAGAGGATCAGTCTGAAGAAGAAGAAGAAGGCCAAGGAAGCGGAGAAAAAGAGAAGACGGGAACCACTGGGGGAGGACGCCATTCGAATGAGGTGAGAGAAACTGCTAAAGCAGAAGTTGCTTTGGCTTTATGAGGACAGCAAGTACATTTAAATGATGTTGCAAATGCAAAAAGGTAGAACAAAAAGGCTAGAAAGTGACATTTTGGTTCAAAGTGTCAGCCTGTATGAAAATAGTTTCTTCATGTTTGGAGATGATTTATATGTTTCTTTTAGGTTTCTGTGTCAAAGTAGATTTCAAACTTTTTCTTGGCAACAACAGCCATTCAATTTGTACAACTAATATGCAAATTATTTTATCTTAGTAAACTTTTGACCCGTGGTGATGTTATGATAAACAAATTATATGAAAGCTAACAAGAGAAAATTTTATTTTACCACCAGAACAAAAACAAAAACCATAAAAGTGATGAAAACAGATTCAAAACTTAAAAAAAGGATCAATTTTACTCAAAACATTTTTCAATATTCTGAAATCCCACTTTGAGATCACAGGTCAACCCTTTGACTTCCAGGATGAAGCTCATTTGAACATGAAAGGAAATGAGGCCAATCGTATTTTTATCAAGTCACCACTAGGGGCATTTTTTGCACACAAGTGAGCCAGTTTTCCTTTGACTCCATTGTAAAATGGTTCCTAAGGCAGCGGCCCCCAACCCCAGGGTGCCCTCAACCTCAATTTTTCTGTTTTATTCATAATCAGATTCTGAATGTAATTTTAAAACTACTGAATTCTCCCCACAACATTAAGGACTTGAGGCATGTCTAGTTGCCTGCAGGGGCGGACTTACCATCAGACAAAGGTAGGCAATTGCCAACTCTCTGGGGGCCCTGAGCTGAACACTTAACAAAAGTGCCTTAAATAAATTTTGCAAAGTTCAAATCATAGGAATTATTTACCTACAGACGACCCAGGAAGTTCTTGATAAAGAGGTAAGCTCCTCAAAGGGCGGTTGAGCACGTTAGAATACATCAGGAGAGTTACTAACTTGTTGAAATCTTTGGTTGTCAGGTCTCTGAAAAGGAACCAGGATCCAGGAAGTGACACAGACTTCACCCAGAGTTCAGTGGAAGACATCAACATGAGATGCTCCAGGCGACTGGAGGACCCCTCCATCTGTGACCACCGCTCTCCAGAGCAGAGACACTTTGTGACGGGAGCGTCTCCGAGCCACCGACCAATGCAGTGTGAGGAATCTCCTGAGCTCTCTGCCCTTTGACCTGAAGCCTAAAAGCTTTTTGGTGGGAGGAAATTCAGAGCCAGCTATCCAGTTTTAAATCATTACTATTAAACACAAATCCCAAGTTCCTGTGCGCCTAGCATGGTAGAAGACAAGTCTTGTGTGATTTTTGCTTTAATCTGGAATAAACGTGAGTTTGGATGTGAGATGACTCCTGGAGGGAAGCAGGACCGCAATCTTTTCTTTATTGTTGCTAATAAATAATAGCCAACAAAGTTAAAGAACTTCAATTATGATCTCTTTTAAGGAAACTTTTCTAACATGATTCCTATTGTTTTTAGCTCCACCCAGAGGATGGGAGAGGAACGCCATGCCTCCGCCTCTGCTCAGCCCCCCTCAGCAGGTCTGCTGTCAGTTTGGGTTTGTAACAGAATCCACTCAGAGCAGAATCAGACCACAGTGATTGTTTGTTTTTGCTCTGGTAGTCAGCGGAGTGGTGTGGGCCGGACGGGTCTGTGGTTCTGATCAGGGCTGTGCGCAGCGGGCTGGACAGAGTGGTCCTGGAGCTGCTGCAAGCTGGAGTTCCAGTCAACAACACTGACCACACTGGTAAATGTTCCCCTGGTTTCCCTCAACTGTCCTTCAGTCTGACGCTTCAGCAGGCGGCTTTTGGAATCAATCCGGACTTTTCCTGGGTTCATAATCCAGACAAACAAACATGATTGTTCTGAGAGTCAACAATTCACTTTGAGAACAAGGCAGAGACTTTACAGACACCGTTTTAAACTGTTTTTGCATGGATTAAAAGTCCTATTAGCTGTCACACACCTGATGAAATTTACTGTCCACAGTTGACCCATTCCCTGGGGGAGCGGTGAGCTGCAGACACAGTTGCGCTCGGGAACCATTTGGTGGTTCAACCCCCCCAATCCAAACCCTCAATGCTGAGTGTCAAACAGGGCGGCATTGGGTCCCACTTTTAGTCTTTGGTATGAGTCAAATGCAGATTTGAACCCACGACCTTCCACTCTCAGTCTAGAATCGGAAACTTTAATCCAACATGGCGTTAAAGGAGAATTCTGACAGGTTTTTTTTTTTTTACACATCTTTGTATTAATTAAAAAAATTCTTTCTTGTCGTCACTTAAAGCTAAAACATTTTTCCTAAAATATGTGACTCGCTGTGTTTTTCAGATGCAAAAGAAAGGAAGTGAAAAAGAAAAAGTTAGACCACAGACGGCTGAAGAGGAACAAGGCCGGAGTGTGATCAAAGCACATAAAGCAGAAAAACTCAGAAAACTGACAAAATTTAACATCAAGAGAAAATCAATATGTTGAATATTGAATATTTTGTTTGAAAAGTATATAGTTTTGAAAGAGTGAATCTGACATTAAACAATCAACAAAATCAGTTAAATTAAACTTGAAAGAATTGTAAAATTGTATATTTTTGTATACAGATTTTAAGATGGTCATAGATTTTGAAAAATGTGGGATTTTAAAACTCAAAATGAGGAATTAGCAACAATTTTCATACATTTATGGAAAAATCCTTGAAAAACAAATTTCTTTACTGATTGAAAAACATCAGGCAAACTCAATATAAGTTTAACTGTATTTGACGGAAATCAAATATAAAGCACGGCAGTGGTGTGATCATGTTTGGGATTGTTGCAGCTTCTGAACCTAAATTAACCCTGAACTTCTCTGCTTATCGAAGTAAATGTGATGCTTGATGAAAGGTCAAAGGACAAACTTTTGTTCTGATGTTCTGATGCTCTAACGTTGCACTCTCTCCTACACTTCAGTGATAAAGGAGGATATTTCAGACAGGGGGTGAAGGTTCTTGTGACTTACCCCGTCTCTCTCGCATCTTCTTTTTGTGTCCCTCCTCTCCTGTCCTTATCCTCTTCTGCCCGACCTCCTGCAGCTCCCCTTTTATCCTCCTCTGACTCAGAGGAGAGTTAAGGTGTCTTCCTCTTGCTGACGCTTACCTGTCCTCCTTCCACCCCTCTCATCTCCTCCTGGCCTCATCTTCCTCGTCTGGGCTTGTTGTGTTTTGGTTGTTCATTGGCTGACTTACTCCCTCCCTTCTTCCCCATGACCTGCCCTCCACTCACACTGTCTCTCAGGGAGATCCGCTCTGCACTGGGCATGCTCAGTGAACCACCTGTCTCTTGCACGGACCCTCATTCGTTATGGAGCCGCCGTGGACCTTCAGGACAACAAGGTGCTGGCGTTTTTTTCTCCTATTCAAAGCCATTTCCCTCATCTGAGCTTTTGAACTAAAAACGGGTCATTCCAGGGGGAGACGGCCCTCTTCCTCTCCGCCCTCCATGGCTGCTACGACACCTGCAGGCTTCTCCTTCTTCATGGTGCCAACCCGGAGCTGCATGACCGTAGAGGGCGCCGTCCCATCGACGTGGCCAGAGAGGCCATGCAGCACCAGGTCCTGGAGCTCCTCCTGGCTCACCAGATTCAGAGAGGGCCTGTACCCGGGGACTCCGCCGGCGAAATGATGTGGGAGGAGCGCACACTGATGTACTCTCCATGGGTGGGGTCGCAGGGCCTCCCTGGAAGAAGTGCATCCTTCTCTGGCATCGTGGGACACCGAGACATGACCCCACCTCCCCAAGCGTAAGATTTCAGACATGCTAAACCTTTAGTCAGTTTGACAGAAAATGTTGAGCATTTGCCCCAGGTGGCGTTGTATGGCCCTCAAGTGCTACCTGACCCGTCCTTTCTGCCCCTTCATAAACCAGCCTCTCTGGCTGAGCAGCTGCTACACACTCCTTTATCTCCCCATCTAATCCTGCTAGAGCTCACATAACAAATTCCACTTTTTTCGAAATGGCGGCTTTTCTAATAGTTTATCTCCATAGCAACCATTTTATTGGGGGGGGGCAAACAGGTCTATGACATTGTTTGAGGAATTGGTAAAAGTTATTTTTTTAATTTCCTTGGCAACAAAGGTTTTTTGTTAACCATGCACACATACGTGATATGTTCTTTCTGTGTGTTATATCTTTTCGTTCAGCTTAAGCCAAGGATTCATGCATTTAGTTTTCAAAATATTCTTGTAAAAATTGTGCTGGAAACAGTGAAACACCACTTTTGCCAGTTTGCCATGCTAAAATCTACAAACTTAAAGAACAACTTTTGTTCCCAAGTAGCTCCCGAATGATGCTCGAGGAGTTATGAGGTGATAGATCGAAAAGAGGAGCTTAAATTTGTGGAAGGTACTGTGTGACGTCATCATTCTGGTCCATACAGTCTATAGGACTGATGCACAACAGAAGAAACTTTTCCCAATCGCTGCTGAATCACTTCTTTTTTTACTGTTCTTGACCTCATGCAGATACGTTCATGTATCAACAGGGGGCTCTAAAGTTCTTGGTTTCTGGTACTGGGTCAGACATCAAACTGAAAGTTTGAGGAAAGGTTTTGGTTACTTTTGTAATGTGTTAAAATAAGGGATGAACTGGACAGAGTCCAGATGACTAAAACATGTTTTAACTGCATAAAAATTTCTGTTTGGAGTGATAAAGTGCCACGTTTGTGACTTTTACTTTTCACAACTCTACAACATGTCTGCATTTAAATGTTTTGTTCATTTCTTTGTGATTTGTATATAAAGAAATTACTTCCTTTTGGTATGTTGGGACTTGGTATATTGGAAAAAAAAACAGTTTTGTTAATTGTGTGCACCCCCTGTAAAAAGTATTTTGAAACCTCCAATTTGACTCCTTAAGTTTGAAATATTCACAAACGGAACAAAAATCCCCCTCTAAGATGTTTATTTTTCATGCCATCTGAAAAAGGTACGTATAAATAAATTATATAAAAAAATAATATGTCGTAAAATTTCAGAAGAAAATCTTTTTGTTATGTGTGATCTGATGATTCACAGATTAACCGCAGCAGCTTTAATGCAGAAAATTCCTTTCAGATTTCTGATCCTTTTAGATCAGAATGTGGGATTAGATTATTATTTTTATGTCCTAACCCGTCGGACTCTTGTACAATCACCTTGATTTTTTTTAGAGATTTCTTATTCAGTAAAAAAAGCTTCTGGTTTCTTTTATTTGAAAAAAAACTCATCTTGTTTGTCTCGTTTCAGGATCCACAAATGATACCTGAGTTTTCAAAAAGACCAAAAGTTCTCACGATTTGCAATCTGACATGTTGAACCACTGATTGGATATTCCATCTGATAAATATAGAACATTTTTGGCTCAAATATTGTCACAAATTCTGTGTTATAAGCAGTAAAGGCCACAAAAGAACTCCAAAGGACAAAAGACAAGGAGATCACAGAACCAGAATTACTCCAAAAAAACCTTTTCAGCTTTTTCAGAACTTTTGCCACGACCAGAGGGCGACTTCAAAAAATGAATCCATCAGAATTTCAAAAGTTAGAAATGTGCAAAAAGTGACAAATCTGTAGGGGGTGCAAATACTTTTTCTCTAGAAATTAAGTAACAAGTTCAACAACATCTGAACACTTTCTGGTGGAAATGTTTGGAGAACTCTAAGAAACATGAAAATGAGTGAAAAATTTGAACTATCTTTGACAAAACGCCTTGAACTTCAGAGGCTAAACAGAGATATTCTGTCCGATGTGAGTAATTAATTGAAAATCTCTTTGTCTCGTCAGTGATTGGTCGATGGGGCGCGTGCAGTACCCCAGCCCTCAGAACTGGCGCCCACAGCTCCACCAATCAGCAACGGCGCTCGTCCCTCCAAGAGTCATGGGCCGCTCCCCCCGGCCGATCAGCACCCTGCAGGAAGTGACCTCAGAAGACGAGGATCGAGACAGGCAGGAAGTCGCCAGAACCACCACACCTCACTTCCTGTCGCCCCAGCCCACCCCTCGACAGCGGTCCTTTTCCTGCACCCAGCATGCTTTGCAGCGCCGACCCACTGTCCACCAGCCCGAACCCAATTATGTCATTGTGACCGACAGGACAGTCAACCAGCCCATCGAAAGGGTGGTTGTCTCGCCTCCCCCAGACATCCAACCTGAGCCGCAGCCAGCAGACGGTCCCAACAGACCAGAACCGCCCGCGGCGAGCTCGACCAACGGTGAACAGAAGTCCAGAGGTGAAAGGTCAACCAATCTCAGTGACTCCACCCAGACAGCCCTGTAGGAGCCATTAAAGGGAACTCTCCCGTCAGGAAAACAGACAAATGGAGACGAGGAAGAATCTTATTTTCTGCATTTAGTCGTCCCTTCACTCATCTCCTTTTTCCTCTCTCAGTTTTCCTGCTTCTCCTGGAGGAGTCAAGTTTCTTTGACTGTCATGAGAGTTTCAGTCCAAACTTTTTTTAAAGAACTCCATCAATTTGTACAAAAGTGACATTCATTTTCATGCAATAAAGATACAACAGAATGTGTCTGTGTTTTTTTGCAAATCAGAGCTGAAGTAAAATCAAACTCATCCAACTTACTGTTCAGCAATGAACTGCAAAAACTGCTCAAACGTCAAAACCTGACCTGAAGAAGATTTCCAGTCTGGATTTAGTCAGAGAGCATTTTAAGCTTCTGTCTGACTGTCTCTGCGTCTAAGTCATCAGATCACAGTCTGTGACGTTTTTAAAGAGTGAGGTGCTTTGTAGGATTATGGAGTTAAGATCAGTTGCTTGATGTTCACTCAGAATATAGGATTCTGTGACTCTGGTGTAAACTTGGTTGTAAGAAAAGAAAAATCTGGACTCAACAGCTTTTACACTAGACTCAGACTCCATCTGGGGCAGGGGGGGCGTTTGAGCATCAGTCTGTCACTGACTCAACCTGCTTTCTTTTCTAGAAGTGTCTCTGACAGCACAGTTAAAGCTACCAGGAGTTCTGTGGAAGAACATTCAAAATCTGGTTTACAGGGCAAACTGATCTGAAAGTTGACTAACTTTATTGGACAGATGTCAAATAACTATGTCAATCAACTGTCAGGCATGGAGGTGGAAGAGTGATGATCAGGTCTTGTTTGGTCCAGCAGCCAAAGAACACTTTAAATTGGTCCTGATCTCAAACACAAACCTGAGGAGGTAACTTCACAATTTTTCTTCTATTTTTTGTGTCATTTTACAATTTCGTGGTTTTTGTTTTGATATTTTTTTTTATTTCAGGTTTTATTTAAATGTTTGTGCTGCACTGAAACACTTTTTTCTTACTTTCTTCTTTGTGATTATCATTCATTTTCAGCTCAAATTCAAACTGCATTTTCCTTTTATCTTCATGTTGATTAAAGTCTTTGTTTATAGTGGGAAAACGCAACTGAGGCTAAATTTTAACCTCTGAAGTTGTTAAAGTGAATGCATTAAAGACTTGGGGGAAGGGGGCGTTCCCTTGAATGAGACGCATTCAGCCGCGCGCAGACCATTGAGATCAAGATGAAATGTTGAGCGTTTTGACGCACGAGAAACCATTTTGGACCCACAAGTTCTTTTCACTTTGGGTGAAATTGAATGCAAACTTTCTCTGCAGAGAGAAAACTGTTGGGTTGATGTTCTTTCATAAAGTTAGAAAAGTCGTCGATCTCGTGAGAAAATGCAAACTTCCGACTTAAAAGCGGAGCTGTCTAAGCACAACAAAAAAGATCCACCACCTCAGACGTGGGCGCGTGCTGTTCTTCACACCTCAGAGCAGCACGCGCCCCTAAAGAGTGTCGGGCGCTCGTGCGAAGCGGATTTGCATGAAGACCCGCAACAGCGCGTGAAGCTCAACAAACGGCGTCTTATTTCTGCTCCTCCTTCAGCAGGAAACGGAGAAGAATGCGAGCAAAACCTGCGCGTAAAACCGAGAAAAACGTGGACAAAACGGCTGGGACGAGTCCGTGGGAACGCGATGGAGCTCTCCACCAACAAACCCTCACAGTGATCCATACTGACACGTCATAAAAAGTCAGCTCTCCCACAGGAGGCTACGGAGTCCGGCAGGTGCCAGGAAGTGTTTTTAAACCGCGCTCTGAGATGTGTCATCCATACGCATAATTAACCGTTAATGCATACCATGTATTAAACTGTCTTTAAAATTAATTAATTAAATTAAAATGTCTTTACGCACAGACTGAGCCTGAGAGCAAACATCAGGTTTAAATGTTTGGAAGAGATAAAAACACATTTATCTTTATTAGTGACTTTTACTTTCAACTAGACACTTAAAATGAAACTTATTTTCGTTCTTCTAATAAATAAACAGTGAACACGTGTTTTTTTTATGTTTTGAACTTTTGTTTTTGTTTGGTCTTGTTTCTCTCTCTCATTCTCTTTAATCTGACCAAACAAACAAACAAACAAACAAACAAACAAACAAAAAACCGTATGAATCCAGTGTCTATCGAGCCAGAGTTTTTTTCCGTGGGAAAAGCACACTTTCTGAAGCAGGTATGACTTTTCACAGGTAATAAAGCCACGCCCTCGTCCGCATTCCCGCGAGGAGAAAGCGCCTGAAGACACGCTCCCACAGTCACACGTTTCAATGGCAGACGGCCTGAAACTTTCATTTGATGTCAGTTTCGTGCCGGAACATTTGTCTCACAATAAAACACAAAGTATCACAAACATCTGAAAGAAAAAATCAAAAGGATTTAAAAAAATTCAATAATTAATATGCTCACGAGGATCTTTAAAACTCTTTGAATGATGTGATTTGGAACACATCAGATCATTCAAATAAATGATAATCCGATGTTTTTTTTATTTATAGATACACTTCCTTGACAACAGCAAAACTAAACAACCCGATTATTGCGATAATCCAACCCCAGTATTAAAAAGTGCAATTTTAGAACATAATTTGGTTGTCAATTCACAGAATTTATGCATTAAAAAAACATCTAGTCTCGTGTCGGTAAAGTTTGGAAACCATGTGGTTTCCCAGGAGTTAAGAGATTCACTGACGTTCTGCTGCGCTTCTGCTTAACGGATAGGCAGGCATAAATTCATTTTAATGCTGCAATTTAATTAAATTATAAATTTATAAACCATTATATAAACTCCATATATCTCAGGTGTGTTTTTGTATTTAAAACAGCATTAAGGACTTATTACCATCAGAAAATGATCAAATGATAAACAAATCTATGATAAAACCTGATAACTTTCAGATAAAGGAAAACGGATTATCCAGTTTGCGTAAAAACACAAGAGATCCGTTTTATGTCCAATTTTGAACGCAAACGCGCGCGTGCAGGATCAATTGCTGCTCCCGCTGGTGCGCGTCTTAATGCAAAGTCAGCAGTTGTGCACGCGCAGGGAAAGGCTGATTATGGACATTCTTCATTGATGGTCTAATCCAGGAGGGTCATAAAAGCATAAAAGGGCTTTCAGACAGTATTCCCATGAGAACAGCCTGTAGGTCTGCAAACGAAAAGGACGTACAAAATTATGATAAATTCAAACTAAAAACAGCCACACTTTGATTTTATGTTTGTTCTTGACAGGTCTTTATCTAAAGTTCTCATATGTAGCATTAAAATGTGAAAATGATAGACGGTGCTGTTAAAGGACACGTTTGGCAGTGATCCGCGCGAAAACTTTAAAAAGCTTCAGAGGCGAGAAAACGAAAGACAAATGTGTCACCATGACAACTAAACGGATGCTCTGACACGTCTGTTCACGAAAGACTTTATTAGAAACAAAGTTACATTTTTAAATTAGCAGGAAAAAATCCTAACATTCCTAAATAACTATTGTTCTGAGAAGCAAAAGGAAAAAAAAACATTTATTTAAAAAAAATAGTTTGCATTCTTATCTGTTTTTCACAACACTTTATTTTATTTTTGCCTTTTGAAAAATATTATTTTTCTTCCTATTATTTGATATAACTGTTAAAAAAACTGATATTTTTTATAGACATTTCCTCATGATTATTTTTTTAACATAAATCTTTCATGAAATACAGAATTGTGCAAATAGTTGACCATTTTTTAAAATAAAAAACATATAAAGTGGAACATTTGACAATAAAAGACAAAGACAAATGAATGGCCTTTTCTGATCTGTGAAGATAAATATCTATTTAATGAGGCAAGAAAAAGAGTGGAGTCCTGATGGTTTTTCTTCCAGGTTTTATTTGGAAGGTTTCCATGTTTTGAATCTGTGCTGATGGTAACTAAAGTTACAAAAATGAGTCTTTATTTAGGCTTATCTTTGAATAAAATTAAGTGTGTTTTCATATGAACCGCAGAAGATCCAGTCTCGCTGTAAACAGAGACGTCACTGCAGGAAAAAAGGATTTGGAAAATCACCAAACACGTTTCATAAACAAAGGTTTTTTATTGTTTTAGAGATAAAAAATAAAAGAAAAAGTACGGCTTCATTAATATAGAAGAGAGAAGAGTACTGCTTTATTATTACAAAAGAAGAATACTGCTCACCATAGGGAGACAACCAGAATAAATTAGTGTGCAAAACAGACAAGAATATATTCGGTGGGTTTTTACGCGGAGCCTCAGGTGTCACTGCGCGCGCGGAAATCCCCCCGCTGCTGGACGTGACGCCTGGGAGTCATTTGGAGATGATGGCGCACGGGAGCGGAGGGGAGGGGGGGCTGCTCCGGTATACTCACCTGCTCGCGTCCGCCCGTGGGGAGTCCGCGCGTGCCCGCCGGCTGCCTCACTGACTGATCTCGCTCTAAAGTTAGAGACGTGCTACAGGACAGAGGATTGAACGGTATTTACAGGCCTGGGGTGGGGTTCCCCGTCCATGTTCCGCCTCGACTCCGCTGAGTTCGGCTGGCTGGTGACCGGGTCAGGGCCAGGGCCTCCACAGAGTCTGGCTGAGAGGGTCGGACTGGGCCGAGCCGTCTTTGCTTGCTGCTCTCTCGTGTCTCTGAGGCTGCGCGGCTCTGGCGTGGCTCTGATGAACGGGCGGCGTGCCGAACACCTGCGCGCGCAACCTGTCATTGGACTTCTGCCGCAGCTTATGAAGGAGGGACCTCGTGTGCTGCAGGGAGCCGAAGGATCTGGTTTGGAGGCCGGAAGAATCAAAATCGGACCGAGCGAGGCGGGTGGAGAAGGTGGCATCCAGCGCGGGCCCCAGCCAGAGGCCCTTTCCCTGAGGGCCCAGGAACCGGGAGGCTCTCTGCAGGCAGGTGGAGAACCCCTCGCGGAAGGACTGCGTCTGGCCTTTCCTCTTGTGTTCTTTTGCCGTTTTCTGGAGGAAGAGGACTGTATGCTCCAGGATCTCAGCCTTCTCAACTCTGTGTTTGGGAGTGACCTGCGCGAAAGCAGCAGCGTGAATCACCGGATCATCAGCATGAGGACTGAAAGGCGCCCAAAAGGGATCTGAACCGACCTGGTGAGGCTCCGGCAGAAGCATGGTCCTCAGTCTCTCCAGGCTGCGATTCATCCTCTCCCTGCGACGCTTCTCCACCTGAGATTTGACCAACTACAAGCATACGCACGGTCCAGATTTAAGGAAGCACAAGGCAAACATACAACTTCTCTAAAACACGATGATTTTAAAAGGAACAGCCTGTTAAGCACCGATCCTCTCCGCATGCAGAGCAGGGTTCGTGTGTCCCAAAACCACTTACGGAACCTGCAGGCGGTGGAGTTACCTTTCTGTTGCGCGTCGCATCATCCTGATCTTGTAACAGCTTCATCCTGAGGTGTAAGCAGTTTCCCTCCAGTCTGGAACTGGCTGGTCTCTGCATGCCCGCAGGGGCCTTTTACATCCTCACACCCCTCCTTTTGCCGCTGCAGGTGACGCAAAGGAGATCCAGCCTCCACATTCCGAACTCCGCCTTCAGCTCACACTTTTATTAGAAAAAAGTCTGATGTATGCGCCAGAATTCACTCAAAGCAGAAAATGTATCACTGTAAGTCCAAAATATCAAATGGAATCAAAACGACAAGACCCGCGAACACGTGCGTAAAAGTCGGTGCGTAAAAGTCTTCGCGTAAAAGTCGGTGCGTCAAAATAACCACATTTCAAAACCAAAATTTAGGAATGAATATGACGGACATTTATTTCTTTACATTTTTTTCTATAAACTGAATATCGTCCACTTTTTCAGCTTTGGTCCAGAAGCTGACCGCCTGTTCCAATGTCCCCGCAAATCCCGCCGAAAAAATGAGGAGTAACTTTTGCTGAGATTGCAGAAAAACAAAGAGATTGCTGATCATTTATCCACGCGGCCGCAGTGTTTGAAAATGTTTGTTTCTTGTCAAAACGAAGCAACGTGAACTCAAAACCTATTTTCTCTGCGCGTGAGCATCAGTGCGCCCTGTCTCAGAAATCACGCAGCACTCTTGACCGCGGAGTTGGCCGCCTCAGTCCGTCTTCCACGTTTCCACATTTTCGGTCCGCGATGCGATTTCGACAAGTGCCCAGGTGTCCGTTTTCGCACCTGCGCAGTTCCGCGGCGGCTGTGAATTCACACGCACGTGTCACAGTGGTCCACGCGTGCCGTTTGTTCCGCTGCCTCGTGCTCGCGCCGCCTTTGATGGACCTTTGAAAGGCTTTGATGCGGTGGAGCGCCGTGGGAAAGGCGACAACGCGCACGCGACAGCTTTTGTCATTCCTCCTTTTGGAGCTGAAGGAGCCTCTGTGAGGAAGAGGCAGAGGATTAACATCCTAAAGGGGAGCATGAATGACAATCTGAAGTCCACACTACTGAGAAACTTTCAGCTCTTATCTGGAAAAGAACTTTTTCTCCCTCTAAACCTGCGTGAAAACAAAAGTTTATTTCAGAACTGCAGAAACGCCACAGTTTGACCAGTTTTTTTTGGGAAAAACAAAAAAAAATTAAAGCACTCATTTATACGTTTATTTTCTTTCATTTTAAAAATGAAAGCTGCCTGTTTGAAAACACATCAAATGTCTTCACTGTTTTCTCCGTCTGGATGATGGATCACGTCGTTTTCTGAACTCAAAATGGCAGAAAAGTCTCTGAGATCTTTTTCTACTGGAACCTCCCAGTGATTTTGTCACTTCTCTCATTAAAATCCTTGAGCTGCTTCTCTTTGCTATCTTGTGTTGAAGTGATTTTCACAGCTCTGAAAATAAGAGTAAATGTACAAAGAACGCAAACTCTGGCATGGAATCTTCTTTGTAACTGGAATTCAAAGAAAAGCCATGATGACTCCTGTCTTCCTTCCTCACTAAATAGCTTGAGATGGGTGGTTGACTATTAGAGATAATTGTACATATTCTAAAATCTTTTGTCATTCATTTGCAGGACCAACAATCAGCGACTGAGAATATGTTAATGCTTAAACTAATGTGATTTGGAGAGTTTAAGCAATGAAGAAATGCTTCGCATGCAAAAGAAACGGCTTACACGTGTTTTTCTAGTCCTTTTTCACATGAAATCACACATGAATCATTTGTTCTGTTGCTCTCCTTCATAAGCAGATGGCAAATAGATGACAACATTCTGTACAAGCATTCTAACAGCTGAGAAGCAAACTATGTCTAACTCCTATCCTCATGCAAGTGCAGCTGCTTTCTCCCCTCCTTTAGAGCTGCAACTGTATTGTAACAAGGGAACTCCCAGTTTTTTAAAAAATAGGAAGGGTTCGGGAAGGGGTGCTCAGAGCAGTTGGAGCACTTCGTGGCCGTTTCTCCTTGCAAGTACGTGAAGATAACTGTCTTTCTTCTGTAGCATAGGAATGTTTATGGTTGCTTAGAACTAATAGGTCCCTATTACCTGTGTGTGACTCAAGAAATGAAGTCTCAATTAATAAAGACTCTTGTGTGTGTCATAATAATTCAGTATTAACCAGTATGAAAATTTAGTGTTAAAAGTGATAAGCTTGTAGACATTGTATACTTAAACAAAAGGGTTTTTTCATGGTTTAAACTTTGCAGACATTTTTATGATTGTGTGAATGAATAGTTTCTCACAGCATATAAGGTTAGTTCACATATGGAGTATGAGGCTTTGAAACAAATGTGTGCAGGCGGGAGTGAACGGAAAGCGGATAAGGAGTCAACGAGAAATGAGGCACCTGCGACAGAGTGGGAAAAAGCCAACAGTGGAAAAATACATCTCCAGGGAGCAGATCCAGCCTCTTATTTTGATCCAACCTTCTTTTTGCATATTGTGTATAAAACTCTGGGTCAAAGGGCAAAAGGGTGCCTCCATTCTTTGTGCACGGAGAAGAGCATCCGGTAGATGCTTTCCTAGGGACAGCTGAAGACCCTAAACACATGCATTAGATATTTTGGTGTCAGGAATAAATCTTTTGGTGGAAAACCTCAAAATCGTTCCAGACCTCGATTTTTGAACACCCACTTGGGTATAATTGGCAAATTATAGCCTACAGTTTGACCCACCCTGCCACCGGTGAATTGCGCCCCTTTGACATTTTTTGACTTGGTATATTCCACAATGTACCACAATGAGGTGAAGGCGCCAGTTTGAGTGTCATGCATCAGAGGACGCTGTTTGACATTAAAAATTCACCTTCAGATAACAAGAACAGGCTCGCTGCGCTATTCATATTAAAGAAACAGAATGCTTTTTCCCCTCGTCTGTGCCGCCTCCTAGAAAACGCTGCCCTGGGCAACCGTCCATATCACCCATCTCTAAAGCTCCAGTGTTAAAGTATTTTAACAGATTTTTCGCATTTGATGAAACTGTTGCCAACATAGGCCGCGTGTGCACAGAGTTAACGATTCAGATATGCATAAAAATAATAATGAAAAAAAAAAAAGAAAACAATAATGTTACGGGTGGAGTTCAAAAACCCAGGCACAGAGAAGGCTTGGACACAGAGGGGTGAGTTTGGAGCTTGTTTTAATTTACAGGAACACAAGATCACCTAAAGCACACAAAACGCTCCAATACAGGGAACAGAAACACACAGGCTTAAAATAGACAAACACACAATCAACTAAACAGGATGCAGCTGTGAACACCTCCAGCAGGAGACACAGGTGAGAGGGAGGAGAAAAGGAACACAGACCTGCACAGAACATGCAGAGAAAACAAAACCAAAATTACAACAAGCAGAACGTATCATATAATTCTTATTTGAATGACACTTTCATGGATGCAGAGATATTTTTTTTCTGAGAGAAAGGCTGGGCACACTTGTGCGACCAAGGATTGGATTAATTTGGAGTGCGACAAAATTTGTCCCTGCTTCAAGGCCTTCCTGATTTCCTTGCAGACTCGGGTTTTTGCCTTTGCAACTATTGCAACTATCCTGCATGCGGCTTGGACTGAAAATAAACTACTTGTCGGGTGAGCCAGGCTTTTATTGGACTCCTTCAGCTTGACAGGATTCTGTAGTTCCACTACCAGATTTGTGGTGCTCATGCAGCCACCAGTGGCTTCATGGCCACATTTTCTAAACTCTGACTCATATCTAAAGCCTCGCTCAGTATTAAAACTCTCCTGGATGTTGGATCCGGCCAGATGTTTCAAACAGACACAGTGCATTTGAACCTGCTGAGTCTTTCAGCTCCTCAAACTTGCTCTTTTTCAATAACATGAAATGTTTGACTCTCAATAAAAGACAAATTTTAGCTGAAGATGTTTTTATTTACCTTTTTTGTTTACTGAAAGTAAGTACATTTTCTTCACTGATCTGCTCTTATTAAAAAAAAAAAACATGTATGTGTGTGTGGACGTTTGTTTTGAAGCTATCGTCACGCCAAAGTCATCTCCCTGCCAAGTTTCTCCGCCTGGTCTCCCCCACAGCTAAGCTGCAGATGCACATTAGCGTGTTGGTTACATACCAAGCATGCAGGTTTTACATTTAGCTCTGAATATAAACAAAACTCTGTCAGTTTTGTCTGGAAAGCTCAGCACTCCATGTCTTCTTTTTTGATAAACAACATTTTGGTAATTGATATAGTAGATTTAGTTTCTGGGGCTTTTGGGAGTTTACTGTCCACACGTTCTACATAAAACAGTAATAGAGAACCAAAATTCTGTCAGGCTGCAGATCCAGCCTGCCAGAATCTGTGTCCCTTAATTGTCCACTGTTTAATGCTTCAATAAGACTCTTAAGCTCCCCAAACCCCCAGAATAAACTGTATCATAAACATCCACCTTTATTTTACAAGTTTTGAGAAAAAATATGAGTGTAATCATTAAACAAATGCAACAAGATACAAACTCTGGCAGGGAAAACATATCTTGGTACAACACTGGTCTTGCTTTTCCTTTGCTTCCCTTCTTCTTCTGAAAAGGTCCAGTTTCCTGCAAATTATTTTCAATTACCTTAATACTTTAAATAAGCCAATATTGACTCACCAAAAGACTTAATATTTCCTTAATTGTGAAACCAAGGCTAAACTAAATGCTCACAATGTACTCTATGTCTCTTTCTGTTGTTCTCTTTTTCTTAAAAACCCTTTTGCCTCATAAATGTTTTACTTTAATCTCATAAATTCTCAATTTACAACCTATGAAATTATACATTCATTCTTGTAAAATATTTAAAAAACTGGCAGTAACAAAAACTTCTGATCCACATGAAATTGAGATTTTATTGTAAAGTTCAAATTCCAAAGTGTTGAATAAAGACAGAAAAGCTGTGTACCTGTCATGGCAATGACACAAATAAACTAAATTTGTGGTTAGAATATTACATTTGTACAAAAAATATTTGTTTAGTATTCTAAAAGAGAAAAAAGAACTTACATTTAGATTTAAAACACTTGTGGGATAATTCTCCTTTTGACTATCATGCAAGTCTCACAAACTAGCCGGATTCAAATATTTTCATTCTTTTTCCTGTAAAACTAAAAATGCCACAAATGTTGTTTAATTTTCTAAAAGATCATTGATGAGGTACAGTTGTTCATTATTCAGGAAATCAGAGATGTGACTGCCTGCTTATCTTGTCACATACAGCCACTTCAGGAGTTTGCTAATCTTGTTTATCAGTAGGCAAAGCTTTATTTCAAAAAAGGAATTGACACCAAGAACTTTGTTATGGCAAAGCGAGTCCAACAGAGGAGCAGTCTCGATCAACTCCATCTTCTATTTTTTGCTGTGAAAAAAAGAAAAAAGACACTTAAAGAAAAAGAAGAGATTCATTCAAAGTCCATTAAAAAGCAAAACAAACCCTAAAATTGTTTAAATGGAAAGTTTTTCAACCATATTCATTGCTGACTGCCAAGCTACTTCCTGCTCCATTAGAACAGAAAAAGGTGTTCTTGCAGTGAAATAAAATATTTGCATCTCCTTCTGTACTCGTCAAGTAACCAGAACTTTTTCCTCGCCTTTAAGTATGACAGTTTTATTTTTGTGGGCGTGGCTAATTCGAGAAATCTCGTATGTGGTTGCATGTTGGCTGAACAGCGTGATTCTATCAGACTTGAGTTGTTTTTCTTCTCAGCAGTCAGAAAAAATAAAACTAAACCTCCTCCTCTTCTGCTCTAAACATGTGAGCAGTGCTGTCATTTTACTGTTGCAATCTCACATTGATGCAACAATCCACTGATGTGGAGGATCCTTTTCATAGAATGTCAAAATTCTGTGCCTGGAGTGAGCAAGTAATAACAGTAACAGCAGTGTACTTTTTTAATTTCTGCATGCTGGTTTTATGCTGTTTGTGATTTACAGTTTAGTTTAGAGTTCCTGATTGACACAGATAAGATGCGAAACACTTCCAGGGGGCGGGGTTTGATGCCTGCGTAGGAGAAAATTAGAAGGAAAAAAATGGTTTTCAAAACAGGTTTGAACAGATGTAACATAAAGAGTTGTTACTAATAACAGTAGTTCATTTGTCAATCATGGTAAAAGACTTAAAGACATGTACCAGTCAAAACAGATTTACTGAGCTGTTGAGAGTTTTTATCTAAACTACTGACGTCCGAGCATTGACTGATGATTAACCTTTGACTTCCTGCTGCCACTAAATGTCGATTAAATCATTTTAAAACTAAACAAACCTCCAGTTTTAAGTAAGATTCAGTTTGACTTTTGAATATCAGCTCATCCCTGCAGGAAAGGGTGCATCAGGTCTGATGTGTGATTTTTTTTTTAAACTAGCTGTTGTGTGAATGTCTGGAAATGAGGCAAATTCTACAAGAAAACGAACAAATTATGGGCACAAACAGCCACAATGCTCACAAATATCTCATCTGAGATTTAGTGGAGATAAATACAGATATCACTTCCGGGAAGCAAGGTTCTTAGCTTACCTCAACACGGTTGGCCCCAACTGATCTCAACAGATTAGTTCTAATCTGTTCCAACAAAATGATAAAAGAACAAAGTTATTTTCCAGTTAGACTGGAAAATTTAATCTGACTAGAAAAGAACAAGCTAGTGAGTTACAACAGTTGAAGTATCAGAGATTTTTAACTAATCAATCAATTTATTAGTATGGTCGTTGTAAAAGTGGGAGCAACCAATGCTAAACCAAGTCAAATAAACACTAAACAAAAAAATACAGAAGAAGAAGATACAATACCAATAAAAAAAATACATTAAAGCAATTGAACAATAAAACATACTTTTTTATACTTGTTATTTTATGACTGATTGTAAGTATAGCTTATAATGCCTCATTGTCACCTAAATCAAGTGAAACACTGACCTTCTTCATCTTCGTCTTGGCCTGTGTTACAAATGAAATAATGAGAAAAACACAGTTAGACTGAACAATATAATCTGACTAAAAAAGATGTCAGAATTAACAAGGTAGAGTCACAACATTTGAAGTATCAGAGTTTTTAATCAATCAATCAATCAATCAATTAATTTATTTGTATAGCCCTCGTAAAAGCGGGAGCAACCAGTGCTAATCTAAGTCAAATAAAAAAAATAATCACTAAGCAACAAAATACAATAGAAGATACAATAACAATAAAAATAAATATATAAAAGAAATTAAATAATAAAAACATTCTTTTTTATACTTGTTATTTTATGACTGATTGTAAGTATAGCTTATAATGCCTCATTGTCACCTAAATCAAGTGAAACACTGACCTTCTTCATCTTCGTCTTGGCCTGTGTTACAAATGAAATAATGAGAAAAATACAGTTAGACTGAACAATATTATCTGACTAAAAAGATGTCAGAATTAACAAGGTAGAGTCACAACATTTGAAGTATCAGAGTTTTTAATCAATCAATCAATCAATCAATCAATTAATTTATTTGTATAGCCCTCGTAAAAGCGGGAGCAACCAGTGCTAATCTAAGTCAAATAAAAAAATAATCACTAAGCAACAAAATACAATAGAAGATAGAAGATACAATAACAATAAAAATAAATATATAAAAGAAATTAAATAATAAAAACATTCTTTTTTATACTTGTTATTTTATGACTGATTGTAAGTATAGCTTATAATGCCTCATTGTCACCTAAATCAAGTGAAACACTGACCTTCTTCATCGTCGTCTTGGTTTGTGTTACAAATGAAATAATGAGAAAAACACAGTTAGACTGAACAATATTATCTGACTAAAAAAGATGTGAGAATTAACAAGGTAGAGTCACAACATTTGAAGTATCAGAGTTTTTAATCAATCAATCAATCAATCAATTAATTTATTTGTATAGCCCTCGTAAAAGCGGGAGCAACCAGTGCTAAAGTAAGTCAAATAAAAAAATAATCACTAAGCAACAAAATACAATAGAAGATACAATAACAATAAAAATAAATATATAAAAGAAATTAAATAATAAAAACATTCTTTTTTATACTTGTTATTTTATGACTGATTGTAAGTATAGCTTATAATGCCTCATTGTCACCTAAATCAAGTGAAACACTGACCTTCTTCATCGTCGTCTTGGTCTGTGTTACAAATGAAATAATGAGAAAAACACAGTTAGACTGAACAATATAATCTGACTAAAAAAGATGTGAGAATTAACAAGGTAGAGTCACAACATTTGAAGTATCAGAGTTTTTCAATCAATCAATCAATCAATCAATCAATCAATCAATCAATCAATCAATCAATCAATCAATCAATCAATCAATCAATCAATCAATCAATCAATCAATCAATCAATCATCAATCAATCAATCAATCAATTAATTTATTTGTATAGCCCTCGTAAAAGCGGGAGCAACCAGTGCTAATCTAAGTCAAATAAAAAAATAATCACTAAGCAACAAAATACAATAGAAGATACAATAACAATAAAAATAAATATATAAAAGAAATTAAATAATAAAAACATTCTTTTTTATACTTGTTATTTTATGACTGATTGTAAGTATAGCTTTTAATGCCTCATTGTCACCTAAATCAAGTGAAACACTGACCTTCTTCATCGTCGTCTTGGTCTGTGTTACAAATGAAATAATGAGAAAAACACAGTTAGACTGAACAATATAATCTGACTAAAAAAGATGTGAGAATTAACAAGGTAGAGTCACAACATTTGAAGTATCAGAGTTTTTTAATCAATCAATCAATCAATCAATCAATCAATCAATCAATCAATCAATCAATTAATTTATTTGTATAGCCCTCGTAAAAGCGGGAGCAACCAGTGCTAATCTAAGTCAAATAAAAAAATAATCACTAAGCAACAAAATACAATAGAAGATAGAAGATACAATAACAATAAAAATAAATATATAAAAGAAATTAAATAATAAAAACATTCTTTTTTATACTTGTTATTTTATGACTGATTGTAAGTATAGCTTATAATGCCTCATTGTCACCTAAATCAAGTGAAACACTGACCTTCTTCATCGTCGTCTTGGTCTGTGATACAAATGAAATAATGAGAAAAACACAGTTAGACTGAACAATATAATCTGACTAAAAAGATGTGAGAATTAACAAGGTAGTGAGTCACAACTGTAGAAAATATTAGCTTTTGAATTTTATATTTTTTTGTTGAAAAAAAAAGTGTATTTGAATTCACATTTGATAAATTACTGATGAAAATAATCTGTCGGTGTCTATATGTTTTAGTAATGAAACAGGACATGCTGCTGCTTTTCTTGCAGCCCTTTTACCTAAAGCAGATTCAAGGGCCTTACGTCCAGTCGCAGCTGTAAAATAAAAAACATGTTCAACTGGATTGAAGCAGGTTATGAAACATGAGACATCAGCAAAGACGACTGACTCTTTTTTTTCTAACAAACAAGTAACTCCAGCAGTTTGAGACAAGATGAACAAGAAATGGTTTAAGAGAAAACCACCAAACAATAATTAAAAAGTTGAAGAGAAATCTTCTTTGCATTATTTTTAAGTTTAAAGTTAAACTATGTTGAAGCTAAAGAGTCAGGTTTTATGAAATGATGATTGTTGGATTCAAATTCAAACAACATAGCACAAAAACAAAGAAAAACTCTCACCCAGCTTGTTTGCAATTTTTGTCGAGTTTGTTTTTCGGAGAATTTCCTTAGCCACCTTCAGGGCGTTGTCAGAGAACACGGACACCATCACTTTTGCAACAGCAATGTAATTCTTGCCCTGCACCTGTTTTTTGGAAACCTTTGGAGGTCCATCTCTTTCCAGCAGGTCACAGACAAATTCTTTAAACTCAGTTTCGGAGAGTTTCTTCAAACACTTCCTCAGATTTCGTTGGACAGACATTGTCGCAGCACAGATACACACTGATGTCTGACTGCAGCGTTCCTTTGATGAGCTCTGACTGTTCCACACAGGTAGGAGAAATATATAGAGACATCGCCAACGATCACAAGTGGAAAATCTCCTTTCACAAGATCTTCCACATATTTAAAAGGCAAGAATATTTTAGGTCTATCACTGAGAAATTCCCTCCAGGCCAAACTGCAACATAACTATCGAAAGTAAGAGATCGCAAAAACAGTGATTCAGCTTTTGGAGGTAAATCAGAGCAGTTTCTGCAGAGCTGGATAGACATTTGTGGAACTGAATCCTCTGAATTGATGTATCCATTTTCCAGACCGCTTCATAATGGACCTCTAGATCAATCTACTGGTGCTTCTTTTAAAACACAGATGTTTGTTGCTCCAAGCCATTAGTCGTCTTCGTTCTGTTGGTTTGCAGAAGTATTGTGATCATTTGAATACTGCCAAACGTAGAGAACGCTTCACATTTTCAACAACTACAGGACTAAAGTTTTCCATCCGTGGAGCTTTAGCTGCTGTAAGCGACCTCGCTTTGCTTATAATGCCTGATTGTCACCAAAATCAAGTGAAACACTTGCCTTCTTCATCGTCGCCTTGGTTTGTGTTACAGATGAAATAATGAGAAAAACACAGTTACACTGGACAATATAATCTGACTAAAAAAGGAGTGAGAATAAATTAGGTCATGAGTCAAAACTGTAGAAAATATTAGAGCTTTTGAATTTGTTATATTTTTTGTTTTTACAATGAATGTGATTTCCAGATTAGTTTACTTGACTTCTGAATTTAGTGACCCGAAAAAGTCACTTATTTGTATTTGCATACAAGATCTGGTTTATTTACAAATCTGTTTCTAGAAAAAGTTCTCAAACCTTTTCATGCTTTCACTGAGATTCTGAAGTCGACAGATAGAATTTCTGAGATTTATTTTATTTTTTCTTTTGCTGAGAGCAAAGAAAAAAAAGTGTATTTGAATTCACATTTGATAAATTACTGATGAAAATAATGTCAGTGTCTATATGTTTTAATAATGAAACAGGACATGCTGCTGCTTTTCTTGCAGCCCCTTTACCTGAATCAGATCCAAAGAGCTCTTTTGCAGCTTTAGCTGTAAAATAAAAACATGTTCAACTGGATTGAAGCAGGTTATGAAACCTGAGACAGCAGCAAAGACGACTGACTCTTTTTTTTCTAACAAACAAGTAACTCCAGCAGTTTGAGACAAGATGAACAAGAAATGGTTTAAGAGAAAACCACCAAACAATAATTAAAAAGTTGAAGAGAAATCTTCTTTGCATTATTTTGAAGTTTAAAGTTAAACTACATTGAAGCTAAAGAGTCAGGTTTTACACACGTGGACAAATTTGTTGGTACCCCTCAGTTAAAGAAGGAAAAACCCACAATTCTCACTGAAATCACTTGAAACTTACAAAAGTAACAATAAATAAAAATGTATTGAAAATTAAATAATCAAAATCAGCCATCACTTTTGAAATGCTGATTAACATAATTATTTAGAAAAAACAAACTAATGAAACAGGCCTGGACAAAAATGATGGTACCTCTATAAAAGATTGAAAACTATTTGACCAGACTGACATGATTAACTCAGGTGTGTCCTTTAATTGACATCACAGGTGTTACCAAACTCATAATCAGTCAGTCTGCCTATTTAAAGGGAGACAAGTAGTCACTCTGCTGTTTGGTGAAAAGGTGTGTACCACACTGAACATGGACAACAGAAAGCCAAGGAGAGAATTGACCCAGGACATCCGAAAAAACTTTATAGATAAACATCTTAAAGGTAAAGGCTATAAGACCATCTCTAAACAGCTTGAACTTCCTGTGACAACAGTGGCTCATATTATTCAGAAGTTCAAGACCCACGGGACAGTAGCCAACCTCTCTGGATGTGGCCGCAAGAGGAAAATTGATGACAAATTGAAGAGACGGATCGTTCGAATTGTATCCAAAGAGCCCAGAACAACCTCCAAAGAAATTAAAGGTAAACTCCAAGGCCAAGGTACATCAGTGTCAGATCGCACCATTCGTCGTTGTTTGAGCCAAAGTGGACTTCATGGGAGACGACCAAGGAGGACACCACTGCTGAAAAACAATCCTAAAAAAGCCAGACTGGAATTTGCAAAAATGCATGTTGACAAGCCCCAAAGCTTCTGGGAGAATGTCCTTTGGACAGATGAGACCAAACTGGAGCTTTTTGGTAAGGCACATCAACTCTATGTTCATAGACTCAAAAACCAAGCATACGAAGAAAAGAACACTGTCCCTACGGTGAAACATGGAGGAGGCTCAGTCATGTTTTGGGGCTGCTTTGCTGCATCTGGCACAGGGTGTCTTGAATGTGTGCAAGGTACAATGAAATCTGTAGACTATCAAGGCATTCTGGAGAGAAATGTGCTGCCTTGTGTCAGAAAGCTTGGTCTCAGTCGCAGGTCATGGGTCTTCCAACAGGACAACGATCCAAAACACACAGCCAAAAACACCCAAGAATGGCTGAGAGAAAAGCGTTGGACTATTCTAAAGTGGCCTTCCATGAGCCCAGATCTGAATCCCATTGAACATCTGTGGAAGGAGCTGAAACATGCCATTTGGAGAAGACACCCATCAAACCTGAGACAACAAGTTTGCTCATAAGGAGTGGGCCAAAATACCGGTTGACAGCTGCAGAACGCTCATTGACAAATACAGAAATCGCTTCATTGCAGTGATTGCCTCAAAAGGTTGTGCAACAAAATATTAAGTTATGGGTACCATCATTTTTGTCCAGCCTGTTTCATTAGTTTTTTTTTTTTATAATTATGTTAATCAGCAATTCAAAAGTGATGATTTTGATTATTTCATTTTCAATAAATTTTTATTTATTGTTACTTTTGTAAGTTTCAAGTGATTTCAGTGAGAATTGTGGGTTTTTCCTTCTTTAACTGAGGATTACCAACAATTTTGTCCACGTGTGTAACTATCGAAAGTAAGAGATCGCAAGAACAATGAAAACAGTGCAAAGTTTTTCAAGTTTGCTTTTCGGAAAATTTCCTCAGTCACCTTCAGGGAGTTGTCAGAGAACACGGACACCATCACTTTCGCAAGAATTCTTACATCCACAGCGTGTCACGCATCTAACAGTTTGATGCTGGAGCCTATACCCATTATAATAGTGAATGTTGGTTTAAAATGGGCAGGGCCTGTCCACACACTCAGCTGTTACAAACCTTCCTACCGGCCCCAAGAGTGTTCACAAACTTGTCCACATCCAGTTCACACGCACACTTGTGCATACCAGCCAATACATGTAAAGCATTACATTCTGTCACACACACTATTTGAAGGTGCAAAGGTGAGCCAACACCTGTGCTCAGGTAATTGTGATGTTAAGCTGAAGTGGATGAAGGAATGTAAAAAAAAAAAAAAAGGAGGTAGACCTCCCAGACATCCCCACCGAAGACCCCCGCCGAGGCAGCAGCGCCAACCACTGATGTCTGTCCTCTGATGAGCTCTGACTGTTCCACACAGGTAGGAGAAATATATAGAGACATCGCCAACGATCACAAGTGGAAAATCTCCTTTCACAAGATCTTCCACATATTTAAAAGGCAAGAATATTTTAGGTCTATCACTGAGAAATTCCCTCCAGGCCAAACTGCAACATAACTATCGAAAGTAAGAGATCGCAAAAACAGTGATTCAGCTTTTGGAGGTAAATCAGAGCAGTTTCTGCAGAGCTGGATAGACATTTGTGGAACTGAATCCTCTGAATTGATGTATCCATTTTCCAGACCGCTTCATAATGGACCTCTAGATCAATCTACTGGTGCTTCTTTTAAAACACAGATGTTTGTTGCTCCAAGCCATTAGTCGTCTTCGTTCTGTTGGTTTGCAGAAGTATTGTGATCATTTGAATACTGCCAAACGTAGAGAACGCTTCACATTTTCAACAACTACAGGACTAAAGTTTTCCATCTCTGGAGCTTTAGCTGCTGTAAGCGACCTCGCTTTGCTTATAATGCCTGATTGTCACCAAAATCAAGTGAAACACTTGCCTTCTTCATCGTCGCCTTGGTTTGTGTTACAGATGAAATAATGAGAAAAACACAGTTACACTGGACAATATAATCTGACTAAAAAAGGAGTGAGAATAAATTAGGTCATGAGTCAAAACTGTAGAAAATATTAGAGCTTTTGAATTTTATATTTTAGCTGCTGTAAGTTTTACCTGAGCGACCTCGGCCACCTGATATGAGCAGCCCACTCGCCAGGTCTTCAGGCCCTGCTTCCTTATTGGAAGACATGCTAGTAAGACAGAGAAAGTATTCAAAATCCTCCTTCCCCTTCCCACCCATTTGGCTCATTAACTCCCACCTCATCATTTGGAACAACTGTTTCCCACCAGGCTGCCTTGACATCACCATACCGCCACAATTAAAATTTAGCTTGTGAACGAAAAGGCTGCTGAACACTCTTTCTGTACCTGTCCACTGTTTCCACAGTTCTGCGGCACTCCAATGATTTTGCTTTATTCAACATATCATTTATTTGAAGATCAGATCCCTGCAAATTTCTTTTTTCACATGTAATTTTTCAGAATAATTTCAGAGAAGTTGACAGAAACCTAAACATTTTTAAAGGTTTGGCAAACAGTCAAGCCTTCAAGTCATAAATCAAAAAAAGTTAAATTATGTTTTCCTTGATAAGAAACCTTTTTCATGATAAGAAGGCTTCAAGAAAAAAATATTTTCAAGCTCATTTAGAAACAGAAACAACAGTGTGACGACATGGAAGACGGTTCAAGAGAAAACATTTACTAACAAGAATCCTTACATTCCTACATGCAACCACAGCATGTCACTCATCTGACAGTCAGGCTGAAATGTTCTTGTAAAGGTGAAGCATGTTTCCTGGAAAAGGTGTGTCTGCATTCTGTTTGTTGTACAGATCCTCATTCATCAAAACAACAGACATTTGTGTCGGTCAACTGTGTACTCCAACAAGAAAAAATAGATCAGAGTTAGGCTTGTGGAACTACTAACTCCAATGAAAATGTTGTTTTTGGCGTTTTTGACATGTTCTTGTAGCTTTGTTCTCATGATGGAGGACAGTCTTCTTGGTGTCTCTCAAAGGGGTACTGGAAAATGCCCTTACAAAGTACTCCATGTACTCCTGGGGTACTTCAGTACCCACTTGGGCAATGACAGTGGTTGCTGGAGGGGTTTGATTGGTCGATAATAAATACCATGTTCGAAAGCAAGGTTGTCCACAAAACACGTGGCATCAGGACACCCTCAGCAGAAGAACGATGATCAGCTTTGTAGTCGTTTCAGGTGACCTTCGGCCGTGTGTCTTAGACACTCGGGCAAATAGAGGGGCAGAGCTGTCCACTGATCACTACCTGGTGTTGAGTTGGACTTGTTGGCGAGGAAGGAGGGCGGAGAGACTTGGCATACCCAAATGTACTGTGAGGGTCTGCTGCGAATGTCTGGCTGAGCCCTCTGTTAGGGAGGTCTTTAACTCCCACATGCGGGAGAGCTTCAAACAGGGACAGAGGGAGGCTGGGGACATTAAGTCTGAATGAACCATGTTCTTCTTCACCATTGTCTCTGCTGTTCTTAGCTGTGGTCCCAAGGTCTTTGGTGCCTATCGCGGTGGTATTCCACGAACCTGGTGGTGAAAACTGGAAGTAAGGGATGTTGTCAAGCTGAAGGAAGGAGTTAAACCAAGCCTGGCTGGCTTGTGAGACTCCAAAAGCAGCTGACAGGTATCTGCAGTCTAAGCGAGCTGCGGCCCGAGTTATTGTGGAAGCAAAAACTCCTGGGAGGAGTCCTGTGAGGCCATGGAGAAGGACTATAAGTTTTCTCAAAGAGATTCTGGGAAACCATCCAGCGGCTAAGGAGGGGAAAGCAGTTTTCTGCAGGCACTGTTCTCAGTGCAGATGGGGAGCTGTTTATTTCAACTGGGAGCATTGTCGAGCAGTGGAAGGAATACTTCGAGGATCTCTTCAATATCGCTTAACTCACCTCACCTCACTGAGGTAGCCGGCAAGCGTCGTGGTGGAAAGGCTCCGGGCGTGGATGAGGTCCGCCCTGAGTACCTCAAGTTTCTGGATGCTGTGGGAGTGTCTTGTCTGACACATCTCTGCAGCATTGCGTGGCAGTCTGGAACCGTACTACTGGACTGGCAGACAAAGGTGGCGATTCCCCTTTTCAAGAAGGTGAACCGGAGGATGTGTTCCAACTACCGGGGAATTACACTCTTCAGTCTCCCTGGGAAAGTCTATGCCAGGGTACTGGGGAGGAGAGTTCGGTCGATAGTTAAACTTCAGATTCAGGAACAATGGTGCGGTTTCTGTCTTGGTCGTGGAACTGGAGAAGGAGTTCGGCCGGATCCCTCGTGGTGTCCTGTGAATGGTTCTTTGGGACTATGGGGTCCGGGGAACCTTTCTCAGGGCTGCCCTTAATCACCGGTCCTATTCATAGTCTTTATGGACAGAACTTCTAGGTGCAGCCAGGGTCCAGGGGGGGTCTTGTTTGGGGATCTGAAAATTTCATCTTCGCTCTTTGCAGATGATGTTGTCCTGTTGGCTTCATCAAGCCAGGACCTCCAGCATGCCTTGGGGCGGTTTGCAGCAGAGTGTGAAACGGTTGGTATGAGGGTCAGCACTGCTAAGTCTGAGGCCATGGTTCTCGAGTGGAGAAATATAATTTGCCTTCTGTGGGTTGCTCATGTCCCAGGTAGAGGAGTGTTAGTATCTTAGAGTCTTTTTCACGAGTGAGGGAATATTGGAGCGAGAGATTGTGCAAGAGAGTGCTAAGCCAGTAAGCAAAGCTCATTTGTTCCAGTGCTCATCAATGGTCCGGAGCTCTGGGTCATGACTAAAGAACGAGATCCCAAATACAAGTGGCCAAATAGGCTTCCTCAATAAGGTAGTTGGGAGTGCCTTAATGTTGTATTCATACCGGATGCGGCTGAGGGGTCAAATTTGCTCCTGCTGCAGAGCATCAATTTTCATTTGGTAACCACATTATGGAAAACATGTTTATATATAAAACATTTATGTTACATATAAATGTGTTTATGGGTTTTGGAGAACACTACAGAGGTGGTGGCAAGCACATCGCCATGTTTGGGTTCACCAGATCCTTCAGTCTCTCCTGTTGTGGTCAGTGTGCTCCACCTCTGCAGTGGAGCTGCGCCTGCTGTTGTTTACAGTACTTCCATCTGTCTGTGGCACAGTTTAAGCATTAACCCAAGAGGAGAAAAATACAAGTAAAACTGGGAGACCTTTTTATTATTGTGTTGATGAAAACAAGAACAACATCATAAGCCTGTGGATTTGGAGCGATCTGACATGTTACAACAGGGCACAGCAAGCAACAACCATGTAATTAATCAGGTCAACGTCACAGTCATTCCTCTTCAATAGGCAGCGCCACCGACCCTCAAGTCTCGCAAAAGCATTTTTGACCGCAGAAGTAGTCAGTATGATATTGTTCCGCCGTTATAATTGGAATGTGTGACCCATCAGTAGCGCTCACACATTTAGGAAGGCACCACCTGTTTAGAAAATATTCAGCCATGTCCTTTAGTTTTTTTGGGGCAGAAGAAATTAGTTCTGGAACTAAAATTGCGCAGACAGCATCACAGAACTCCTGCACACAGCGGCACACTGATGATTTACTGACACCAAAAAGATGTCCGATGCTCTGGTATTTACTGTTGGCCGCAGGAGCGAGCAGAGCCAGCGCGGCAAACCCCATCACAGCAGGTGAGGCAGAGGAGCAGTAAGTTAAATAATCTCTGATTGCTAGCTAGCCTGGCATAAGCCTGTCCAAAAAGAAATGTTTGAAGTCTAACTTTGAATGTAGAAACTGGGTCAGCCTCTCTTTCATGAGCTGGGAGCTTATTCCATAAAACAGTAACTTGGTGGCTAAAGGCTCTACCTCCAACTGTGCTTTTAGAGATTCTAGGAACCACAAGCAGTCCTGCATTTTGTGAGCGAAGTGTTCTGTTTGGTTGGTAAGACTCTATGAGATCTTTAATGTAGGATGGGGCCATCCCATTCAAGGCCTTATAGGTTAGCAGGAGCATTTTGAACTTGATTCTAGATTCAACTGGGAGCCAGTGAAGTGAAGCTAACACAGGAGTAATGTGTTATCTTCTGCTGGTTCCTGCTAACAATCTTGCTGCTGCATTTTGAACACTTTTAAAGAACTTTTAGGACACGCTGCTGGCAAAGAGTTACAGTAATCCAGCCTAGATGTAACAAATGCATGGATGAGTTTTTCAGCATCGCTTCTAGATCATATGTTTCTGATCCTAGAAATATTGCGTAGGTGAAAAAATGCAGTTTTACAAGCCTGTGATATGTGAGCCTTAAATGATAAATCCTGGTCAAATAAAAACCACAGGTTTCTAACTGTGGGATTGGAGGCTATATTTACACCATCCAGGGATACCATCTGAACAGGTAGGGTATCTCTGAGGTATTTTGGGACTAGTATAATGACCTCAGTTTTTTCTGGGTTTAGGAGGAGGTAATTAACTGCCATCCAAATCTTGATGTCACTTTTTCAGGCATTAAGTTTTTCTAAGCGGTCATTTTGGTCGGGTTTAATGGATAAATATAACTGTGTATCATCCGCATAACAGTGAAAATTAATCCTGTGTTTCCTGATCATATTCTCTAGAGGCAGCATGTAAAGCATAAACAGGATGGGTCCTAGAACTGAGCCCTGTGGGACTCCGTGGCTAACTCAACCATAATGGGAGGAATGTCCATTTACATGAACAAAGTGGTACCTATCAGATAAATAGGATTTAACACTGAAGGGCAGATCATCTGATCCCTATGTCATGCTCTAGTCTCTGGAGTAAGATGCTGTGGTCTGTAGTGTCAAAGGCTGCACTAAGATCTAACAGGACCAGAATAGAGATTAGTCCCTTTTCTGTGACCAGTAACAAGTCATAAGTGACTCTAACTAGGGCAGTTTCAGTGCCATGGTGAGGTCTGAACCCTGACTGGAAATCTTCAAAGAGGTTATTGTCCTGTAGGTGCCAGTATAGCTGTTTAACTACAACTCTTTCTAATATCTTTGAGATAAAGGGGAGATTTGATATTGGTCTATAGTTGGCCAGAATGCCAGGATCTAAACTGGGCTTTTTCAGAAGAGGTTTAACAACTGCATATTTGAAAGATTGTGACACATAACCTATTTCTATGGAAGTATTTGTAATATGTAAAACTGATTCATTAATTGAGGGGAAGGTTTCTTTAAAAAGCTTAGTGGGGATTGGGTCTAAAAGACAAGTTGAGGACTTGGAGGATGTAATAAGTGATGTTAATTCTGCTAGATCTACAGCAGTGAAGCAGTCTAATATTACAGAGGTTTCTATAGATGCCTTTTTTTCTACTGTTTTAGCCTGCACTGGGCTGATAGTAGGGATAACTTTGTTCAGCTTTTGTCTGATATTTAGGATTTTACAATCGAAGAATGAAAGAAATTCCTCAGAGCTGAGAGTAGCAGGAATATGTGGTTCCACTGAGCTGTGACTGCTAGTCAGTCTGGCTATAGTACTAAAAATAAATCTCGGATTATTTCCATTCTGTAATATTAAAGCTGAGTAGTATTGGGTTCTGGCTTTACGCAGAGATTTTTTATAGTTTAAAAGGCTATATTTCAAGTTATTTTAGGGACTGCTCTGAGCCACATCGGCGCCATTCTCTTTCTAACTTACGGGTTACTTGTTTAAGGGAACATGTTTCAGCGTTAAACCACGGTGATACTCGGTTTTGTCTAAAAATTTTTGGTTTCAAAGGAGCAACAACATCAAGTGTTCTCCTGAGGGCCTCCATGGAGTCATCAACAAACTGATCATTTTTTCTGGGACTGAAACTATGGGAGCTGCTCTCAGAGTGCATGCTCAGCATGTTACTAAAAATTGGTTGGACTGTAAGTTTAAATTTAGAGTGAAAGCAGACGAGGTGGAGGCCATGCTAGCACTCAGCAAAGGCTAGCGGTCTTTGGCTAAGGGGAAGAAACTATGTCGCAAACTGCTTAGACAGCAGTGGTTACTCACTAGATTGCTAAAGAAGACACTTGTAATGTTTGAACACCAAAAACAAGATAACGATAAGTTATATATTAACAAAATTGACTCTCAATGACTGGAGCAGCAAAGACAAAGACAAAACTCAGGTTACGCTCACCCGGAAATGACGTCTTCAGAGCAGTGCTAAACATAAAGCCTTTTATTCAAAACATGCTAATGATAAATTGAATGAAAAATTTGGTGCTTAAAGACCCACTCTGAAAGAGTTTTGTGGTTTTGGTGTTCTAATATGTTCTTGTAGCATTTTTCTTATGATAGAGAAAACATATAAATACATTTAAGATCAAAACTGCATTTCTGAGTATTTCTTTATTCAAATAAAAACGTGCAGTTTGAAAAGACTTACTTGTGACAGCAAGTGAAATGGGTGGACCCAAGTCTCCTTGCTCCGCTTCAATCGGATTCATCCACTTGTAGACAAATAGATCCATGAATGCCTTTGTTTTCCTCGTCTGAGCAGGAATCTGGATCAAAACTGTACGCCTGGATAGCTCCGATATTGCTCACTATTTTAGTTCCACTGTAATTTTAGCTGGGGGTGTGAGGGGCTGTAAGCTAGAGGGAGAAAATGTAAACAAAGAGTTCATGAGATATCAGCGCTGTTACTTCACAGTCCTGCCCACAACTCATTTTTATTGAATTCCTGCTGCTCAGCAGGAACAATGTCCTAGAAAACCACGCAGGTCTTTAGATTTTGGCTAAACACAGCAGATTCATAATAAAAAGACCACTGGGAAAGATTTGGAAACAGATCAAAATATAGTTGGAGTGGAACTTTAAAGTGCTTCAGATATTAAATTTAATTTTAAAAAATTAACTTTTAAAGGTTTTGTGATACAGTGCTGGTCCAGTAAGTCTTCATATGAGTCCTGAATTCCAACAGCAGCTATGTTTGGGTCAGCAGTGACATTCATGTTTTTGGTTTAAAGCGCTTCGTGCCAAATAACTCTCAAAATAATGGACACACGTCATCATCCAATCAGTGATGTTTCTGAACACTTCATTTTGATTTCTGAAAATACTTTTGTTTTTTGAAACATTTCCTTTTTCTTTTTTGGAATTGTTTTGGTTGGGGAATTTTTTTTTTTTTTTTTTAGTGTTTGTTTTGCTCATTTAATGTCATTGTGATCCTTATAATGTTTTGCATTGATGGATTAGATTATGTGATTAAACCTTCAAGGCCACCGTAACATTGGGCTTTGGTGACACCTGGTGACAAGAAAACATAAGAAACTCGAGACATTAACAAAACTCTACCATTCATTCATTCATTTTCTGAACCGCTTTATCCCTTTCGGATCCCCAAAAGGGCTGGAGCCTAACCCGGCTACTCATGGGCGAAGGCAGGGGACACCCCTGGACTAGTCGCCAGTCTGTTGCAGGGGCCACAGTCACACACCCATATCCACACCTCGGGATAATTTAGAGTAACCAATTAACCTATGAAGCATGTTTTTGGATGGTGGGAGGAAGCTGGAGTCCCTGGAGAAAACACACGCATGCACGGGGAGAACATGCAGAAAGGTCGCCCATTGGTGACACTGTTTCAAGTCCCCCAGCCAGGACTTGAACTGGGAACCTTCTTCTGCTGTGAGGCAAGAGCGCTAACCACTGCCCCACCGTGCAGCCCCTACCATGTATTGATAAATGCCTGGTTAAGCAACCATTAAACTTCATTTTAATAAACTCAGTAACAGGAATAACATTATCATCCATATTTTTATGTTCCTTTAACATTTTAATACCTAGACATTTTCACATTTTTCACAGGAAAACCACGAACTTCATTAGTAGCACATTTCTTTAAAGGTCAAATTTTACATTTTTTTTAAATTAAGTTTTAATCCAGAAACACTTTAAAATGTAGTTAAAAACATATAAAGCCGCCTGAGTTTCTTTGAAATCTATTTAAAAAAATGGTTGTATTGACTGCAAGTTGAGAAATTTTAAGTTCTTTATTTAAAAAATTATTTTTTTGATTGTGTCGAATCAGATAGTTTTAAATGTGGCCAGTAAGTACAAAAATACAGGCAAAGCTGGACATCCTTGTTGCACTCATTTGCTCATGTTAAATCTACTAAGTGCCGTATAAAAGTTTAACAGTACTATTGTTCTCATTGTAGGGTTTTAAAGGCTTTATTGAAAAACTGACCCAAGTTTAAAAACGATACGGTGTCAATAACAAATTTATGGCAAATTGTGTCGAAAAGCTTTCTGAAAATCTAAAAAGAGAATCCCAGGAGACCGTTTCTTTATAATCCAGTCTGTTATCAGAAATGTGCCGACCAGGCATACAATTATTCTAGGATTCATGGATGACAGCGGGTAATCCATTTTTTTACACTTTTAGCTAAAACCAGAGCAAAGCTCTTGAATTTTTTTGCTATTGAATTAATTGCTCTTCATTTTGTTATCATCCACTAAATGAAAATGTAGCGTCTGAGATAGCTGTTGTAACTGCTGTAATTTTTCTTTTTTTTTTTCATAAAATAGAGTTTTAGCAAATCAAATCACATATTTTTTTAATTTCATACTTTAATACTTCCCAATAGTTCCCATATCACGTCTCCATTGGGATGCGGAACAAGAGGCACAAAAAAGTAACTCATTCTGTCTTTAGACAGCAAGCCAACAGGGTTTCATGAGCAGATTCATGTAGAAGCAGCCCTGCATGAAAGGGGCGGAGCATTACCTGAACAAAGGGAAGGATCCACAAATAATAAACATGCATGTTCTGAAATAAAGCTTTTGTTACTAGGCTAAATGATAAAACTTAAATAGAACTAAAGGTTACTCTTTAATATTGAAGTTCCCATTTGCTCATCATTTCGTAAAGGGTATTGTTACTTATCACGCCTTTTTTAATTAATTAAAAAAAATACTTTAAAATGGCATATTTATATGTATTATAATTATCTCTGTGTAGCAAAAATCCCTGGAGAGGGGAAATATTTCGAAAAGTACTGATATTTTCTGCATTTCTGGTTGCTCCATCAAATAACTGCCGCTCTGCAGCAGCCATGTCCTAGAAAACGTTGCAGATTGTTTAATATTGGCTAAAATCAGAATAAAAATACCACTGGGAATGTCGTGAAGAAAAAATCAAATGATGATCGGAGCGGGACTTAAAATTTTTGTAAAGGTGATGAAAATCTTTTTATTCCCTCGTTTAGGGGAAAACAAAGTTGTGAGCAGCTGCCTGTGAAAACAGAGTTTATTGTAAAAGAGGTAGAGAATACAGGTGTTTCACTGTACAGAAAAGGACAGCACTGTTGAGACACTCATTCAGAACGCTCCGACCGTGGACTCAGGCACGCCGCACTCACCTGACGGGCACACACTGCCGCCGCCGCACAAAAACAGAAAAGGAAAACACACAGAAGAAACACACAAAGTCTTTGGATTTTCTCTATTGCCCTCTCATTCACCAACTCTTTTCCGAGCCGTTAAACAAAAGAATTGTTGCGCTAATAATAAAACCAATAATATTAATAATAATGATATAGTGTGCTAAAACATAGATAATGCAGCCCTGCCCCTCCCCCAGACCACAAACACATCTCAGTAACATGTCATATTAGTGGAAATCAAACGCACAGTCCCGTAATAAAACCACACCTGCATGCACGCACGCACGCCGGTGCTCAGGCACCAGAAATGAGCGAGCGGTGCAAAAAAATAAAACATAACCGACACTTGAACCAAACAAACGATTTACAACAACAACCGCAGCCCAGCGGGAGGTGTGGTGTCATTCTTCCTGTCCTGTTCATTCTTCAATCTTTCCGTCGCTGTCGTTCTGTGCCAGTGGGCGGGACCATCAGTCGGAGTTTTCCGAGTGGTCGCTGTGTGGGGAGGCGCCGGACGGGGGCGAGCTCCGACCGGGCCAGTTTCCATTGTGCTGTGCCAGAAAGGAGGAGTCAGATGAAAACCTGCATCTTTTTCATGACATCATCGTATGAGCGCGGGAGGAGGAGGGAGCTTTTGGTTTCAAATCAGTTGCTCTGGCTGGATCACATGACCGTGTTCATGCACATACCAGCGCGACATCTCTCACAGGAGACGGAAGGAAATGAAGTTTTTCTGTCAAATACTGTAATCATATTTTTATAATAATTATGTATACTACTATCCTGTGTAGAGTTTTTTAATCTAATGTATATTTTTAGAGCGCTGGTTGCGGATTAGCAGCATTTATCTTCTCTGATGTGGTTTTTTAGAACAGTGGTTCCCAAAATTTTTTAGAACCAGTTTAATGCCGCACAATTTTTTCACAGGCCGTTGCTTTGGTACGGGGAAGGCATGATTCCAAGTGGTAACGGGCAAGAAAACGGCTAAGAAAGTAGGATGATAAATGTGTATGGAATATAGATTGTTGGGACAACAATGTTAGAAGCAATGCGTATCACATAAAAAGTTGTTTTAATGAGTCTGCATTCATCCGACCACATTTCAATGAGTTGCTAGCTCTCATTGTTGTGGCGTTATGGCATTGTTTCTAAAAGAGAATTCTGTTATAAAGTTTTTAGGATGACCTCACAACTGAGTCACAGCAGCGGTTTCACTTTGGTGTTTTCAGACTAGGGCAGTCAATGTTAACGCAGACCATTCATTTTTTAAAAAAATGTGTTAATATATATTAACGCTGTTTAATTACACTCCGCAAAGCAAACGTCTTCCGCCGGTTCAGGCTTCGCGACGTGAGTCGATTTCTGAAAATGCACACTTTTTGGGCACAATCCCACTTCTAAAAGAAGAAAATAAAATAAATAAATATTTAATCGATTTTTAGTACATGATTTAGTACTTGCATCGCTGGGCCGAGGCATTAAAAATGAAGGAAAATATTTTCTCTCTGGCCTGTTTTTTTTGTTTGAAAGCTTGTCGCATATTGTCGTATAAAATTGAACTTGTAAAACATTGTGATCAATCGTCATTGATCACAACCCAAAAGTGTGATTAATCGGATTAATTTTTTAATCCATTGACAGCACTAATTCAGACTGAAAATTTGCTCCGGATTATCGGGGGAAACGATAATTTGATATTGGGAAAATCTGGTAGCTCACCAAAATAAGACTTCCCTTGGAATCAAAAATAAACAAAACGGAATTACTATGTGCACTTTGTTTATTTTTTTTGCCAGCGGCCCAGTACTGTGTGACCCACAGGTATCAGTCCACAGCCTGGAGGTTAGAGAAAACAACAGGATCCGCAAAGCTTGTTTGTTTTCTGGATATTGAACGTCTCCTGTGATGTTTAGATGTGCATCTTTAACCGTTTACCAGAGATGTGGGAGGAGCTTAAAACATTGCTTTTCAACAAGAGGTTTGTAGTTAGAATTAAGAGTCAAAAGTCTTCAACACAACAGTTGCTCTCACTTTGGAGGGTTAAAAAGCCTACAGTTTGGATAATAATCCAGAGTTTTTGCTTCCCATGCAGACTCTGATCGTGAATAGCCATAAATCAGACGGCGGATCTGTACCTGGCCTCCCATTTGATAGGCAGACTGCTCTCCGTTCACACCTGGAACCCCGAGGAACATGTCAGCCGAGCCAGACAGGGAGAAGGAGCCGGACCCTGAACAGAGACACGTCACGTCCGCATTTACTGTCTGTTTGAAAACTGTTTAATCAAAGGAACTTTCCCTAAGAAAACCCTGCAGACAGAACGCAGGCGTCTCCAGCCCTGTTCCCTGTGAGCGACTGCCCTGCTCGTTTTGCAGCCAACTCCACTTCAGTCATCGCTGGTTAGCTGGATTAAGTGAGCAGAGTTTCTGATTGACTGAACACACCTGATCCAGATGAGCAGTAATTACTGAAACAGCACTAGCTGCAAAACAAGCAGAGCGGTAGCTCGTGGGGAACAGGGTTGGAGACCCCTGGAATAATAATTTCTACAGCAAGCGCCACCTGAGGACAGAGGGAATAAGAACTCAGAGACGAGGAGCTGCAGCACTGGGGTCCCCCTCTGTACCTGTGGAGTTGGGGGTGTGTGGAGAGTCCTCGCCCTGTCTGGCCCCAAGGGCCGTCTTCATGGCGTACAGGTTGGCCTCTTCCTGGAACTTTCCAATGTTTTTCTTGTAGCGGATCCTCTTGTTACCGAACCAGTTGGAGACCTGGATAAAGAAACGAACATGAATCAACCATTTTCAAGTTCTTTGTCAAACCCTTTCCACCTAAAGATGAATGTAACTACAGACCTTATCTTTGGCAACAGTTTTTAAATCCAGGGACGGATATACCAATGGGCAAAGTTGGGGGGGCCCTGAGCTGAAGACTTGAAATATTTTCCAAAATAATTGACATGTAAATTGTTACTTTAAAAAAATCACATGACTGAAATGGCATTAGACTAATAATGAGAAAGTGTTTCATCCTCCCCTGCCCCTCTGCAGCAATGGACTATTCCGTCAACAGCAACACCAAGTTGAGCAGAAAAAAAACTCTTCAAATGGAGAAGCGGTAATCAGGCGGCAGTGAAAAAAGAAAAAGGCAAGGAGAACGCACAGGAAGACAAAACAGGAATAAGAACAGAGTCAAAGGAACTCAAAAAGAAGAAGAAAAAAATCAAGAATGATAAATGAGAGGGAAAAGGGGAGGAAAAGCTAAGAGAGGGGCAGAAAATGGTAATTTTGAGAATATTTCTTTATGTTTTGTATTGAGGTTACTGTTTTGTTCCGTCGTTTTTGTTTCTTTTGTCTTCTTTGGTAAAATATGACAAATTAAAGAAAAGAGTTCCTAGTTCCTACTAGAAATTGAGTGGATAATAAATTAACTCACTCACTAAATTTAATGTTTATTTCCAAGTAAAATAAAATGCATTTCTTTAACATTTAAATTCACTTCTAAAATGCTTATCTTAACATTTGGATTCATGACATTGATGTTGTCTAAAAGTGGACCAATGAAGAAGTTATTTGACAGACGTAAGTAAGGATTTTTGTCAACACCTGCAGAGGGCCACGTGTTATTGGGGCTCCCAGGCTGCTAAGTCCTCCACTGAATAAAGCTCAGATATTCTGACGGTCAGATGAAGCAGGAACACCAAAGTCCTGTTTGTTTGTTTAACAAAGATGGACAGCGTGTCTGTGTCGGTCACCTGGGAAACGGTGATTCCACACTGTTTGGCGAGCTCCTCTTTGGCTTCTTCGCTGGGGTACGGGTTGGACAGATGGGAGTAAAAGTACTCGTTCAGGACCTCTGTGGCCTGCTTGCTGAAATTGCGCCTCTTCCGTCTGATGAGAGAAAAAGTCAGAGTGTAAACTCAGCAAACAAAGTAGACTTTCTCTCCGTTTATAAACAGAAAATTAAAATCTCAAAGAACAGTACAAAATTTTGGGAAAAGTGAACATGCTGACACGTGGCTGACCTGGCATCCAGGAAGCGGGACCTGAGGATCATGACGGCCTCACAAGTGCTTTGCTTCAGCTGGGTTTGGATGGAGCTGAACTTGCGGTGGATGATGGCCACCATGCGCTCAATCTCCCGCGGCGTGACGGGGCGCGTGCGCGACTGCTCCCTCAGCAGATTCATCACATGTGTGGTGAACTCAGTGCACGCCTGTGTGAAGAAGGAAAAAGAGCACAGACAAGAATCAGAAACAAAACCAAACTTTGTGTCCGTTTGACTTCTGTTTGTTTGCGGATTTTTCTGTAGAAGGAAAACATTTATGATGTTCTCGTCAGAAACAATAAAAACTTTATGTCGAGTGTTGGTTTACTTTGTTTTGTCAAACAAAGGGCTTCCAACTTTTATATCAACCCTGTGGGAAAAGTTGTCGCTGAAATCAGATTCATGATGAGGGTTTACTTCCAGATGAGTCGTGGGTCTGGATTAAATCATCCAGAACTAGTTTTGTTATTTTAAAAGAAAAGATTTGTTAGAATAGATCTGCGTGCATGTGAAACCACTTTAGTTTAGGCCACAATGGGTTCTCCCTGTTAACCTCCTCTGTGAATCATTAGTGGAAGAAGAGGATCCAATGAAGTGATGCAAATAAAAACAGGAAATCATGTTTGTTTTGTGAGGATTTGTTTTTCATTGTTTTGATTTCTTAAGACATTGAATTAACCCTTTGAAAACGGTGCCTTTCCTCTAGTGTTTACATTATCTGAAATACTGTAACTCTTCAGCCGTTTGCTCAGATGACACTTTAAATAAGAGAAGTGTTAACGCAGTCGGCATAAACCAGCTAATTCTGTCATGGAGAAAAGCATGATGACTATTGCATTTGCGCTGATATGCACCACGCTTTTCCCCACGTCAGAATCAGCTGATTCAAATTGATCACGAAGAGTTACGTTTAAGGTTTAAACCCTGTTGCTGAACCAGAACAGTTTAGTTTAGTACACATATGGACTGAGCTTTGTGTGCGTTTGTTTCAAGTATTTTGTCCTCATTTTGTTTTTTTATTTAAATTATACAGATAATAAGAGGGGGAGAAACCCCAGTATGACTGGATAGAGCTCAGCATCGTCTGATGGTTCTGTATTTTTCACATACTGATATGAAGAAAGGCTGTGATTTTGTAAGAAAGTGATTTTCTTTTCATTTTTTTGTTGCTTTAAAGCTTCATTCAGGATCCCAATCTTTATAACAAGAAAAGATCTAAAAAATAAAAAAAGTATGTATGTATGTAAAACAACAAAAGCATGTTCGGTGAGCTCATTGGGAGGAGCAAACCTGAAAAAAGTTCACTGGAGATGATCCGCACAACAGAGGGGATTCATTTTTTGTTGTAAAACGTGGTTGAGGCAACACGTGCAGCTGCTGACCAACTCACAACCCAGGTGTTTACACGCAGCTTGTATGGTAGGTAAACGTGTGGCAGGTAAACGTGTTTAAGGTTTAGCAACATCTATCAGAGCTTACAGCTCAACAACAGGGAAAGAAATGCACTCCTGAGCTAACATGCCAGCAGATAACACTCCTGCAGGGCAGCTTCAGTTCAGGCAAGCGTGTACGGGCAATGTCAGAGCTCTGCTCCTGTTGCGACACGGTACCTGCTCATACTTCTCCAGCTCAGTGTGGTAGATACTGCGAATCTGGCTCAACTTGCTTTTGTAGTCGGAGTGCTCGAGTGAGCTGTCGGGCGACATCCCCCCCGAGCTGGTGGCCGCAGAAACGGCAGCAGCCGCCCCGCCGCCCTTCTCCGGCCCCGCGACGCCCTCTGCCAGCAGCATGTTGTCCAAACGCACCAGCTGAGGATCCTGAGGCTCCTCTTCCTGTGTGTTCCTCATGGACAGGCCTGTCCACAAAACAAAGAAACGGCTCAGAGGTTACCTCCACATGGAGAACATCTCTCTTTTTGTTTATTGGGAAAGGTTTCTTGGTTTTAATTATTTTACCAAGATATTTCTTTATAAAAAAAGATTTTTTTTTCTCAACAAGAATAAGACACACACACTCACAAATGTTTAATCAATGAGCAGAAAAAAACCTGTACATATAAAATCTAAAATATTTTTTAATTGAGATTTAAGATAGGAATTTGTCAAAGAGCTTTAAATTCAGCTGTAGGACAGAGATCCTGTGGCTTCTTTTCGAAACAAATTTTGTTTTACTTTCAAAATTAAAGAATATTTTATAAAAGATTATTTTTGCAGATGACAGACCACATTGTCATCTTTATAAAGCATAATTTCGACATTTATACAGCACACTGGGGTGTGGTGACATCTCACCTTTCCCAAAGCAGAGAAACAACAACAAATTGGCATAAGATTTGGTTTTGGACCCACTGAGGAAAATTGTGTTTTTAGCATGTTCTTGTGGCAGTTTTCTGATTCAATTAAGCTGAAAATTCTGCTTCTGAGCATTTCTTTTTTCAAATCATTGTGGATCAGGAGAAGATGAAATAACGCAGTTTGGAAAAAAAAGTGTATATTGGATGTAGAAAGTATGCTGGATGGGTCACAAGCTCCATGCTCCACTCCATTCTGATGCATCCACTTGCAGACAAATAGATCCATGTAAGTCTTTGCTTTCCTCATCCGAGCTCAGCTGGCATCTGGCTCAAAACTGTATGGCTGGATAGCTCCAATATCAACATTATTGTTGTACTGGTAATGTTAGGCGTTGAAGGAGTGAGGGGCTATAAGCTAGCGGGAGAACATGTAAACAGAGAGCTCTCTGCGTCAATGGTCCTGCCCACAACTCAAGGGAAATATCTAATGAACTACTACTGCTCTGCTAAAAATGTCTTAGAAAACTACACAAGTTTTAATTTTTTTAGCTAAAAACAATGTAATCCTAACCACCATTGGAACTGCTTTGAAAATAGATCAAACGATGATCCAAGTAGGACTTTAAGCTTTTACTTTAACAGTAATGCAGAAGTTAAATTAATATTTTGATTTCTACATCAGACAAGCCTCCAATGAGCCCGTTATTAAACCCTTACCTGTTGTCATTGGCCTTTAACTCTGTTTTCTCTTGAATGTATTTACTGTGGTTTTACTAGATAATAATTTTAATGGACCTTCATTCAAAACCTCTGCTTATTATTTTTTTCTTTTAAACTTTTGTGAGATCCTGTGTTTTAAAGTCATGCAGGGTCTAATGTGTTGTCACTTTTTTTCTTTGGAACTCCCTTCCATTGCCACTGCGTCAGATTGACCATGTTAAGTGTTTTGAATCCCAGGAGAGATGTTTTTAGCTGTTTTTGTTCTTTTTTTTCTATGACTTTAACTTGTCTTTGGCTAATAGTGGACAACATTTACCTTTCTGTATTTGGTTTTAATTTCATGTTGTCTTTTTGTCAAGCATGCTGTGATTCATTCTGTGAAAAGTGCTATACTAATAAAAATACTCTATTCTATTGTGCTAAAAAAAACAGTTCCAAGTTGGTGCTTTTCAAAAAAAAGTTTGCATACAAATAAAGTTTTTTAAAATAGAAAAATACTAAAACATTTCCCAAAAACGTGCAAAAATTAGCTGTTGTAATAAGTGATGTGCTTGTATAAATAGTTAAACTTTTTATTTAAATAATAAAAGTATATAATAGTTCTTCTCTTAAATAGTTAAGATTAGTTTGTTACTCCCCCTTAAATTAGTTTTTAAAAAATCTGAGTAAAGATGACAGTCAAAATGAGGAGGTCTGTCACCACCCTTTTGACCCAGAGGCTAACGTGCTTATTTAGTTAGCTGCCACTATTTGACCCCTTATATTTAAAGGTACTGACAACCAAAGCTTTTGGTGTGTGCGTGCAGATACATTTATCTTGTTAATCCGTGTATTGACTTGCGATGACACAATGTCAACGCCGCGTAATAAAGCGCTCATGGCCGGGTAACATGGGGGAACACTGGCCACATTAACATCCCTGTCTCCCAGCGTCCACGTACCAGTTTTTTCCTTGATCTCGCACAACACGCTGAACAGTGCGGGCTTCATCCGGTGACAATTGAGTGCGTGTTTCCTGCAGCACACGGAGAAAACGAGTTTTAGTTTGCAGAAAGCCCACAAAGTGACAGCATGTGAGTTGACCAAAACAAAAACACGGACTGTGACGGACCCGCTGTTTAAGCTATGCTAACTTAGCTAACCCCGTTAGCTCCTTGCTAGCCAAGACATTGATAGCAACTCAAATGTAAACCAGATACGATTAAAGTTTGTTAACATTATTTTTATTTGGTCAACATTTCTAAATCTTGGCAAACACCGGGCGTGTTGCCATAGTTAAGGTTACAGAAAACTGAACGTAGCTTTAGCTAGTTAGCTTTGGTTGGAATAGCATAGCATGCTAACAAAGATGGGGAAAAAAAACCAATCACTGCTGAAGAGGGAAAAATGTTTTCTTAAAAAACAAGAAAACGAAAAGACATATATTGATAACATTTATTTTAATGTAAAAAGGCATAGCATGTAAAACTTTGTTTTTCTGTCATAACTAAGTTGTTCTTGTATAGCTGGTGAATCTAAACAATAGGGTGAAGTTTAGGAAACTTTGCCCCGAGCAGCGGAATCAAAACAAAGCACAGTTTGGACCGGAAGTACCGGGAAAAAAACAGGTCAAAGCGCCCACTAACTTTGCTTGTGCCTCATCCAAACTTTGGTCGGTGATAGTCATAATTTGCTGCAGTATGTCGCCGATATCTCTGCGGGTCTCATGTCCGTTTTCTGTTCCATCAAGGCCCGGCTCTGCTCCGTCCGATCGGTGCTGAGGAGGCTGGTGGACCGAGTTAAGTGAATGCATCCCCGGGTGGCCGTTCACTCCCAGTCCCCTGCCGTTGGATGGCCCGTTGCCTGTCAGCGGCTGCTGCTGCAACATATCTGAGCGACGCACAGGAGCGACGACTGCTGCCCAACTGCGCTCACGCACTCAGAGGGCAGGCCGATCCGAGGCATCGCGCTGAGCAGGGGCCCCTAGCGACTGACGGCGAAAGGTACAGGGGCGCGCGCGCGCTGCAGCTTCATCAGGAAGCCACACCATCTGCGCGCGCGCGCTGCACATCCATTAAGCATAAGTATGTGTGTGTGTTTGAGAACAGCACGGTTAGACTCTAGAAATTAGAAACTAGACTGTCCAGACTAGATTAGCTTTTTAGTTAAACTACTGTGACAAACAAACTAGGTTGTTATTGTTTGTTTGTTTGTTTGTGTGAGACAGTTTATGCAGAGTGACAGGGTGACATTCACCCGATTGTCTGTCTACTTCTCGTTTAAGTTTGAGATCAACAGGATGCGTGCCAAAACCACAGCGGTGTCAGAGGAGCCCTGCGCCTGTTCCAACATGTTGCAGTTTGCTCAGACTCTGCTGCAGTTAAAGCAACAGCTGCCCACATCTGAAGCTCACTCTATGGAGGGTTTGTCTGACAGCGCACCAATGGCAGAGCAGGGCTTCTTTCTGTTCTTCACTGTTCGGGGCAGCTCCTGCCTTCAGATGTGAGGCAAGTGAACAGGGGTGGGTTGTAACAAGAGGAACAGGAAGAGAAGAGATAGAGAAGGTATAGCGAGGCAGACAGAGGGGGTAACAGCTTGTCACGTCGGTATGTGAAACTCCTCTTCGCAGGTTTTGTTTTTTTGTCTGGGTAAAAGGCAAGTGACAAGTCAAAAATGCTGCTTTCAGTCTGTGGTTACTTCAAGAGATGATGCTAGGAGGGGATAAAGACTAAAAGACAACGGTAAGAACAAAATAACTGTGTTTTCCTGATTATGTGGTGCTCAAAGCAGACTTTAGTGAGGAAAAACAGTAGATGTTTGTTCATGAGAACTTCTCACACATTTCAGGCAAAATATAAAACGTAAATCCTCACTGAGTGATAAAACTAGACTTTTCATGAACAGAAATACACAAACCGTGACATTTAGAAACTGCCTCAACATCTGTAGTCACCATGGCAAAACCTGCTTGGCGGGTTTGTCTTATTTCCTCGCCGGGGAAAACACACAGCTTTTGTGTCATGTTGTACTCTGAAGTGGTGGAAAACAAAGCGAGCCCTGAGTTTGTTTTCTTCTCAGGCGCCACTTCTTCAAACCCAAGGACAGCACAGAGTTGAAATGACCGAGCGGGAGCTGCTGGAGCCTCTCATCATCGTTGAGGATGAAGACAGAACCGTGACTGTCTCAGCCACAGACACGGCAGCCTCGCCGAGCGGCGCTGAGGCGCCTGCTCTCAAAGAGAAAGAGGAACACTCTGAAGCCGAAGCCATGCCTGTCAAGGAGCAAAGTTTGGAGACACAGCAGAGAGTCACCGAGGAGGGCCAGTCGAGGGAAGACAAAGAGGAAAATGTGAACAAAAATGAAGATCTGAGCAGAGGTGGGACTGAGAGACAGACGCAAGAGGAAGGAAACCTTCAAGAAAACCAGAAAGAGGAGAAGGAGAAGGGGTTAACCTCCACTGAGCCAAAGCCCGAGGAGGCAGAAGACCTCAAAGAGGTTGGTGTTCAGTTGTTCCAACTCCCTCACGTTACCTCTGCGGTGAATCAGTTAGAAGGTCAGAGCGAGAAGGAAGAGTTTGTTTGGAAAATGCTGGCTTGACAGAACAAAAACAGCATGTTTTGTGTCACTGTGTGGGAGTGCTGGGGGGGGGTGAGACTTCTTTTTACATGCCAACAAAGAGTTTGTGCCACTCATTCAGAAACCACTATGTCCCTGCCACCCACCCACAGGCTCGTCGGTTAACCCCCGAGTTCCCGGAGGCGCTGTACGAGCTGCTCTGCACCCTTCAGGAGGGGAGGCGCCTCAACGACCAGCGCTGCTCCTTCAGCATGGAGAAGGGCATCGGGAGGAGGAGGTGCCACTCAGAGCCCAATGCCTCCAGGCCGGCACCCAGAGGTAGGACCCGTCCAAGAGTGTGTTTTGAAGGGATGAAGGTGATGAAGACTCAGCTGTCTCCTTGTTCTCTCCAGTCACGTTTTCCTCGATGACATCACTGCAGAAGGAGGAGTTTTTTGATCTGGTCGCCACCGCTCAAGCCCGCCGGCTAAACGACCAGCGGGCCCAGCTGCAGAGTTCCCTCCCGTCAAAACAAAAGTCGCGCAGCTTCAGGGGAAGTCTGAGGCAGCTGTCTTTGAAGAGACCTGCCCCGGTTGTGGCCCCTGCTCCCGCTGCTGCTCCTAAAGATGATCTGTACGACATGATTCTGACCAGACAGGTAAGCGGCCTCAAACCGAGCTCAGCAGTTCTGTTGGAAAGTCCTGGATACATGTGACTGTGTTTCCTCCTTAGGCTCAGGGCAGGCTGGAGGACCAGCGCAGCAGGGCTCCTGGCCCCATGGACGATGAGGACTTCTTCTCCCTGCTCCTAAGGGTTCAGGGGGGGCGCATGGATGAGCAGAGGACTGTACTTCCACTTTTGTTGAAGACCTGAGAAAAAAACAGAAAAGTTGTTGCGACTGAATGTTGTGGCTTTGATTTCCTGTTTCAAGTTTCCTTTTTTAACCCTGATGATGCTTTCTGCTGGAGATCCCTCGACTGTTAATCAGTGTTATTGCAAAAACGCTAAAGTTTAAAGCTTAAAATGTGACCTGCTCCTGATTAAGTTTACTTCTAGTTAGTTTTCTTGTCTTTGCCGGTCATCAGCAGATGTGCTCAGCTGGTTTTTGCTGGAACCAGTGAGCTGTGGAGCGGCTGCTGCAGGCGTTTGATGTCGTGCAGACCGTGGAACTGATCTTCTGTTATTTGTGCAGTCAAAGCACTGATCAGAGACACTGAGCTGTTGATCAGAGGTGATAACAGTAGTGAGATCACACAGAGCTTGAGTGTGCACAATAGTTTTTTCTCCAGAATAAACTGTTTTTAAATATTCATTGTTTTTATGCTTTATTTTTATGCATTTTTTTTTATCCTAGTTGTGCGCACTGGTTAAAGATGGATTACCCTATCACGAGAAGTTCTCACCTGCGTGCAAAATGATTGTAAAAACTTCACTCTGACCATAAATAAAAGTGTTCACACAGGAACACAAGAACTAAAGATAAACATGTTAACCTTTGACAGATATGAATCATTTCAAACTTCCTGAATTTTAGTTTAAACTTGATGACCTCAAAACAAACTGTTTGCTTAGCACGAATCAAAATATAAATATTGTTTAAATTAGATGTTTATTTCAGCAAAGGAGTATTTAATACAAAACATCTCAACAAGGACCCATGAGTTCAGGGCAAAACAGCTGCAGACAATGATGAAGGTCAGAGCAGGTGCAAGGAGCCTCCTGCAAACCTATGACCTCTGCCAGGGAGATCCTGGTCCTCTCAGCTCAGAGGAAACCTCCCTGAGGAAGTCCTGATCAGTCAGTGAGAGGAAGGTCAAAGGTGAAGCTGCATCACAACACCGCTTCCTCAAACTCGGGAGGATTACATGAAATCAACCCTCCAATCAGAGCTGCTGCTATGGGGAACAGAAGAACAAACACTTCACAAACGAGAAAACCACATGTCTATTCAAAGTTGTGAAAGAGTCAAACAAGAAGACGGCAGAAAAGTTCCACTTTCTGCATGAAACCACAGTTCCTCCTTTTAAAAGGTTTAGTTCTTTAAAAAAAAATTCTTTTTAAATGTTAATTAAGAAGTGAAAAGAAGATGAAACAGCAAAATATAAACAATTGTGTTTAAAAATATAGTGTAAAAAATGTACATTTATTTTTGGTTTGTTTTTTATTCAATATTTTCTGTTCTGACTCATTTGGGTACGCCCACTGAAGTGACGTCACAAGCCACCTGACTCTTAGAGAGTCGCTTTGGAGCTGGAAGAAATAATGGATCTTTCAAAACTAAATTTATCGTGAAAGTTAAACGGTTAAAAACAACGATGTTGCACTTTTAAAAGTCCCGTTTCATGTCATTGTTGCTTTAAAACGCAGCTCGCTTTCTTTGAAGTTTGTTTTGGCGCGTCGGGACTTCACGGTTCCTCTGCAGCGCTGACGGATCAGACCAAAATAAGGATGTAAGAGGGGGGAGGACGGAACCGACGATTACAGTAAAAACTCACTATGAGGGCAAAATAAGACCATTCTGGGGAAATAAAGGACGACACGCAGGTTCTCTCCGAGGTGCGTATTTCTGTTTAGTTGTTCATCCCGTGGCAGAGACTGGTACACCCGGTTTGTGTCACGCATCGGTGTGCCGCTGACTCACAGTTTCTGTCGTAACGTTTCCTGCAAAAAGTTAGTGTGGGTTTTCAGCAGTGACGGACACAAACATGTTTATTGCTGCATTTCATCACATTACTACAGTAAAAGTTTTTAAAACTCGGTTTTTAGTTTCAGTTGAACTGAATAAATCTCAAAAATATTTTTTAAACAACATTTATAATATTATGTCCAATTTATTTGTTAATTATATCTATCACCTTTTAGTAATATTTTAATATTACAAATATTTTTTTTTTATTTGATTGGCAATTGCATTTTACTTTATAACACTTTTATTTATTTGTATTTACATTATTTTTCTTTTAATTGGCTTTCACTGCCTTGCTGGTGCACGTTCTCTAATTTTGAGGTTTATTTTACGTAATTGCATCTAGTTTTTTTGTTTGTTTGTTTTGAGTGGTTCACCGGTGAGCTCAGTTCAGCTATGCTCAAGCTACACAGTAAACAAAGTTATGTGATTTTATTAAAGCAGGTCATCCTGCTTTAAAATAGTCACTTCCTATAAGAAGTGACTATTTTTGAAGCAGTTTTGTTCCTACAGAAGGCTGAACTGTGTTCCTCTCAGGGCGACATGCTAGATTTAAGTCAATTTAAATAAAACTGTCTTTAAATGCAGGAGATCTAGTCTCCACAAAGAAGGTTTCAGACTTGAAATGTTCCACGGTGTTCTTCTTCTCCTCATATAAAGCTCCTTTCCTGTTTTCAGATGCTTCTGTTTCTGCTGCTGACCCTTCATCTACCACTTGACGGCGAAGCGTCGCCGATCAGCTGCTACAACGACCGAGGAGATGCAGTCGACTGGTGAATGTCATTTTACCAAATGCCAAGCCGAATTTTTCAGCAAAATAAAAGCAATATGTTGATCGTTGTGCGTGTTTGTAAACCAGGTTCTACATCTACAAACTGCCCAAAGAGCATAGTAAAACGGCTCCCAAAAGGGGTGAACAGTACCTGCTGATGGAGAAAGGCAGTGAAGGATGGATGGAGGGGAAAGTGACTGTGAATGACAGTTCAGGGGCTCTGGGTCGGACGGTGGGACAGCTGTACACGGAAAGAAAGGTGTGTTTTTGCCCATTGTTTGCTTTTCTTGAGTTCAGTTTAGCAAAGGTGCTTTTATGGGAAAGACGACATTAGACATTTACTTCTCAAGCATAATAGTTTTAATGGGTTTCTTGTCGGTATTAATATTTCTGCATCACAGTTGAGACACTTTGACTTCAAGAATGAAGCTCATCAGAAATGATTGAAAACAGATGTAGTTCTCCAACTTACCACTAGGTGGGTTTTTACAAAGCCCACAAAAGTTTACATTTAAATGTACGTATTTTATTGGTAAATTTGACATTTAAACCACATTTTGTTTTTGCATGAAATTTAGCTACATTATTGCAAAAAGGTTGGTGCAAACATCCAAACCCTTTGTAGGTAGTGAACTTGTGGAAAAAAATGTACGTTGAAGGCTGCAGAAGTCCCCAAAAACCAGTTGTTCTTTGGGGCAGGTGTCAAGGATTACGATTGCAGATACATCTCAGGAGACGTGGGCAGCCAAATGAAGGACAGAATCCAGTCATTTATGGATGAATACACAAATATCACAGATGTTACATAACTGTATATACGATGTATTTATTGATGAGAGCATCACAGCAGAGTTTAAATCAAATTATTTTACTGGTCCGGCCCACTTAAGATCAGACGGGTTGAATGTGGCCCCTGAAGCAAAATGAGTTTGACACCCCTGCTATAGAGGGGCAATTTTTTAACAAGCATAAATGTATTTACACTCTGATTCAAAAAGTATTTTTGTCTTTTTGGTGAAATTTGGCACAGTGGTGTACCGTCTGGGCAGAGTTTGCATGATTTCCCCGTGCATGAAGGGGTTTTCCCAGACACGGCGGTTCCCTTCCTTAGTCCAAAAACAGGCTTCATAGGTTAACCCTTTAACATTGGATATGTTGTCTGTGACGTCCATCTAAAGAACACACGTTCTAGGTAAGATGGGTGAAAAGGTTAATTTAATGACTTGTAACTGTCCCTTAAGTGTGAATGTGGTCATGTGGCTCTGTGTGGCCTTGTGATGGACTGAGGAACTGTTCAGGGTGTTTCCCGCCTTCGCTCCTCACTACACTGGTCCCTTGTTATAAAGCGGTTCACCTTTCGCAGTCTCGCTGTTTTTCAATGCAATGTTGCAGGTTTGTTTTTTTTTTTTTTTTTTTTTTTTAAACAGCACACTGTGTTCTGAGTCCTGGTTGGCTGTCATTGAATCTCCTCTGTGCTGTGTCTCCTTTACAAAAGGTGTTCAGTTTGCTAAATTACCATTCATTTCCGATTGTAATCAGATCTTTGTTTTGATTCTGTAAAACTGGACTTATTTTTCTACGAAGATTTGAACTTTGAGAGTTTAAACAAGAGAGAAAAGTGTGAAAATATTCTGTATGAGAAAGTGACAAAAGTGTGTAGTGAGAAGTTTTAAAGTCTTAAATCTGTAATCCTACTTTGTGAATTTCACCTATTTATGGAATGGATTCCTTATAACAAACAGGGAACACAGGGATTGGGTTGGTGCCATGTGACCCCAAATGGGAATGTAGTGGGTTTGAATGAAATTCAAATGTTTGCAGGACTTTAAACATTTAAACTTTAGTGAAAACTTACAAGTAAATTCAGCTTTTCCACTTATTTTCAGGCAGCTTTTCCATTAGAATCCATGAACCTTTTGTATTGTGTTTGGTCATTTTTGTGATAATAAATAAAAAATCTTTCAGTTTTTTATTTGAACACTTTTGCTCAAACAGTGGATACTAAGTGTGAATATTATCATTGTTTGCACTCACTTTTGTTAGGAATTCTTTCCTGGAGAACTCTTCTTTTTTACAAATAAGCAGCAGCAGATGTTCAAGAATGATATCATCTTTGTGACATCCCAGAGCCAAGCGCTTGTTCTTCCTCTGAGCTTTAGTCTCTGTGGGGAATTCAACATCCAGCCGTGAACTCACCAGAACCATAGTTACTTTGAGTAGTTTTCAAACTATGAGCTCCCTAAAGTGGCAAGTACAGACCATAAAAACACTTCGGGAAGAATTTTGTATTCAGCGGGAAAAACTAAGTCTGAATGAACTTTTTTGAAAAGTTTCTTCTGCTTTTCAGCTGAATGTTGCACGTTAGCTGCTGAAGCAAATGAAAGGGGACTCCCATTTGTCAGCACAAGTCAAGAGAACACATTAGTATTTTCCTAGTCAGCTGAATATTGTATTTGTATTTTTGCAGCACTTGAGTCTATAAAATAATTTTTAAAAAGTAGTTTTCACTCAGAATTCCCTGAAAAAGCAAATGTACAGAATTGTGTCGATACAAGTGAAACCTCTTAGAAAAATGTTTTTGTGAACTTCTGCTTTTGGCTGCAGTCATGAGACCTTTCAGAAATGTGCTGAAAAGCATGCACTGCTTTTGTTACAGAGAGAAGTGAGAACTTGGTTTTGCAGCTTTAAGCAGTTTTGCAGCTGAAATCTGCATGGATTGTGATTGTGAATAATGATGTTTTCCTTCATAGATAGAAACGAGTGTCATATTTAGCGATCACGTTAATGAAAAAATGTGTTTTGTAGAGCTCAGAAGTGGCGTATGTCCTTTACAATGACCAGAGCCCGGTTGAAAGGTTCGGAGACGGAAGCGGAAACTCAGGTCACACCAAAGGTGAGCGCGGTCATGCAACATATGAAGAGAGCAACACAAATCTAGTCTAAGAATCAGAGTACGAGCCTCTTCTTTCCACATATTTGCTAAAACAGTTATGATTTTCAGTTGTGACGATTAAACTGGGCTCAGGAAAAATGTAGAATAAATATTATGCAAAAAATGCTGGTTTAGTACAAAGGATTGCTTTTTAAACTGATAAAACCAGATAAAACCCACGGTTTGAAAAAGCTTGGGTTGGTGATGCGGCAACTGCCAAAGGCGGGTTCAAAGGTTCCTCATCTGAGCTGCCATTTGGCTCTAAACTGTACGGCTGCATTGCTCTGGTATTGCTGGTTGTTTTTTTTGCTATACTAGTGTTAACTTGGGCTTGTGAGGGTCTGTAAGCCAATAGGAAAGAGTGTAAACAAAGGGATGTTGGGATATCAATGTAGGGTTACTTCCTCAACAACAGTTAAACAATTAAATGTTAAATATATGCTGGCTTTACTTGGTGGAGAAAGTCCAGATCTGCTGAAAATAGTTGAATAAGCTCAAAGTGACAGAAAAAAGCAAACAATAAGAAGAAATCCTTTCAAGAAAAGTATGGTACTCTCATAGAAATAACCCTAAAATGCGTAAAAGTATAGAGAACAATGTGAAAAACCACAGAAAACAATTAGCATGAGTATAAGATCCCAACTGATTAGAAAAATGCAAAAGAAAAAAAAGAAATCAGTGGAAATTCTTTATGTAAAGTGTTTTTATCTTTAAATGAGTTTAACATAAATCTACATGTGACTTGTTAAAAGTAAATCATCTGGTAGAATCAAAATGTGTTCTAATTTTTCTGATAAAAGAAAAAAATAAAAACATTTCAAAGCAATCATCTGCAGTTTAAAGTGAAGATTCGACTGAACAAGCTCCACCCAGTTGCATCCCAAATGCTACAGGCCTCAGTTAGCATGTAAACATTGAAAATTCTTGACAAGTCAAATAATAAATAATTTGAGAAAGGATGGCTGGGATAAGAATATTGATAGAAAACTTCCAGACCACGGAATAGTAGAGATCATTAGCAGTAAAAGACTAACAAATCCAGTGATCGAAAAGCGAAGCAAACATTTTGTTCCTAAGAGTTCGAATATCTCTGCAGGTGTTGTTCTGCTGGATCAAAACCAGGGCTTTTGGCTCGTCCACAGCACCCCCCACTTCCCTCCGGAGCAACAGGCTGGACAGTATTATTATCCAAGCAGCGGTGTGAACAACGGGCAAAACTTCCTCTGCGTTACCTACCCACTCACGAGCTTTCAGACCATCGGTAAGACGAGGAATCTTCAAGTTCAGTCAGCTTCATTCTTCAGGCTGAAATCAGACTTATCTGCATGATAATGATCCTAAAATAACTCATTTTGATGACATGGAGTAATGGTTATAATGACAGAAGGTGTTCTTGGGATTTTTTAGCTTCTACTTCACTATTCTACTTCCGAAAAGCAAAAAAAAAAATGTTTGAAACCTGTCACTTTGTGTGAGTTTGCAGCAGAAGAGCAGCCAATTAGAATGATAACCATGGCCCTGTAACACTGGAGACGTCACCGGCGACACTGAAGTACAATACACAATTCTAGCACATTCTAAAGCAGAGAAAAGCGGTAATAAGCCGCTTTTCTAGTTCTATAGTTCTATATGGGTTCTATAAGAGCAAAGGACCTGGTCCAGTAAGATGACTATGTATTGCCTTCAAACACAAGAGGGGCCAGTGGTGAGCCATGGGGTGCTCCAGATATAACAAGCTAAAAAAAAAAGGACTTTGACTTTTGTTAAAGAATCTCAAAAACACTAAAGGTCTTCAGTGTCTGAAGGAATCATCAGACTTGTGGAAGTTGTCACAACTTATTATAACCATGCTGTCATGTTAAAGAGGATGAAGCCAAATGTACCAAAAAGTAGAAAGGGAAAAAGGAAAATGAAAGTAGCGAGCGTTTTTACTGAAATTTGCAATAGTAAAAACTGCATTTCCAGTTAACTACAGGAGCAGATGCAACAAAGAAATACTAAATAAAAAATAGAACAGGAAGTAAATAACTGAGGTTAAAGCCACAAGGGGCAACACTGTCTTCCGGTTTGAAACTAGTTTGTTTTTTTCTGTTGATAAGGGAATTGCTCAGCAGCTTCGTTCATCCCATGTCAGTTTGATGTAAAGCGAGCCAACTTTACAGCAGAAACAAATGTTCTGCTGTCTCGGTTTAGACTTTGATTGACAGGTGAGCGGCTCATGTTCAGCTTTTAAAGGATCTTACTTTTCCATCAACTCAGTGTTCCTCAGTGTTTGTTCCGCCTTTTTTTGCCCATTTTTGGAAAGGTTGGTGATAACCACAGAAAAAGTGCTGCAAAGCCATGAAAGATATCCTCACACCATCTGTCTGTCTGCACCCAGACATGGCCGGTACTTCTGCTGTCTAGTTTCTTCTAAGATAATACAAGTTCCTCTGCTGCAGCGAGGTCACGATATCTTCCTCTTTGTGTCTTGGCATCAAACTCGGCACTGCTTGAGTGAGGACAGCTGTTTGAATTGAATCTATTTTGCATCGCAGGAGAGCAGCTGCAGATCAATCAGCCTCACGTGTACGACTGCGACATCCCACAATCCATGGTGTCCTTGGTGCCTGCACTGGCTGCCCTGTGTAAGAAGCAGCATCTGTCTGATGAGGTCTCCTACAGACCCGTGTCCAACCGAAGCGTGACGTTGACCTCCAAGGGCGGCACCAACTTCATCAGCTTTGCCAAAGGAGCCTCATTCAATGACGGTAAATCTGGAAGCTTTGTGGTTGGTGGGAGTTTGACTGCAGCTCAATACAAGACTCCCTGTCCTCTGGCTCTGCTCCATCAGATCTGTATCATGGTTGGGTGGCCCCGGCCCTCCAGTCAGACCTGCTGGTCCAGTTCTGGATCCGCTCCAGAGGCATCCTGCCCTCAGACTGCTCGCTGAGCTGGAAGGTTCTGGACATCACGCTCATCAACCCGGGCCAGACCTTCGCCTTCGAGAACAGCAAAGACCACTCCAAGTGGGCGGTCAGCCCCAAACAGGCCTGGGGAGGGAAGGGGGGAGGCTGGGTGTGTGTGGGGGACATCAACCGGAATGAGGCGGAGGAGAAACGAGGGGGAGGGACGGTGTGTCTGCAGGATCCAGTGGTGTGGAAAGCCTACCGGACGGCAGCGCTGCAGTGTGAAGCCTGTGGAGGAGGAACCGTGCAGTGCTGACAGGTCACCTGATGGGTCACTGCAGTTTGACACTTAACCCTTTAACCCTTTACACTGGAAATTCCACCAACAACCCCTAATAGCACATGCTCTTTGATCTACTGCAACTCCTTTGGCCGTTTATGCGATCATGGTGAATCAACAGATTCTTTTGATTTCGGCTTTGCACTGAAGTGCAACACATTACAAAGGTGAAGCGTGAAAGCGCAAAGCCGCTTTTCTCCACTTTAGAATCACCTGGAATTACATTAAACTGTAGAATAGTTAAGGTACTTGAAATAATGTAAACACTGGAGCTAAATCTCTGGTGTTAAAAGGCTAAAACCAGAGAACAACACACATTCTTCAAACTACTGTAACTTGTAACTAGTTAAAACTCCATTGTCAGAAAGTTAAAGCTCTTGCTCAGGGGTGCATGTGAGAGTCCTTTGCTGAAAATGTTCCCGTAGATGACGCTAAATCAAACAACACTGATTCTGATCGTTAAAATCATTCCATGTGGTTAAAAAAATAAACATGGTTTGTTTTGGTAGTAAAGCACTTTTATAAGTTTGTCACATATCTCAGAAATCCACACTGGAGTTTATGAACTTTGCATTAAAATGATTTTTAAAAACTAAAACAGTCATCCTGCGATTATAAATGGAATGTGACTTGCGGTCAAGAATGGGTCAAAGTGGGTTCTTGAACGTGCGTTTAGTCCATGGTGTTCACACTGGGCAGACAGGGAGGAGCTTCTTCTTTTTCTGCTAGGCTTGTTGTGAACAGTCAAAGCAGTGCAAATCTTGTCTATCTAGCTCCAGGCTTTTTCTGTCACAGCTCTATTCCGATATATGAAAGACTTGTCATAATTCCAGACAGACACAAAACACAATTATTAATTTCTCCTCCACCATCAAGTTTAAACAGTTTGTACTTCGGTGAGTTAAAAGGGACGCCCTGAGCCCCTGATTGGTCAAAGTTCAACCTGATTTAACTTTCAATGCACTTTCCATGACGATGTACTGCCGTTCTGTAGAGACTATGTCCCAGAAAACAACACAGGTTTTTAGATTTTGGCTAAAAGCGGCAAAATCCTGATTAAAACACCACTGGGAACGCTTTGACAAAAGATCAAAGGATGATCAGAGAGGGTATTTAAAGACAAACTTAAAAAGCATTTTGAATGCTTCTTTTTATCTATTGCATGCTGAAAGTCCCCTATGCCATGTGACAGACACTGAAAACAGCTCAGAAACCACAACAGAAACAAAACAGCAGACAGCAAAGAGCTCTGCAGCAGGGATCTCCAATCGGGGCCTTTTTGTTCGTTACCTTTTCAGACGTGGTTTCTGTTTTTGTGAAAGGTTCTGCATCATCAGGTGGTTCCGCTGCAGTAAAAAAAAACTCAGCGGTTTAAACACCTGAGCATTTTTAGACTCAGCTGGTCAATTAAAAACAGGAAGTTGAGTGAAGTCACATCCTGGTTTTATGAAGAAGGAGGATCTACAGCAGCACCACAACACACAGACTAAACTGCTGTTCTACATTTTATTTGGGAATTTACCCTCAGGAAAAAGTAGCCCGTTTATGTGCACTACAAGTACACTAAAAGCGAGGATATTTGAAGTGTACTTCTATATTGTAAACTTAAAATGTTACAATTTAGTCTGAAGAAGTTTGTATACTTCCTGCACTACGTACATAGTTTCTATAGTATTACTGCTATACTTATAGTTAAGTATACTTAATAAAATAAACTTCAAGTGTACCACTTTTTGCTAAGGGTAAATTGTTTCAATCGGAAGTTTGTATTTATTTAAAAGTTTGTATGAGATGACAAATAAAATCCATTGGATATTTGAAACAGAAAAGGTTAGGACCCACTACACAGACCATTGTGGAAAACAAAATATACCTTTCATTTTTTCACTTTTTTTTATTTGTAAAATGAAATGCACACTCCCATCTACGGTCTGGAGGGAGCTGGGGCATCCTAGCTGAGGCCCAGATCTTTCTGAGCTCTGAGCACAGGACAGGAATGGCACGGATTGGAACAGGCATGTGTGCAGGTATGTGCTCATCCACCGGACCACTCCGTCCAGATGTTTCACACAGAACCAGCTCCTCTAAAAGCACAAAACTCCCCTAAAGTGGTACGATTGGAGCATGTGCAGGGACACCGACAGGAGGATTATGGATGTCTCTATTACACAATGAGGACTCATTTCACTCAGAACACTTTCCACAGATGATGAATGAGGGACAGACAGGCATGAGGCGACATCAGCGCTTTAATACTTTATGAATTTTCAATAAATGAGTGCAGCTTGCTCTCTCGCTGTTCTTTTACGCTTGTGTGACATTTCCATCCACATGCGTTCCGTCTGACCTTGATTTTGCTTGCAGATAAAGACGCCGGCTGTCTTAAGTCCAATAAAAAGACCACAGAGATGCATTAGCTGTCTTTGATGTCAAACATAATCAGCCTGCTTTAAAATGTCAGCGTTCAGTTGACATTTGCAGGGAATTTTAATTTTATTTTGTTTTTTAAGTAAAACTGCTGCAAAATGCCCCAGAAAAAATATGTTTGTTACTGCACATCATCCAAGCTAACCAAGTTCATACAAAAGTAAATTTATTACCACAAAAATAAGACATCCTGTATGTAGTGCATAAATAGATTTGATGTTAAACAACAGCGCCGGAAGCAGCGGCGTTTCCCCCCATGTGTCCTTCGTACATTCAACACATGACAAAGGTGAGCACCCAAAAGAGGAAGGCACTAAAACAGTCAGTAGCACGGCAAACATCATCAGTATTACCTAGAATCCTCTCCCAGTCCTGCTGACGCCTGCGCTTCGGCCGATCGAGCGACCTCATCAGCTTCAAGCGGGCTGACCTGGGGTCACAGGATTCCCGTGGACGTGTTCACAACTCGTAAACGTGAAGATGGCGCTGAGGCTGATGGGAAATGGAGGCTTAGCTTATGCTCCATTAACCATTCAGATGTAAAAACAGAAGTTTTAAAGTGCCTTTTCGAAGCTGCAATCATTCAAATTTTCCTGCTAATCTTTCAACTTTTTAGTGTTTTATCTCATTTTTTAAAAATCTTTTTAATAATCTGCTGATAAATTGTTTGTTTTCTCACTTGTTGGACACACAACCTTTAAAGACGCTGTAGAATTATGAGTTCAGGGTGAAAAAAAGGCTAAAATGCATGACAGAGCAGCAGATTTGGTAAAATCCTTGGCGCCATTCTCCATGTTCACGTCAAACAGTAATGAGCTTTCAGCTGAGATGGAGGGTAAAAAGAATCCACTTTGTTTCTGCATTTATGTTTTTTTTTTCTACTTGTTAACCAGGAAGCTGGAGCTCTCTGTCAGTGTAAACACAACACTGACGTCATACAAAAAATATAGAAATATACACAAAACATGACTCATCTGCATACGGCAGTGCTTCACTGCCACGCGGGAAACTCCAAGCTCTTCTCCGGTCTGGAATTTTAAAAGCAAAACAAACAGGGATGTGGAAACCAGCACCTTCTTCCCGCTGGGAAATAGGGATGCATATTGTTCAGGAGCGCTGACTCAGCGCGCCTTCAAACCACTTGTTTTTGGTGTTTTGGCAGATTTGTGTGTTCAATAAAATAAATCTGTGACCGAGGATGAAGCTTTCGTCAAAATAAAGTTCGGACCAGTCTCCGCCCCTTGGCCTTGATCCGAGGAAAGGTAGCGCTGGTCTCTGGGCTGATTGACGGCGAGCCAAAGGGAGTGTTCCCGCCCTTCCTTCTCAATAGGAAATCAACGCTGGATGAGGACATGGCGTAGAAGACGTTTCCTGTGGGCGGGATGATTAGCTCTGAAAGCAGACATGTTGACATGTTTCAGAAGCTGTTTGTGAGGCGGCTGGAAAACTATGTGCCACCATATTCCAAGCAGAAGTCAGTTTTGACATCAAAATTTCCAAGGTTGCAAGAAAAATGTTTTAAAAATGAAACTTCATAATTTGCAAATGAAAATATTAAATATTTGCTTTGAAAAACTTTTTTCTTATTTCTTTATTTTACCCTTTAAAAAATAGTTTGCATTTGCAACAAACTGCGACTTTTCCTTACAAAATAATGGCGCAAAAATCACTTCATAGAAACGCTGCAGAACCACTAACGTCTCATTCTGAGACGCAGAACCGTGGATCTGAAAGCTCTCTTTCACCAGTTTACTTTGGTTTATTCTTCTCTAAAAACGTTTGTCCCTTGTGTTGTGAGCTATTTCTTCCCAAAAGTGGTTTGATTTACCAGATTCTGTTTAGTTGATAGATTGAGAATGTGATCTGCTTCTGTGGTTGCTGATGGTGTCATTTCTGACTGTGTTTGGTTCTTCTTTACAACATTTGAGCTGTTAAAAATTCCAATGATAGATGTTAGCTGAAGTTTTGAAGCTGCTCTAAACTTTAGCTAAAATCACCTGATTTTTCTCAAAATGGGCTATTTTATTTAGAATTAAAGAAACAAACCAACAATGAACATTTTAACAACAGAAAATGCTCAGAAATTGGAATATTTAACATATTAATAACAACTTTAACCTAAAATAAAAAACAAACATTTTTTATGCTCATGTTATAACCTCTTTTCATTATTTAAATGAGACGAACAGATAACTTCAGAAGTTTTGGGATGTTTCTGTACCTTTTGCTTCAGGCAGGAGCTGGATCAGCTCATATTTCGATGCCTGTTTGGGGTCCTGATTGTGCTTTTCTAAGGCAGAGCTGACCACTGTGGGGGTCTTGTCATTGCTGGTAACCTGAGGGAGGAAGAGGAGGAGGATAATGATAATGAGGCAGCTGGATGTGCTGTGATCACACGCTGGCTTCGCAGTGTCACGGCGGCCTGATCCTGATGACCGTCATTAGCATCCTCACAGACAGGAGGAGCAGCTGCAAGTGCAGCGCGTGACGCATCAGTCCGGACGACGGTGAGCCTGGCAGTTTCAGTTTTTACCAGAATGCTTCGGTACAAGTTTCCATCGTGCAACTCCATCCGAATCTTGATGATCCGCATCTCTGGCCCTGATCCTTGGACGCTGGCGATGGGATTGTTGCCGCAGGAGGCGGATCTGCGGTGTGACTTTGTGGGGGTGGATGGAGTCAGGGAGGCAGGGGTGGAGTCATTAGTTGGAGGCGATGTGTCGACGTCCAGACAGGATACAGAGGGGGACCTCATGTGCTGCAACAGAAACGACAGGAATCCTGCAGTTTGAACCACATGAAACACAGCCAAACACACTTTAGAGAGTTACCTTTGTGAGTTTGGAGAGGAGGTTATTGACCGGGGAGTGAAAGTCAAAGAAACCCTCGCCGTCGCCTGACAGGCTGCCCCGGGACGTGCTCAAACTGAAAACACACAAACACTCATTAAAGTCTTTTGGGGAAGTCAAGGCTCCAGCCTGCTGATGAGTTGGGCTGAAGTCTGTGAGCCTCCAGCAGAGGGCAGCAGATTGCTTCCCCGGCACCACAAAAATACCAGAAGAAAAGAGGAAAGCGTCATGTGTTTACAGTGAATCAGGAAAATGAGAAGTGTTCACTTCGTGCATGTGAAACTACAGTGCACGTGAGGTTTTCTCTGTGCAAAAGATCTTCATGTTTCCTAAAGGTTTGCTTTTTGCAAAGGACCTTTAATGAAAAACAAAATATTAAAGATGTAGATGGGTCAACTGGACTTTCACCTGTCAATCACAAGGTTACATTCATTTTCATTTGGCATTAAAGAAACTGCAAACTTTTTGTCATCAATTTGTTTGTCAACACTAAGGTTGTCATGGGTATTACTGTTGATTTTAGATCAGAAAGGTGTTGGAACCCCAGTTCTTTGTGGGTTTGGGCCATTTTACATTAAACAAATTTAAAAGAACCGTTTGGTTTGTTAAAAAGTTAGCTGATCTGGTTAACAAACAAACAAACTGTCCTCCATTACGTTTGTCCCTCAAAGCCCGGTTTGTTTGTTGTTGTGGAACAATGTAGCAAACTATGCAGAGGCCGGCTTGTGGAAGAGATCCAGGCATTGGTTGTATATGAGAACTGGACTTAGTGACCTCGCCCCCCTGGAGTTCCAAACAGGAGGTATCTGCTGGCTTCAAGAAGCCAAAATCCTATAGACTTCTACAGAGAAATAAACAGCTGTTACTCAGTCAATCTATTGGTCAGAATAAGCTTTCTTGCTCTGATAACTTTTTCTGAACTTGTTCTTGATAATCCTCATTTTTTTCCTGATATATTTTTTTCTGTAGTTCAAGTTATAAACTGACCAATCAGATGCCTCGATTAAAAGTATGTGGAGCCTTCTGGCCTCCACCTTGAACATTCGAAACGTCTGAGTCAACGATTCCATGGAAACGTTGACTCAGACTGACTTTTGATAAATCACTGCTTACTGATGATTTCTGGCTCCAACATGGCGGTGTTTGTATTGCAAAAAAAAAAAAAAAATGGAGATTGAATTAACTTGCTTTGTTGGAGTCAGAAGTAAATCATTTTCTATGGGTGACGTCACACTCACTCGCTCCAGTTCTCACATACAGTGAATGGGTCCAGGACATGCTTCCGAGGACTCTGAGGGAATATCAACCGACAAGCTGAGGAGTTGGTGCAGCGGCTGCCCTTTTGCCGCTTCGCTTAAAACTTTTCAAGTTTCAAACTAATGCAAATCCAGCAAAACTGGTCTCTGAGATGAACCCGTCTTCAGACCCGCGGGTGGTGGTTCTGGTCACAGTTCCTGGGTCTCATTGGTTTGAGCTCTGCTTGAATGTTCCTGATTGGGATGAAGGCAGAAAGCTTTCTAGAAACTGAAGGAGAGCCTGTGGTTTCACCAACACCCGGTGTCGTGTCGTATGTGCTTGGTGTGTGTTTGTGGGGGCTCATCTTACTCTGGACACTGTGTGATGATGACAGTGGGGGCAAGGCTGCGGGGGCTCTGCTCCACAGGTTCAATTTCATTGGACAGCCTATAGCTGCAGAGAAACAGCATTCAGAGGTTACGTTCAGAGCACTGTGAAACGGGTTCAGATCAGGGGGCTGGGGGATGTACCTCTGCTCCTCGGTGAGGGTGGGCACGCTGTGGTACCACTGCAGGAAGGCCTCATCACTGACGAAGACGCAGTTTTTGCAGGAAGACTGCAGGAGGCGGATCTGAGCTAAAACCTCAAACTCCTGTGAACACAGCACAGTTTACATGCAGCCTTTCTTCATCTGCGTGAGCGGTCTGTCATGCAACACTCACCCTTCTCCTTTTGTCAAAGTTGATGTAGCCGTTCTGTCAAAGGAGGAACAGGATGTTAGCTCATCGGAAAGGTTCAAACCCAACCCTGCAGACAGAACACTCACATCCAGACGGTCTTTGACGGCCGTGTCCAGCATGGTGAGGTCGGTCAGGAAGATTCCCAGGTACGGCACGGTGCCCTGAGCGATGGACTGACACACCAGGCGGAAAAGAAGTGTTGGATTGGTTTCCACAAAGCCCCCACAGACAAATAGCTCTGAGAGCTGCAGCTGTTTTTCAGGATTCAGCCGGAAAATGGATCTGTGCTCCACTTTACTGCAGCATTGATTTCATCCATTAAACAGCCGATCTGTGTTTAACCCACTCACTGTTTAATCCACCCTGTCTGCATTTGTTTGACCTTCAGTCATCACTTTGCTCTTTTTATTCCACACTTATGACCCCTTTTTGCCCAAGCAGAAATCTTTTCTACAGTAAATCAAGTATTTTAATGTTTGTGGTTCAGATTCATCATATTTTCTTCTAAAACATTTTCATCAAAAGACCTTTGGCCTGGAGAGCATTCCAGTTACTTTAACCACATATCTGTCAACAAAATCCCAATATTTTACTCTTCAAATGTAAAAAGCGCACATCTTTTGTCTCCTAATAAAGTTTTTAGTGCTTTGAAAACATCTGCTGCATCAATGTCAGCACTATTCTGGACTGGAAGAGCAATGAAAACATCTGTGACTTTTTTATGAAAGAAATAGTTTCAAGCAAATTCCGAGAAGCTCCACAAACACAGAAACTTTTTTCGGTTTATAAGTTAATGTAAGTATATATATGTGTGTGTGTGTGTGTGTGTATACACACATAAATATATTAGTGCTTTCAGTCAATAAAACAAAGTCAGATTTATCTCACTTTTGGGTTGTGAATCACGATGTTTTACGTGTTACATTTTTTTACGATGATCTGCAGCATTTGAAGAAAAACAGGCTGAAACATCAAAAACAGGAAAACCTGAAAGGAAACCTAATCAGAGATCCTGTTCTGCACATCATGAACTCAAAGTCTGCCCTTAAACTTTTACAACAAAGCAGCTGAAGCCTTTTCAGGCTCTTACATCATTTCTGAATCTTTCCAAGCTGTCATGAATGCCTGTGAGGGTGAAACTCCACCCCAGGCTAAAACACTTTATATTCATCCCTGACACCAGCAGGAAACTTCAAGAAGTTACTTCACTCTTTCATGTTTCTGAACATGACATTACTTTTGGCTCTCTGATAAAAAATAATCAGGAGGAGGTCGGATTAAGTTGGACTTGAATGGGAGTCGAACAGACTGAGGATCTCACTGAACCCGCCAGCAGAAGCTCAGGCTGAAGCAGAATCTTAGCAGCTCTCACCCGGGTAACGTGTCTGTTGTTGAGCTTGTTGTCAAGGTTGGCGAACTTCGATGTTCCCTCCTGAAAGACACAGTGAAATTAGATCATTTTGGTTCTGTTCAAGAACCAGAAGCTCTGAAATGGATTTGCTGCAATTTGTCACCCTGCCCCACCTGATCAGGGATTGCCCTTGCACATTTCACTGCAAGGGCAGACCTGCATATTTACATGATTGAAAGTGGTTTTTTTGATCATTTATGCTTCACAAAAGTATATATCTATATTAATAAATGGAGTTAAACTCTTAGCCTTTTTGGGGTATTACTTATAAACACTCTTTTCACTCTTTAAAACAACCTTGCTTTAATTTGATGCGTTTTTTCCTGAGCTCTGGCTGTCAGGAAATCTCGACAAGTCGAACAGGGTGCAGTAAGCCTTACACCAGGGATCAATATTCACGCTGTCAAATGTGCAACTATGCCAGCTGTACTGCTTTGAAGATGCGAAACCAGAATTTATCAAGCACAGAAACAATGTTTTTGGCTTGGAAGAACAAAGGAGATGTTTTGTTGTTCTCAAAGGATCTTTAATGAGGCAGCAGTGGATGCAGCTTATGTTTTTTTAAAAAAACATGGTTGTGAAGGTTTTGCTTTGCAGCTTCATGAACAAAACCCAGTCTAAGCTGAATTTGTCCAAAAGCTTTTTCTAAAATTAGGAAATGTTTTAACCGGCCAGGAGTCTGATGAAAAAACGGTGTGAATACATATCTTACATCTTTGTCGATGGAAAAAATACTGAGCATAAAGAAAATACAAGGTGAAATTGAGGATTTATTTTCAAACTGTGGTTACATTTACTTTTTGTTTAAGGTTTTAAAATTATTGATGTAATTAGTGACATTTTTTGCTTTGTAAAGCTTAATCAAAGACACATGAACTCCTACCTAACTGGGATACATTACACCTCCAACACCATGATGGATTTTTTAGAAAAATCCACATTTCTGGTTAAAAGTGTCCTTAAGCACATTAAATGGACAAATATCCATTTAATGTCCTGCAATGTGTTTGATGGCTGGAGGTTAAGGTCTTCAGAACCCTCCGGAACGGGTTCCCGAGGGCTTTGTGGGACCTGGCAGCTTACCTGGATATGTGTTAGAGTGGTTCTATGTGTGTTTGTGCATATGTGAATGTGTGTGTGTGTTTGTGTGCATTTGTCTTCATACATTTGTCCACAGAAATCTGATGTGTGTATTTTTTTAATT